>WNGS01067278.1:15007-42873 GCA_020271785.1 Procambarus virginalis | reverse complement strand
CAATGACCCTAAACACTCTCCAGCCATGGGGGAAGGTCCCCCACTCTCCCTCCCAATCTACCTGTCTACAGATTGGATGATTGGCTAGATGACCAGAAGCTTCGATGGACTGAATGAAACCTTTCCCCATCTGTTTGCTAGCTAAACCACCAAGAAGTCTTATTATTATTATCGTTGTAAATCGCTTAAGTGTTTAATAAAAGAATATGTGGACCTGGTCCGTACCACTCTAGAAGGTAAGGGAGGGAGGGAGAGGGGTGTCCCACTCTAGAAGGTAGGGAGAGGAGGGAGAGGTGCCCCACTCTAGAAGGTAAGGGAGGGGAGGGAGAGGGGTGTCCCACTCTAGAAGGTAGGGGAGAGGAGGTAAGGGGTGCCCACTCTAGAAGGTAGGGAGGGGAGGGGGAGGGGTAGCACATAGCTTCCATCCCCTACCCAACATGACACTCTCTCAATTGCTACCTAAACGGAAGCTGACAAAAACCACAAACCACAAATGGCTCTAAACCTCTCCAGCCAGAGGGGAAGCTCCCCTGTCCCTCCCCTACCACATCAACATATGTTGGGCCTTCTAGAGCACTCACCTCATACTCTAGGCGCATAGCAATACATAGTCTTTAATCAAAAACTATTATGTATGCACATGATTAAGTCTACGGAAAACAAACATACATATTCATTTACTCTTAACAACATTCCACATACCACATAGCCCTACATACTCCCTACCCCCCAAACAACATAACCACATTCCCAAACACCGGACGCTCACACGCGTCCGACAGGCCCCAACTTCCGGAAAATCCCGCGCGGTGCTCTAGTCGCTGGGGGTTCACCTGGCAGATGGTGCGCGGGTTTCTAGTCGTAGGGGGGTCCACCTGGCAGATGGCGCGCGGGGTTCAGTCGTCATTTACACTACTGGGGTCGTCACAGAATCCGGCTAAGTCGTCGCTCGAAGGGAGGGAGAAAGATATTGTGTACAGTGGGTAGAGAAGATCTTGTGATCTGGGATAGTGGGGTAATATGCATACGAGCAGTAACAGACTTGTAGATCCCATACCAGTGATGATTAGACTTGCTAGTGCTCTGTAGCAGTCGATGAACGGGAAAATTCGTGTCAGTGTTTTAAGGCAGATTTCCCATGTTTGTGTAAGACACTATCGTTGTGCGCGTCACCTGGGTACGAACGTTTCACTTCCACCGTGGGTCGAGGGTGCGAACCAAGCCGTGTTGTGAGTGGGAGGTTCGAGTGCGCGCCAATTGTATGAAAGAACCACTGAGGTACTACCACCGCCTACGCCACCTACCACTGTCGTGTGCGAGCCACCCACCCATAGAGGGGTGCCTGATGTATAGGATTGGTGTGTAAGCCGGCAGTATGAATGAGTAAGTACCTATGTGTGTATTTATGGTGATTAGTAGTCTCTAAAAACAACTTCGAAGTCAAGTGTTCCGTCACATTGTCACACAGCACCTGTGAGGTGAAGTGAAGTGTGGACGAGGAGATAATCACCCTTGTTGTCATCTTGTCAGTCCAGAGGGACTTACGTCTAGTGTACACAGACGTAGTGTGTGTGTGTGTGTGTGGTGTGGGTACACACGGGAACAGAGTATACATAGATTAGCCAACGACTGTCAGGATGTCCATGTAATAATTATATTATTCCATTGTGGTAATTAAATCATTTTTGATCGTCCGTGGGACGGAGTGATATTATTTTCATGTGTAGTCTTGCAGGTGTGGAATTCCAACACAGTGCTCAGGTTTTGTGTGTAACGTCAGTGATTCTTGGCAATGATTATTGTGGAGTGTACCACAGTGTGCTCTTAATTTCTTGTATTCTTCCCAGGGCCGTGACAAGTGTGATTTATATATAGATATGTGTGTTGTGGTTGCAGTATTAACGTAATTTTTGGTATGAATTTTGGTGAGTGACGAATGCTGTCGTGAGTGGGATCGTCGCTCTGTCCAGTAACGAACTCGGGCGTGTTTATCGGTATGCGTGATCGATATCACTCACCATGTGATTTAATTTAGAGAGTGCGAGATCTCCTTAGTGTTCCCAATAACGTTTGATAGCTCTAGGCTACATGTTCAGCAGTAATTATATATATAAATAACCGTCGTGTCACGGTGCCCAGTGTTATTTGTTATTTACTGTGTTGTGATTGCAATTTGGGACCTATGGTTCTAGGGTTATTGAAGCACTGGGGTCATTTGCAACAGTAATGTGTTCAGTATTCTAATACTTGGAAATTAGAGTACTTGCCGTGTGTGTTGTTGGCAAAGGGTTGTATTTGATGGTGATTGTTGCTAGTGTTGCGCATCACATATGTGTGATTGCAGTTCAGTAAAACCATTGTGGGGCAGTGTTCTGGAGGGTTCATGTCCTATATGTATTTTACTAGGTTCTGCAGTATTGTCATTGCAACCGATTGTAACGTAATCACTGTGATTTGTTAGTGTGATTTGTCATTGTCGTGGGTGAACTCGGCTGTAGACGAGTACTTGGGTATACATATATCTCCTGTTTACTGGTAGGACATCGAAGTCCAGTATTCAGTGAGGTGATTGCGAGGCAATTAATATAACGTAACCAAGGAAACGCCCATTGCTTTAAGAGAATTTGTTCTTTGACAATTTGAGTAACATAGAATGTGTTCGGGTTAATTTACTTTCCTGCAAGCAGCTACGGTAGTCTCAAGGAGCCTAGCCATCAGCCAGATAAGAATTAGAGTATTGTCTGTCGTAATTAACGGTCAGTGGGCCGGGTAATTGACGTGTTTCAGGGAGTCAAAGTAATTAACCTCGATCCTTGTTTGATCGACTCACACGAAGGCTCCATTGTTCCATTAACGTAACGTCGTTATTTATGTCCGGAAATACCGGCACTTGATTGACTCGTGGGAGGAGTAACGTCATTTTAGAATAACGTAAACGTGGTGCCTAATTACTGTTATTAGCCACCTGAATTGTTCTGAGTATGGAAGGCTCAGACGGAATTCATACCTTAATGTAAATTGCTGAGCCAGTGTGAAAGGTTGCGTATTTTAATTGTTCAATTATTGATCTTGAGGATAATAATTAATTGCTTTAAAGGTAATCACGAGTGATTACCGTTCTCTTAGCACGTTGGACATTGTAAATCAGAGTTTACCATCGCTGAGTGATTAGTAACCGATTAACGTTAATTAACGTAACTAGTAAATAGATTAATCAGCTGTCTAGTAGTACAGGGATTAATAGGATTTTCTCACTGAATGCTCGACGGGTAGAGTGTTGTGTAATTTCCGCATTACTAGTGACAGTTGTAAGAGAAGGTTATTATATTAACGTAAATGTTTTGTTATTAACGTAAATCAATTGTTATTGATTGTTGATCGTCCATGGGACGGAGCGTTAACGTAAGGATTAATTTGTGGAAGGGTGCTGGAGTTGCCAGTGAACCCATTAGTTATTGTTGTCATTGAAAGACTACTGATTTGATTGCATTGCAACCACTATTGCAGGTGTAGACTGCACTGAGGCGTAGAATAGTTAGGAGGTTACTGGAGACGTGTTTCAGAACCCACTGTGTCATTTGTTGTAATTGTGATTATAGATCTGTTAGTTCTTGTTTCTTGTTGATTCCTCTGTGGTCACGCTTATGTTCGAGTTAGTTCATTATGCAGTCCGAGGGGCTGGTGTCTAGCTGTCATTGATAGTGTCACAGGAAGGATTTCGAGTAACGTCATTGATATTTCTTTTTTGTTTTGTTGTAGTAGTTAGTACTTTATTGAATAAACTAATTTGTTATGTTTAACACTGTCTTTTCGTTACACTCCACACATTATTATTGTTATGCAAGTGTTCTTCACACTCGACTAAAAAATTGAGACTGATTCTGAGTTTTGGACCAAATATACGGCACCACACAACAATAAATTATTGTTGTGAGAGCCCAGGACCTACTAGTTACATTCGCTTCGGCGAATAGCGAAGGTCGACAGCCTAGTGGAGGGGATTTCAATTTTCATTGGGGTCTCGGCGTTTGCTCGCGCCTAGTCAATTGTTCATACATGGTCCCAAAGTGAGGAATGAGCTGCTTACTACACTGGTGTGTTAGCTAAGCAAGTCCTTCCTCAGGCGACCTAGTTGAATATCACGACAGGAATAAAGGTTAAAGAACAAAGAAAATTCTTAGAAATTTTCCGAGCTAAATTCCTTATACCAATTTTATTTATTCCAACCTATCTAAGTAAAAAAAAAACTCTCACATCATGGCGCCCAATATGGGGCCGTAAACTTTTGATTCATAATCAGAAACGTAAGACTCATCAAGTCGAGAAACCTAGGAAGAAATGTGTGTAGAACATTGCAGAACAATATTGTTGTGGGTGTGTTTGTTGTCGGTTAGCAGGATTAGGTACACACACACCACACACACTGTTACGACCCTGGGTTCTTTAGTTGGAAACCAGAGGTCAAAATTGAACTAAATAAACTACCTTGTAGTAGGGGACACGCTTGTCGACGTGTAATTGTTCGTATCTTCCCTGCCAGACGTAAGACAATTCTTGTTGCTCACAAAGCATTCAGACTCTTGAGCTTGTTGTGGATTAAGTAACATTGTTATAAGATTAACTATCCTTAGAACGAGGAAAGTAACAATATGAAGCATAGGGGAAGATGTTTTAATGTGTATAGCTGCACGATCAATTAGGCTCTTCCCGGCACCACACGAATGCGGGAGGCTGTTCTGGGATGAAGCGGTCTTCTCTGGGCGTGAGCTGTGTGGACAGGACCCTCCTCCCTTCCTCCTCGATTCTTATTTCTGTGTCTTGTTCAAGCTAAGTATATACTGTGCACATTATCCATCTTCTGACATACTCGTGTTCCATGTGTAGAGTATTATATTTTGTAGGAGTTAGGTGTTCCCATTGTTTGTATTACTAGTTATTCTAAGGGGGTGTCAGGGGAACCACGTGGCCACCCTACCCTAAGCTAACTCTAACTTCAAGTAATTCAACAGAAGAGCTTTACCCTAGCTTGTGTTCAGTGTAAAACCTTGTATCCTGCTTATGTGGACCAAGGCTTTTAATGTAAGGTAGTGTGGTAAAGTTATTATTATATTTGTTATTGGTGTGAATGTATATGGGGGGTTGTTAAGGGTTTAATAAATAAGTTAGTCTTGAGGTGTATCGTATCCATTACTCCTGTTGTAGTGTCGTAGTTGATTGTATCCCAGACGACAGATCTGTTTTAAAACCTTAAAGTATAAACAGGAATCTATGTTCCTTGGGGGCCGGGCCTAATTGTGTCACTACCCAGTTACACCTTGATTCTACTGCTGACCCTGCTCCATGATACACTAGATTCCCCATAGTACAGACAGCACCCTCTTTTATAACAAGTGGGGGCCTGTCCGAGATGAACTTTATTATTGTAAAAAATTAGATTTTTGAGTGCCAAAACTAAAAATTCTTGTTTTCCGCAGAATGGTTGTGTGCTAGCCTAGGGTCCAGCTCATCTGGCGAAGGACATTCTTTGCACTGACTGGACACCCAGCTGGATCCCTTCACGATTAAGGTTAGTGTGGCCTTGTGTTAGGGGCCGTGCAAATTTTTTTTTTTTCCATTTTTTTTTTTAATTTTTTCTGTGGCTAGGAGCTAAAATTATTAGTGATGGCATCTGAAATGGAGGAACTAGCAAAGGAGTCTTCATTGGTAGAGATAAAGAAACTTACCAAGTCTAAAATAGTATTGATAGGCAAGGAATTTGGCCTAGAATTAAATGACGCAAATAAAAAGTGGACTTTGGTGAATGAAATAGTACAACATTGTATCGATGAAGAACTATTGGCAAGTGATACTCCTTTATGCCAGCCTAGCCAAGCAGAAAGTGCAGCTCATAGAGGCAGAGAGTTAGCTCTAGAGTTAGCAAAAATAATATTAGAGGAGCAAAGACTCAAAACCGGGAAGGCTAGAATTAGAGTGAATGCCACTGGACCTTCACCTGCTGGGGATTCAAACCCCAGGCATTATGAGAAAAAGCATAACTTGCCTGAATTTTCAGAGTCGGATCCTGAAAGGTTTTTCAACCATTTTCAGAGATTGGCCATGTCCATGACCTGGCCAAAGGAAGAGTGGGTGAAAATCCTACAGGGAAGACTTAGGGGTAAAGCCCAAGATATTTTTATAAATATGCCTGACGACGAGTGTTTTGAATATGATAAAGTCAGGGAACGAATTTTGAGGGCGTATGAAATTACTCCTGAAGCTCACCGCCAAGCTTATCGCAACCTTAGGCCTACTCACAACCAACCGTTCACTGAATTTGCTAATGATCAAATTAGATTGTTTGATAAATGGATTCGCTCGGCTAAAGCCGAAACATAGGAGGCACTGAGGAATGTAATTTTAATGGAACAGTTTATAGATAGTATGCCAGATAATGTAGCACAGTATATTAGAGGAAGGGTAGAGGTAGATTCTAAAATAGGGGATTTGGCCAAGATGGCAGAAAACTACCAGTTGGCGGGCAAAAGGCCCAATAAAAATAATTTTACCCCACAGAGTAGCAAAACTTATACCCACAGCCAGTCCAGACCAGCTCATTCTAACCCTTTAACTAATGCACCTTCTGTTTCAGACATAACTAACCCTGCTAAATTGTCTAGCCCCACGACACCTAAGAGTGAACCGAAGGGTAATTCTGTTAGTAATGTCTCTTCTCCCCGACGTATCTGTGGTCACTGTAAACGTCCAAACCACAATATTAGCCGTTGTTGGCAACTGTACCCGGAAAAAAGACCCAATGCTCTCGTTGTGACACAGGGCTTGAGGCCTTCTGAAGGGTTAGGGAGTAAGACCTCCAACCCACAGTGGTTGGACCTGCTTACCCCATTCTTATCGAAAGGGAGACTACTTTTGTCTGAGGGTTCTTCCTGGAGGGCGTGGTGATCTCCGAGACACCGGTGCCATCCAGACTTTAATTTTAGAGAGTGCTTTGCAAGGTGCCAACACTCTCGACACTGGAGAGGTGGTACTGGTCGAGGGTGTCACTAGTGATACTCGAGCAGTACCCCTCCGTAAGGTTACCCTGGAATCTGATTTCCACAAGGGTGTTTGTACAGTCGGAGTCACTTCGTACCTACCTTTCCCTAATGTTGATGTAATATTGGGTAATGATTTAGCCGGGGTAAGGTAGGGGACTCCAGACTGCCTATTATGTTGCCTACTCCTAAGGTTTGCCTGGATTCACCCGCCGCAGAGGATAATGTTGTGTACCCTGCGTGCGTGGTGACCAGGTCTATGGGACTTAAATGTAAGGGCAGCCCTGTGCTTGCCAAGGTGGTAAATCCCGAGGACACGAGGGACTTTCCGAGTGGTGAAAGCCCAGTGGACCTTGCGGACACATTCATGGCCCGACTCGATGACATGGCCGAGGACATTGTGGAGAGCCTGCCACTGCCGCCTACTGAGAGTAGGGAGGAGGTCGAGGAGAACACTGTTGAGCCTCGGCCAATGACATCTGACCAAGGCCTGGACGCCGCCTTGAGTGAGTTACAGAAAGCTGACACCAGTCTTGCAGATTGTCATGAGGCAGCCGTCTCTATGGAGGAAATTGTAGACGCAGCAACTGGGTACTACTACAATGATCGGATTTTGATGAGAAAATGGAGACCACAGAGTGCTCCCTTGTCAAATGAGTGGGAGGTAGTCCACCAGGTTATGTTGCCAACCTGCAATAGAGAAAGAGTTTTGTCAGCTGCCCATGATGATCCTATGGGGGGACATCAAGGCATTAATATTACTTATCGCAAAATCTGCAAGTATTTTTTCTGGCCCAAGCTGAAAAGCGATGTGGCAAAATTTTGTAATGCATGTATTGCTTGTCAACTTGTTGACAAATCAAACCAGACTCCACCTAAAGCTCCTCTAAGGCCTATTGTCGTGCCGGAGGAACCATTTTCTCATGTGGTAATGGACTGTGTTGGTCCACTACCTAGAACTAAGTCTGGTAATATTTACCTAATCACGATGATGTGTATCACGACTCGTTACCCAGAGGCTTTTGCTGTAAGGAACATCCGAGCAAAGACTGTTGTTGCTCGTATGTTGCAATTTTTTTCCACTTTTGGACTGCCTCGGGTTGTGCAAACTGACAATAGTACTAACTTTAAGTCTGATACTTTTGAACAATTTTGTAAGGACCATGGAATAACTCATAAGGTTTCCAGCCCATACCATCCGCAGAGTCAGGGGGTAATTGAACGGTTCCATCTAACTCTGAAGCAGATGTTGAAGACATCGTGCGAGAGTTCCCATACCTTCTGGGACGAGAACTTGCCGTATGTTTTGTTTGCTGCTAGGGAGGGGTTGCAAAGTTCACTGGGTTGTTCTCCTTTTGAGTTAGTCTTTGGCCATAAAGTTCGTGGACCCTTGCAAATGTTACAGGAGAATCTGTTAGGGAACGTAACGTTAACCGAAGGTTCGGCTTTCTTTGCGCAACACCACCAGAGACTCAAGGACTGCAAGGCTGCGGCACTAAAGTATCTTGGGAAGGCCCAAGAAAATATGAAAGAACGAAACGAGGCTAAGGCTAAGTTGCGGGTATTTCAGCCTGGTGACCCTGTCCTGGTATTAAAGCCTCGACTAGGGAGCACTATGTCCCACAAGTACGAAGGCCCCTACATTGTGACAGAAAAGACTGGGGACCTCACGTACAAAGTGAGACACTCTGACAAGCGTAACCAGGTAATGCTCGTACACGTGAATCGGCTGAAGAAGTTCCAGGGCCCCAGGCCCATTGCACTAACCAATATTTCCATTTCCAGTGAGGGAGGGGATGATTGTTCTGGGGACCCAACTAATCTCATTCTCAATAATTCTAGTTCTGTGAATGCTGTGGAGGAGGGACTGTCCCATTTGCAGATGTCCCAACGTGAAGAGGTGCAGTCGTTGCTTGACGAATTCTCCAGTCTGTTCGGGGAGGTCCCGACCCAGACTGATGCCATTTACCATGATGTCAAGTTGACGGACTACACCCCCATTCGCCTTCAACCCTATCGGATGAGTCCGGAAAAGAAGGCCATCGTACGGAAGGAGGTCGACTTCTTGCTCCAGCACGGCCTCATCAGGCCGAGCCAGGGCTCTTGGTGCTCGCCCTGCCTTTTGGTCCCCAAACCAGACGGCTCCTGGCGATTATGCACCGACTACCGGCAGCTCAACAAGGTGACCATTGTGGACGCCTATCCGTTGCCACGTCTCGAGGACTGCATCGACGAAATCGGGAACGCCACGTATGTCTCGAAATTCGATCTCTCAAGGGGGTACTATCAAATCCCGCTCACTGAACGTGCTAAACAACTAACTGCGTTCGTGACACCCGAGGGTGTTTTTGAGTATCAAGTGTTACCGTTCGGCTTGCGTAATGCCCCTGCCACGTTCCAGAGGCTAATGAACTCTTTGCTCGCTAATGTGCCAAATTGTCGGGCGTATTTAGATGATATTGTGCTCTTTGATAGTAATTGGGCTGACCACATAGCTAGGTTACGCCAGTTGTTCACAGTTTTGAAAAATGCAAATCTAACCTTAAATGCAAAAAAGTGTCATTTTGGCCAAGGCACAGTGACGTACCTCGGTTATGAAGTGGGCCAAGGAAAAGTGTTACCTCGGCAAGATAAAATCAGTGCCATTCTGGACTATCCAGTGCTCCGGTCTAAAAAGGACATTCAAAGATTTATCGGTATGTGTGCGTACTATCGACGCTTTTGTCAGAACTTTTCCAGTGTTGCCACTCCTCTCACAGACTTGTTGCGGAAGGCCGTTAAATTTAAGTGGTCATCAGACTGTGCAGAGGCATTTAAAAATTTGAAATTGATCTTAGCTTCCGCCCCAGTGCTTGCTAGTCCAAGGTTCGACCGTCCGTTTAAAATTCAGGTTGACGTGTCTGACTCGGGTGCTGGTGCAGTGTTGTTGCAAACTGGGGATGATAAAGTGGAACACCCAGTATATTATTACTCTGTGAAATTTGACAAGGCGCAACGCAATTATTCAGTGATAGAAAAAGAGGCGTTGGCGCTAGTGTTAACATGTAAAAAGTTCGAAGTCTACCTCACAGGTAATATAGTGGAAGTGTACATGGACCATAACCCACTAGTTTTCATGAATCAGATGAAGCAGAAGAATAAACGCATCCTCAGGTGGGCATTGTACCTACAGGACTTCAATCTGTCTATTATCCACCTACCAGGCCGGCTCAACGTGATAGCCGACGCTCTGTCCCGGTTGCCTGAGTAACATTCATCTGAGCCACAGGAAGCCATATACCAACTGTCATGCTTTAGTTATTTTTTTTGTAGGTTCTCCTGTGACATTAAATATTCCGTGTCCAATTTATTTACTTCCCTGTCTTTTTTTTTTGTGTGTGTATGTTTTTTTCTTTCAGAGAATTCCTTTGTACTTTTCTTGCAGAGAAATTGTTGTTTTGATTGATTTTCTTTTATGTCATGGATTTTCCTTTTTATTCTCTGTATACTCTTACAAAAAAATATGACTACTATTCTAGTAGTCACATTTTTTTTTCTCTGAAGGGGGGAGGAGTGTTACGACCCTGGATTCTTTAGTTGGAAACCAGAGGTCAAAATTGAACTAAATAAAATACCTTGTAGTAGGGGACACGCTTGTCGACATGTAATTGTTCGTATCTTCCCTGCCAGACGTAAGACAATTCTTGTTGATCACAAAGCATTCAGACTCTTGAGCTTGTTGTGGATTAAGTAACATTGTTATAAGATTAACTATCCTTAGAACGAGGAAAGTAACAATATGAAGCATAGGGGAAGATGTTTTAATGTGTATAGCTGCACGATCAATTAGGCTCTTCCCGGCACCACACGAATGCGGGAGGCTGTTCTGGGATGAAGCAGTCTTCTCTGGGCGTGAGCTGTGTGGACAGGACCCTCCTCCCTTCCTCCTCGATTCTTATTTCTGTGTCTTGTTCAAGCTAAGTATATACTGTGCACATTATCCATCTTCTGACATACTCGTGTTCCATGTGTAGAGTATTATATTTTGTAGGAGTTAGGTGTTCCCATTGTTTGTATTACTAGTTATTCTAAGGGGGTGTCAGGGGAACCACGTGGCCACCCTACCCTAAGCTGACTCTAACTTCATGTAATTCAACAGTAGAGCTTTACCCTAGCTTGTGTTCAGTGTAAAACCTTGTATCCTGCTTATGTGGACCAAGGCTTTTAATGTAAGGTAGTGTGGTAAAGTTATTATTATATTTGTTATTGGTGTGAATGTATATGGGTGGTTGTTATGGGTTTAATAAATAAGTTAGTCTTGAGGTGTATCGTATCCATTACTCCTGTTGTAGTGTCGTAGTTGATTGTATCCCAGACGACAGATCTGTTTTAAAACCTTAAAGTATAAACAGGAATCTATGTTCCTTGGGGGCCGGGCCTAATGTGTCACTACCCAGTTACACCTTGATTCTACTGCTGACCCTGCTCCATAATACACTAGATTCCCCATAGTACAGACAGCACCCTCTTTTATAATAGACACAGAATGGATGAGGATTATAGGGTTTAGTACATATATCTGTAAGCGGCTAGGTATGGCGTGCTGCCAAAGGATAGAGACATTCGCACAGATGAGGAATGTCGGCAGTATGTTGAGGACCAAAAGACCTATGTACGGCGTCTGCGTCAAGATAGTCTCCGTGGTGTAGTGGTAAGACACTCGCCTGGCGTTCCGCGAGCGCTATGTCATGGGTTCGTTTCCTGGCCGGGGAGGATTTACTGGGCGCAATTCCTTAACTGTAGCCTCTGTTTAACGCAACAGTAAAATGTGTACTTGGATGAAAAAACGATTCTTCGCGGCTGGGGATCGTATTCCAGGGACCTGCCCGAAACGCTACGCGTACTAGTGGCTGTACAAGAATGTAACAACTCTTGTATATATCTCAAAAAAAAAGAAAGAGCAAACAGAAGTGATCTAGGGGACAAGGGAGTTCCCCTAGCCGACCGTGGTATAGTCGGTATGTCAGGGGTGTGGGATTGAGTCCACCCCAGGAGAAGGAAGGGGAGTCGCGACCCCAGTCTAGGCTGAGGACTGATTCCTTGGGCCACAGAAACGTTTCATATGAAGTCAATCGGATACCAGAACATTTGTGCAGGATGGGGACTGAACAACCCCAGGAGGAAATGACTTTACAGTACCTAGCAGCTCAAGCTGATGATTTTAAACTGCAAGGAGTTAATAAGCCCAAGTTCGGGCCATCATGTGGAATGCCCACCACGAGAGATTGACTAGATTGGAAATTGCAAGAGTGCAATCCCAGGCAAGGACGGGGAGTCAAATCCCTTCTACCGCGCCAAGCTCAGAGGTACAGGCGCTGGAAGTAGAGATACCTCCTCTATTGCCAAGAGAGGAGAAGATCGATCCTAGGGATGCATACCTAGATCGATGTGTGACAAAGGTTGAACGGTTTACTCAAGCTCCAAGTAAGGGATTTTTTTTTTTATTACATTAAGTACATCTGCATTAGTGCAGCTACCCTAGACTATATGAAGTGGAGTACAGTGTGTCAAAAAAGGTAACTAGTTGATGCTAAGAAATCCCCATCACACAGGATGGTTAGTCATACAACAGGATGGTTAGTCATACAGAGGCATGTGATAAGCAGTCTGCACTGGCAGACTCCGGATGAATTTTGAGGATATCATCAACAGAAGATTGAATAAGGTAGCAGTGGTAATAAAAGTCCCCATCTCGCAGGATGGTTAGTCATACAGAGCCATGTGTTTAATAGCCTGCACTGGCAAATTTTGGGTACACTGTGAGGATATCTTCAAGAATACGAGAGTGAATAAAGTAATTGCAAAGCTCCAGGTACCTCATGCCAACTGGTCTGAAAGGTATAATAACTGGGCATTCAGTGATGTAGTGCGAGAGATCGTGCCGTAGTTCCTGCTCACAGAGTTTGCAACTGGAGTGCTCAGGATTGGGAGATCCGTCACCTGCAGCCACCTGCCACAGGTAACGGTAACCCAACCTGATCCTTGCAACCACTGTGTCGCACAGTCTAGTGGACGTTTTGTGCTGCCCATAGATGTAGGTTTCAGATCTGAACAAATCATAGCTTTTTATACTAGTACTTTCAGGTCGTTGGGAGTCAGTAAGTTCTTTCCTATCAGATCTGAATGTTTGGACCAATACAGTTTTGACAGCAGAGATGGGGATACCTAGATCTAATTCAACTTCAAACTTGTTACACGCTAATTTGGCTGCAATGTCTGTCTCATTATGATGGGGAGCCAAACCTAAAGAAAGCAAGTCTATGGGACACCAACAGAAACCCAAAGTTAAGGGACCCAGGTGCTTCACATGCAACATGACAGGTCACCGAGCAGCTAAGTGCCCGAGCAGCACTGGGCTTAAGACTAAGAAGGTGACCAAGGTGCAAGTTACAGGCATGAATACCGTGGGAGGTGATGCGCTAAGACACACACTCGAGTTAACTAGAGGAAGAGTTAATGGGCAATGGACGAGTGTCTTTCGAGACCGGGGTGCTACAGTTAACATGGTCAGGAACAGTTTGGTTGAGCCTGAGAGTAGAACAGGTCGAAACCTCCGTGTTCAGTACCCAGATGACACGGGTAAGGACATGAGAGAAGTGTCCGTGTTGGTAGACACCCCATATATCAAAGGTAAGATCAAAGCTGCACTAAGTAGGAAGGCAGTGTATGGACTTTTGATAGGTAATACTCCTGGTATAGAGAACCAGGTGGGTCTGTCCTGTGGAAATGACCCAGCGGAAACAGGAACAGGTGAGAGGAAGGTTAAACCCGCTGGTGTTGACACCAAGCGTCAGCCGGCCGGTCGAGCAGAGATCACAGCCGCCCAGACAGAAGAAGAGGCGCAGCAGGTGAAATGAAACCGGATCCATCCTTCTCATTCTATTGCACAGAAAACGAGAACTGACTCAGAGGGACTCAGATGGGTCTCACCAGCTGACGGCGATGTCACACGGCCACCAGCTGAGGAAGTCAAGGTCGCCTCTTACCAGGCGAAAGATCAGGTGCATGAGGTAAAAGAAAAAAAGAGCAATTTTCCTGCTTTCATTTCACAGAAAACGGGGGTGAGCCCAGTGAGACGGGTGTGGCCCAGATCAGGTGATCCCGCCACGACCTGTCCACCAGCCAGACCCGCGAGGGTTAACACCACTCAGGAAGGTAAACGTCTGCTAGATGTTGCCAGTGGTGAGGCTAAGGTAGCTGTGGTTCCCACAAGTGAAGTGGATATTTTGGGCCAATCTTTCAGGCTGTTGGAAGATCGTTCAGACAAACGAACGGTCGCTGAGAGATTGAAGAACGAGCAGGTCAGTGACCCAGTGCTCAGCGAGGGGTGAGGTTTGACAGCTGCTGAAGAGGCCTCAGTCCAGTCAACTCAGTCAGTAGAGCAACCCGGTCTGAGAGTGACAGACAGACAGGAAGAAAGACCCTGTCACCTGGAGGTCACGACAGTCTGCTAACTGTCGGAATTGTGTCGGTAGAGTAGGGAAGGTGTGGAGTCTGTACTTCATTGGTAAATCCATCCCAGTGTGCTACCCATTGTGTCCAGTATGACACAGACCTGTGGGGCGAGAGTGTGAAGGGACTGACGAAAGGAAGCTGTGAGACGTCGAGCCGGCTTAACCTGGACCCAGAACCTGAGCACGACCGCACTACGGTCAGGAAGTACCACCCTGGACGAGCCAGTGACGTCACATCTTGTCCCACGAGCCACCGACGTCAACAGAAAACGGATGAATCACCACCACCCAGCCGCCGTGCACTTAAGAGCACAAGTGTAAGTGGCTGGTGATTTAGATAAAATTTTCCTCCGGGAAATTTTATCTTTTTGGTGGGAGGTTGATGTGAGGGGATGGTTCACCAGCTCACTTACAATAGTGCTCTTATGTCTGTGGAGGCCAGTACACTTGTTAAGTGTACTTGTTAAGTGTGCGGACTTAAGTTTGGTAACCAGCAACCGAAACATCTAGTGTTTGGGCTCATATGAGAGCCCCAGTCACCAGCAGTCCAGAAATGTTACCCTGGCCGGGGTAGCACGTCTGTGGACAGAGATAGAGCCGATGTTGTTGTTGTTGTTTAAGATTCGCTACTCAGAACAATAAGTTCCAGTAGCACGGGCTATGGTGAGCCCGTAAGTGGAGGCTCTTTAGAGCCATTATCTGTACCAGTAGCTGATACTAGAGATCTGGCGATGGATGGGGGTCTTCATGCTGGTTTTCAGCCTGGAGGGCTGGCTATACCAGTTATGGAGCTGGTGGGATTAGTGTCGACCTCTAGGTTTTCCGTTTCTTCTTTGGCTGCGACTTTGGCTGAGTAGTGCTGTCGTCGGAGTTTGGTGACGTGGCCTCCATGAGGAAGTCTTGAACCGTGTATGTGTCGTATTTGTGATGCGGCGCTGGAGCTGCTACTATGATTTCCTCGTCTGAGGAGTCCGTAACCTCCGTAGTGGGTGTTTTTGTCTTTCGCCTCGCAGCTTTAGGGAGGCTTAGGTGTCGTTGATTGGTGGTTGTAGCTACTTCAGGAGCGCTGGTGGTGATGTTATCGTTTGTAGACAGCACGTCTGCTAGCGCGGCTGCTGAGACTGTGATGGTAGGAGTGTTGGGAGCTGGAGAAGGAATTACCTCTGTGTCGCCCAGGTCATGGGCGGTTCTGGAGTCGGTGTTGAAGTTGACCGCACGGTCGTCCTGGTGGTAGTCTCCGGAGTGGTAGAGGAGGCAGTGAGATCTACGCTATTGGCTATGATGGGGGCCAGGCCATTGTCTATGTATAATGCGTTCAGTTCACTAACAAAGCGCTGGTTGTCAGGTTCTGCAAGCCTTTCCGCTAGTTTAAGAAGACCAGGGATAATGCCTGCACGTGATGCAGGGGGCTGTGAAGGAGCCTGTGGGACCTTGGGTCCTCAATGAGAAGGCTGTGTCGCCTGCTGGGAGGAGCCACATGTTGGTATGACCGGAAAGTCTTCTGGTCGATAAGTGAGAGCTAAGGTGGTGGGTTGAACGCTTAGGGCTCTGGTCGAGGAGGTACAAGGGTTGTTTCTCTTGGCTTCAACCTGGGCCTTGATGCTTTCCTGTCTGCGGGGGCAGCGGTAGGAAATTGCGGGGTGATTGCCATCACAGAGCAAGCAACGATGGACTGTTGCCTTGCATATGGAGTAGTGATGGTCCAGTGCGCACAGGCTGCACCTCTGGACAGGGTACTGACATTTGTTGGTCGGGTGGGAGAGCTCGTAGCACTTAAAGCACTGCTGGATCTCATGGTATCGTTCCTTTTTTATTTGGTGGGGTGGTATTTTTAGGGCGAAGCAGTAGAATCCTTGTGTGGCAGCCTGGGTGGCCGCAGCTATGGTGGTGAACGTAATCTTCATTGATGTTTTGTCGGTGTTGCAGAACTCTAGGTTGAATACCGACAGGTTTGGATTTTCGTCCTCGATATTGTCCATGATATGATGTTGAGGTCGCTCAGCGATCCACAGGCTGGTCCTGCTGGTAAAAACAGTTCTTCTGGCCAGAAACTGACGTAGGAAGTGAGGATGTAGGTGGTGCTCTTTGCGAAGAAGGACATCGTTAGTGAGGAGTTTTTCTAGCTCCTCTTCACATGAAAAGTAGAGCACGATATCTTCACCTTCCTGACTAATGTCAGCGGGTTAGAGGCCAGTAACGTCCTTCAGGACCTTTAAAGTATTGCTTCTCCCGATAGCATGGCCGTCAAGTGGAGTCGCTCTGACCTTAAGACGTTTGGGTCGCATTGTGACCACACTGCGCCTTGTGATGTGTTGGCGGGAGATGTGATAGCATCTGATGTGATAGAGCCGATAGCATCATCTCATTATATGGCTTGGAGCGAGACTCAACTTTGCGCGGGAACAGCTAGGCCCGCAGGCGTGGGTGAGGTGTGGGCCTCCCGCGCTCGCTGGCCACTTGAGTCGTCGTCATGGAAACAGCCGCCATCTTAGTAAATATCTTGAGCCGCCATGTTGGTCGGCCATCTTACAGCTACCCTAGGGGCTATGCTACACAGTCGCTGATTGGATGAGAGGGGTAGGCCGCTGTATGCCTTCCTCTCATTGGTTATTTCGAGGAGGACGTGGGAATCGTTGGTGTATGCGTCACACCTGAACATAGCTGCCACTCTGTCAAGACGCTTCCTGTACTCCATTCGGCCAAATTGAGTATAGGGCGTCGTGGTGGCTTGACTACTCAACTGCTTCACCTTCTGCTTCATCTACTATGGGGTCGTCACAGAATCCGTCCAAGTCGTCGCTCGAAGGGGGGAGAAAGATATTGTGTACAGTGGGTAGAGAAGATCTTTTGATCTGGGATAGTGGGGTAATGTGCATACGAGCAGTAACAGACTTGTAGATCCCATACCAGTGATGATTAGACTTGCTAGTGCTCTGTAGCAGTCGATGGGAACGGGAAAATTCGTGTCAGTGTTTTAAGGCAGATTTCCCATGTTTGTGTAAGACACTATCGTTGTGCGCGTCACCTGGGTACGAACGCTTCACTTCACCGGTGGGTCGAGGGTGCGAACCAAGCCGTGTTGTGAGTGGGAGGTTCGAGTGCGCGCCAATTGTACGAAAGATACCACTGAGGTACTACCGCCGCCTACGCCACCTACCACTGTCGTGTGCGAGCCAGTCACCCATAGAGGGGTGCCTGATGTATAGGAATGGTGTGTAAGCCGGCAGTATGAATGAGTAAATACCTATGTGTGTATTTCTGGTGATTAGTAGTCTCTAAAGATTGAATTCGAAGTCAAGTGTTCCGTCACATTGTCACACAGCACCTGTGAGGTGAAGTGAAGTGTGGACGAGGAGATAATCACCCTTGTTGTCATCTTGTCAGTCCAGAGGGACTTACGTCTAGTGTACACAGACGTACAGTGTGTGTGTGTGTGTGGGTACACATGGGAACAGAGTATACATAGATTAGCCAAGGACTGTCAGGATGTCCATGTAATAATTATATTATTCCATTGTGGTAATTAAATCATTTTTGATCGTCCGTGGGATGGAGTGATATCATTTCCATGTGTAGTCTTGCAGGTGTGGAATTCCAACACAGCGCTCAGGAATGTGTGTAACGTCAGTGATTCCTGGCAATGATTATTGTGGAGTGTACCACAGTGTGGTCTTAATTTCTTCTATTGTTCCCAGGGCCGTGACAAGTGTGATTTATATATAGATATGTGTTGTGGTTGCAGTATTAACGTAATTTTGGTAGAATTTGGTGAGTGACGAGGCTGTCGGGAGTGGCAGTCGTCGCTCTGTCCAGTAACGTAACTCGGGAGTGTTTATCGGTATGCGTGATCGATAAATCACTCACCCATGTGATTTAAAGAGTGCAAGATCTCCTTAGTGTTCCCAATAACGTTTGATAGCTCTAGGCTACATGTTGTCAGCAGTAATTATATATATACATAACGGTAGTGTCACGGTGCCCAGTGTTATTGTGTTATTTACTGTGTGGTGATTGCAAATTTGGGACCTATGTTCTAGGGGTTATTGAGAGCACTGGGGTCATTTGCAACAGTAAGTAAGTAAGTGTGTTCAGTATTCTAATACTTGGAAATTAGAGTACTTGCCATGTGTGTTATTGCAAAGGGGTTGTTATTTTTTGGTGATTGTTGCTAGTGTTGCGCATCACCATATGTGATTGCAGTTCAGTAAAGTCATTGCGGGGCAGTGTTCTAGAGGGTTCATGTCCTATATGTTATTTTACTAGGTTCTGCAGTATTGTCATTGCAACCGGATTGTAACGTAAATCACTGTGATTTGTTAGTGTGATTTGTCATTGTTGTGGGTGAACTCGGCTGTAGACGAGTACTTGGGTATACATATATTCTCCTGTTTATCTGGTAGGACATCGAAGTCCAGTATTCAGTGAGGTGATTGCGAGGCAATTAATATAACGTAACCAAGGGAACGCCCATTGCTTTAAGAGAATTTGTTCTTTGACAATTTGAGTAACATAGAATGCGTTTGGGTTAATTTACTTTCCTGCAAGCAGCTACGGTAGTCTCAAGGAGCCTAGCCATCAGCCAGATAAGAATTAGAGTATTGTCTGTCGTAATTAACGGTCAGCGGGCCGGGTAATTGACGTGTTTCAGGAAGTCAAAGTAATTAACCTCGATCCATGTTTGATCGACTCACACGAAGGCTCCATTGTTCCATTAACGTAACATCATTATTTATGTCCAGAAGTAACGACACTTGATTGACTCGTGGGAGGAGTAACGTCATTGTAGAATAACGTAAACATGGTGCCTAATTACTGTTATTAGCCACCTGAATTGGTCTGAGTATGGAAGGCTCAGACGGAATTCATACCTTAATGTAAATTGCTGAGCCAGTGTGAAAGGTTGCGTATTTTAATTGTTCAATTATTGATCTTGAGGATAATAATTAATTGCTCTAAAGGTAATCACGAGTGATTACCGTTCTCTTAGCACGTTGGACATTGTAAATCAGAGTTTACCATCGCTGAGTGATTAGTAACCGATTAACGTAAATTAACGTAATTAGTAAATATATTAATCAGCTGTCTATTAGTACAGGGATTAATGGGATTTTCTCACTGAATGCTCGACAGGTAGAGTGTTGTGTAATTTCCGCATTACTAGTGACAGTTGTAAGAGAAGGTTATTATATTAACATAAATGTGTTGTTATTAACGTAAATCAATTGTTATTGATTGTTGATCGTCCGTGGGACGGAGCGTTAACGTAAGGATTAATTTGTGGAAGGGTGCTGGAGTTGCCAGTGAACCCATTAGTTATTGTTGTCATTGAAAGACTACTGATTTGATTGCATTGCAACCGCCATTGCAGGTGTAGACTGCACTGAGGCGTAGAACAGTTAGGAGGTTACTGGAGACGTGTTTCAGAACCCACTGTGTCATTTGTTGTAATTGTGATTATAGATCTGTTAGTTCTTGTTTCTTGTTGATTCCTCTGTGGTCACGCTTATGTTCGAGTTAGTTCATTATGCAGTCCGAGGGGCTGGTGTCTAGCTGTCATTGATAGTGTCACAGGAAGGATTTCGAGTAACGTCGTTGACATTTCTTTTTTGTTTTGTTGTAGTAGTTAGTACTTTGTTGAATAAACTAAGTTGTTATGTTTAACACTGTCTTTTCTTTACACCCCACATATTATTATTGTTATGCAAGTGTTCTTCACACTCGACTAAGAAAATTGAGACTGATTCTGAGTTTTGGACCAAATATACGGCACCACACAACAATAAATTATTTTTGTGAGAGCCCAGGACCTACTCGTTAGATTCGCTTCGGCGAATAGCGAAGGTCGACAGCCTAGTGGAGGGGATTTCAATTTTCATTGGGGTCTCGGCGTTTGCTCGCGCCTAGTCAATTGTTCATACATGGTCCCAAAGTGAGGAATGAGCTGCTTACTACACTGGTGTGTTAGCTAAGCAAGTCCTTCCTCAGGCGACCTAGTTGAATATCACGACAGGAATAAAGGTTAAAGAACAAAGAAAATTCTTAGAAATTTTCCGAGCTAAATTCCTTATACCAATTTTATTTATTCCAACTTATCTAAGTCAAAAAAAAAAATTCTCACACTGTTCATCTCATTAATGATGTTTTTATGTCCACAGAAGTGACGTGTGGAGGTAATTGTGGTGAGGAAGACATTTTATCTTGGGCAGTACCCGAACCCTTAGCTTGGTCCTGAAAGAAGACTAAGTAAGCTGCCGTCGATCGAGGCAGTGTGTTAGCTGCTAGTATACGCAGTGTTGGTGACGATCGGCATACCCCGTGATCGGCTATTAAGGGGTTACAGTGATGTGTGAAGTGCTGCTAGCAAGCTGCTAGAGGCTTCTGCTGAGGGGTTAGCTACCCATGTGTAAGTTCGTTTGGTACCCTTGTCAGCATGTTGCTGAAGCCCTCTGCCAGTGAGTAGCTGGAGAGCGAAAGGTGGGGTGTAGGCACATCGTGATACAGTGTGGGTGGACTGGCTCGTGTAGAAAGGTGAACTCGCCAGTGTTGTCCAGTACGAGTGGATAAGGTACTGGGACGTCGTAATCACTAGAGTTGGTGAACACTGCAAACACATTTGTGTCCTGCGTGAAAGTGACACTATTGTACATAAGTGTAGAAGTAGTCTATTTATATATTTAATGGCGGAGGTGAATATATTGATGAAGAAAAGCGTGTATTGTTTATCCACCCTTATATCTTTATTGCGCTATACAGCCACTTCTTGAAAGCCTACTACCGACTTGGGATCGGATACTCTAAAAGAGGTAATATAACAAAGAGCCCGGTGACTGGTCCTAAGTGGCTGTAACATAACTGGCATCCCCAGTGGGATCCGATTTCTTGTCAAGTGCGTTTGATCGGATTGGTTAAATAGTGCAATCTCCGTGTATAGCTTCCCCATTCCGTTTTGTGTTTGTGTGGTGTAGTGTTGAAAATAGTGCAGTGTTGCATGCTTGGGCTCAACTCAGAAAAGTACAATATGGCAGAAAAAAAGACCATCGATAACTTGTACTATGTGCAGGAATTCCTGAACCAAGAAGACTGCCGTCCAAGATTGATATACCTTGGGAAGCCTCAATTAGTGTTGATAAGTGCTTATTTTGGGATCTAAGTGAGTGAGCTGGAGACACGTGTGGAGATCCTCTCGAAGGTCCATAAGCACTTAAAAACCGATGAAAAACAAGAAAGTGAGGCACAGAGTAAAAAGGAATGTGTCATGGCTTCCACTGAAAAGGAAGTCCAAGGAAGTGATGGTGAGAGTGACACTAGTGAACTTAACATGAGCCTATTGACTTTGAAAATGCGTGAGTTAGAAATCCATCTTGAAATAGAATGGAAAAAGCTAGAACTAGAAGAAAGAAGACAAGAGAAAGCAAGGAGAGAAAGAGAAGAAAGAAGAGAGGAGCAAGAAAGGAAAGAAAGAAGAGAAAGAGAGGAGCGAGAAAGAGAAGATAAGGAATGAGAAAGGAGACACGAATTGGAAGTGCTAAGGTTAGGATGTAGGAGGGAAATAAGTAGTTTTGATTCAGTGAGGAACATCAAAATGGTTCCTAAGTTTAACGAGAAAGAAGTCTCAAAGTTCTTTGCTGCTTTTGAGAAGGTAGGTGCATCATTTGAATGGCCGAGGGAAAATTGGGCCAATATGATCCAATCCGTTTTGACTGGAAAGGCCCAAATCGCATACTCCACGTTGTCGATGGATGACTCCAGTGATTATGACGCTGTCAAGAAGGTGGTGCTAATGGCTTACCAGTTGGTGCCTGAAGCATACAGGCAGAAGTTTCGTAACCTAAAGAAGACATCAAAGCACATCTTTATGGAGTTTGCGAGTATTAAAGAACGGCTGTTTCACGAATGGTGCGCTTCTCGGAAGGTAGAGACAAAAGAGCAACTTGAACAGCTCATTCTATTAGAAGACTTTAAAGATTGTCTGTCTGGTCATCTGAATACATACCTCGAAGAACAGCAAGTAGAAACCATAAGTGCGGCAGCCACTATGGATGAGGAGTATATTCTTACACATCGGCCCGTGAGCAGCCCCCGGGGAATTATGTCGGAAAATCCGACACCATTTAATAATTTCACATTCAACAGGCAGAAATATTGCTGCTGCTGTTGTATACACAAGTTAACCCATAGAAAATGTAACTTGTAGTGGAGTTTCTGTCTATAGAAAATGGGATATCATAGCGACATACTATTATAATTCACCAGCTATTGTGTTGGGAATTATTCTTAAATACATTAGTCTTTAGACTTTTACCATCATAAAAACATTTTATTTTAATTAACTTAATTATTAGTATCAAAATAGAGTAAATGTGACCCTTCTATCAAGTTACTGATATCTGGACAAAGTGCCAGGGCATCAGTAGGAGTGGTCAGCCATTGTTGTTTAAGACCAGAGGCGCACGGGAGCAAATTCGGCTCTTGTTAATTTCTCTTGGACGAAGTGTTATGGAAACGAAAGGTCTACCATTATCAACACAGTCAACAATAAACAAGGTAAGTGTTCTGCCGAAACCCATTTATCTATTCATTTTTGGCCATTAATGTCTGTAGATAGGGTGAGCCGGTTAGAATACGAAATTGCCTCAAACTAAAGGTAATTAAGCCTTGGTCTTTATTTGGTTCAATGTACAGTGTTTTCTCTGATATAGCTGTCATATATTAGGATTCTGGCTTCATAGCTAGCGCACTTTTGACAGGTACAAGAAGAGGAAGCATGCTTTGTGTATCAGTTACCAGGGTGATGGAAGCTACCTCACACGAGGAAAATTTGGTGTCTACATCCTAGTTATACCTGGTGGACTAAGGCCTGCTGTACGATAAGATAAGGAACCTCCTCAATGTATACATATGTAGTTTAATACTGTAGTTTGATTGGTTGCATATATATAAATTCAATATAAACCCTCCCTAATGTGCAAGAATCGATTTGTGAGATTATTGCAAAAATACAGTCCACTTAACATTATACAAATTGCTATCGAAGTATATAAATTAACGTAAATATAAATTCTATATAAATTCATATAAATTAAATATATATAAATCTCACAGGTCGGTTCCTACATTATTTGGTCCTTCGAACCGGATTATTGGTCCTTTGAACCCACATTATTGGTCATCTTCGAGTCGGATGACAGATTATTTGGTCATCTTAGTACCGGATGAACCAGTTAACCAGTGGATTCATTAAATATACTAGTGCAGTGTGATTTATACAGTGCCAGTCAAAGACCGGCGGCGTTGCCTCGAGCAAGCGAGCTCAGGAGCCCCTCAAGCCCAGTTCAGCCTCATCAGCGGTTTCATATGGTCACCCACAGATTTGGTGGCGTGTTATTCTGTGACATGACAGTGCTAATATTGAAGCCAGCCAAATTAGTGGCTGTGTCCTTACGAGATTGTTCATGGATATCGTGGTGTTAAATTTCACGAGAGAGATTATCCACGAATTTTGTGATGTTAATTTTGCGAGATCAATTATATTTAATACTTCTTGATAATATTAGAAGTTTCATAGAGGCAATTAAGAGGCTATTATCAATAATTGTGTATATTATTTCTCTAAAATAGAGAATTATTTAATATATATTGCACTAGTTTCTCAATACAATATTTACCAATTGCCAACTCACAACAGGGTAGGATATTACCATTGACTAGTTGAACTATTTATTGTTCATCCTAGTCCCATTATTACCATAGTCTAGTGGTACTATATTGAACAACCTAGCACCATTAATGAATGGTGCAGACCCTATTTTGGGTATAATTGTTACCAGCTCGAGTTGAGTTGTGTATATATAATAATTTACATATGATCATTACACCTTTGAGTGATTAATTTGTGTCTATAACATCCTAGGGTGATTTTGAGGAGCTAACCTAAAGGTACTTCCAGTGACACTGGTTTATCACTCAAATCATTAGTGTGTATGATTGTATATATATAATGTGAATTAATTTTAAGTGCTAACCTCTAAAAGAGGTAGGATTACAGCCTAGTGATTGCAGAATTTTTACCCTAGGCTACCATCAGTGCTTGTTCAGCATTATGAGCAACCCAAGTACAAGCCCCACAAGGCTTTATCAACTAGCCAATATGAATGCTGGCAATGAGAAAACTGTCATACATCTTATACTACAATTGCTGGATTTACCGCAACCTGATCAGACTGCTGACTCATTACAGTCCTTCAGCATGGAGTTTGAGTCACTACTAAGAACATTCAGTCTTAAGGTTGATATAACTACTAGTGAATGGATGACCAAAGTAGTCCTTCAACGAAAATTGTCCAGCGATATAATAGATGAATTATATGCACATCAACATAACACCATCCTGACAGTACAGGACAACACTGAAGGTTTACATTCCATCATAAACAAACGACGAGCAAATGAGGAAGTTAAAGCCTCTTCCAAGCCTTCAGAAATAGAAAATAAGAGTCAGTTAAAGGGTAAAACAACTACCCCAAATAAACATCAGTCAATTACTTTAACATCAAGTTGCAGAAAATCTGGCAATGCAGCAGAATCCTCCAAGCCTACTGTTACTAGTTCACCCAAACCGGTAACTTCCAAACGTGCAGTAGGCTGGGGGACATGTATGTTCTGCAAAAAGAAACATTCAACATACTGTTGTGCTAATTATCCAACCAGAGACACTCGTATTGAGCGACTCCAGGAATTAGGGAGATGTTCAAGGTGTCTCAAGTCACACAACATAGACTATTGTGATACCCAATTCAACACCTGCAACAGGTGTAGAAGAGGTAGGCACCATGCAGCACTGTGCAAACATACGAAATTAACGTATTCAAGACCCAATTTGGAAGATAGCTTTCCCACCACAGTACAGTACAGCAAGGTGCAACAAACAAAGAGTGTCCAATCGGCAAAGTCTAAAGGTAATACGACTTTGCCTACTGCCAAAATTACCATCCTGAATAAGAGGGCCAAGGTCCATACCCGTGGGTTGTTTGACCAAGGGTCCCAGAGAACATATGTCACTAAAAGGTTGGTAGATGAACTACAATTAAAGCCTGTAGCCCAGACGACATTCAACATCTCAGGGTTTATAACGGATGCAGGACCTCAAGTCTACCAGGTGGTACGACCATCAGTACGTTTTGGCAGGTACGTCTGTCAAGTACAAGCCATTGTGGTGGACAAAATACCAGTAGACCTACAAGTTCAAGGTCTGAGAGCAACAGCCAAATTCCTGAGAAATAGAGGAATAAAATTGGCAGATAATATTAAGTCTGATCACCTCACTAACTTCGATCTCCTTGTAGGGACAGACTACTACCATCGATTCATTGGTAGCCCTACTAAATATCAGGGCATAACCATGCTAAATTCTGCAGGAGGCAAATTACTCTCAGCCCAGTATCAAGCCTGAGGAGACCTATGCCTGCAGATAAACAATACCAGTAGAAATCTAAATTTGTCAGCTGATTATATTTCTCCAGTAGCATTATACTAAGGAAATTACAGCTGACTATAGCAACAGAGGTTGATGTTAATATCATCATTTAAAGCTGAAGATGATTTCATGAGGCCTTCAGTGGCAAATCAGTGAACAGTAGCCTAACCGCTACAAGTCACAGCGACCAATGTCACTGAACCCACTGCAGTCTCAGAACCATACTTAGCTTTAGTGATGGGCTATTCAATCCTCTCAATCAATTAACTAAATTAAACCCCAATAAATCTGACGACTGATTTGATATATTTATTATTTAATCAAGATGTATTCCATGGGGCTCAGTGTATATATATCAGTGACCAGTTACCTGAACAAGCATCAAGTTATATCTAATGTCACTGATCTCACTGCAGTCCCTGAATCATAATTGACTGTAGTACTTGATCACATTCAGTCCTCTGGTTAAATAATATGTATTTAGGCTTGAATTTTAGATTTCAAGAGTTAACAGGGAAATGAAATCGCATTAGATTTCTAACCCCTGCAACTCTAGTACGGGACATCCGTCCTGTATGAACAGACGCACAAATGTGTGATTACTAACTACTGACATGAATTAATCTAATAATTCGAAGGAGGAGTATCGGTGTTCGTCTGTTCTAAATAGGACTTCGACCCGTGAGCAGCCCCCGGGAAATTATGTCGGAAATCCGACACCATTTAATAATAATCACATTCAACAGGCAGAAATATTGCTGCTGCTGTTGTATACACAAGTTAACCCATAGAAAATATAACTTGTAGTGGAGTTTCCGTCTTAAAAATGGGATATCATAGCCACATACTATTATAATTCACCAGCTATTGTGTTGGGAATTTTTCTTAAATACATTAGTCTTTGGACTTTTACCATCATAAAACATCTTATTTAATTAACTTAATTATTAGTATCAAAATAGAGTAAATGTGACCCTTCTATCAAGTTACTGATATCTGGACAAAGTGCCAGGGCATCAGTAGGAGTGGTCAGCCATTGTTGTTTAAGACCAGAGGCACACGGGAGCAAATTCGGCTCCTGTTAATTTCTCTTGACGAAGTGTTATGGAACCCAAAGGTCTACCATTATCAACACGCAGTTCAACAATAAACAAGGTAAGTGTTCTGCCGAAACCCATTTATCTATTCATTTTGGCCATTAATGTCTGTAGATAGGGTGAGCCGGTTAGAATACGAAATTGCCTCAAACTAAAGGTAATTAAGCTTTGGTCTTTATTTGGTTCAATGTACAGTGTTTTCTCTGATATAGCTGTCATATATTAGTATTCTGGCTTCATAGCTAGAGCACTTTTGACAGGTACAAGAAGACGAAGCATGCTTTGTGTATCAGTTACCAGGGTGATGGAAGCTACCTCACACGAGGAAAATTTGTGTCTACATCCTAGTTATACCTGGTGGACTAAGGCCTGCTGTACGATAAGATAAGGACCTCCTCAATGTATATATATGTAGTTTAATACTGTAGTTTGATTGGCTGCATATATATATAATAATATATATATTTATATATATATCTATATATATATATATATATATATATATATAAATATATATATATATATATATATATATATATATATATATATATATATATATATAAGATATATATATAATATTCAATATAAACCCCCCCTAATGTGCAAGAATCGATTTGTGAGATTATTGCAGAAATACAGTCCACTTAACATTATACAAATTGCTATCGAAGTATTTAAATTAACGTAAATAAAATTCTATATAAATTCATATAAATTAAAATATATAAATCTCACAGGTCGGTTCCCACAGGTCTCATTCTCGTGTCTGTTT
>WNGS01067278.1:0-14007 GCA_020271785.1 Procambarus virginalis | reverse complement strand
TTACTTTGACTTCCTGAAACACGTCAATTACCCGCCGCTGACCGTTAATGACGACAGACATACTCTAATTCTTATCTGGCTGATGGCTAGGCTCCATGAGACTACGTAGCTGCTTGCAGGAAAGTAAATTAACCCAAACGCATTCTATGTTACTCAATTGTCAAAGAACAAATTTTCTTAAAGCAAGGGGCGTTCCCTTGTTACGTTATATAATTGCCTCGCAATCACCTCACTGAATACTGGACTTCGATGTCCTACCAGATAAACAGGAGAATATATGTATACCAGGAGTTGCGTGGTGACCACCGGCCAGGTCGGACGCTCCTGAGGTCTCTCCGCACTGGCTAGTGTTTACGTTGGGTGATTGCTGGTTTGCCCTGCTGGTGGTGGTCTGCCACTGACAGGGTGACGTTTGCTTAGCCATGGGGACTTCTCGCCCCCCAGTGAAGAGGACATTGTCGGCTGGTCTGGCGTTTACGGTACCAGTAGACCATCCATTGGTTGGTGTCGCCCTGGTGGACATGCTTCATGTGCAGCTGTCGGACCTGGTGGGCATCCAGCTGCTTCAGGGCAACCGTGCTGTGGTAAAGTTCCGCCTCCAGGCTGCCTTTCAGGCGTTTCTCGAGCGGTGTGAGGGGCGTGTTTACCCTCTCCCTGATACTGCTGGCTCCGTTAAGGTAGTGAATCTTAGTGTCACCTTGACGTCTGTGGCGGTGCATGGCGCCCCCTTCGAATTTCAGGACGACTTTTTGACCTCCTGTTTCGAACGGTTTGGGACAGTGTTAAGTGTTCGTTGGAACAGGGTCGTTGCCGGGCACTGTGTTGGTATGCTTGACGGCTCCCGCACCCTGACGATGTCGCTGAAGTGTAGTGTACCGTCGTCGATATCCGTGTTGGGATACACGCTCCACTGCCAGTATCGGGGTCAACCGCGCACCTGTTATCGGTGTGGTCACGAGGGTCATCTGGCTGCAGCGTGCGACGTGGGAGCAGCTGGTCGGGTGCATGTTTTTCGTGCGGAGGATTTCCCACCCTTGTTACTTTCGGACGGTTCTGAGGATGGAGTGGGTACTGTGCCTGCGGCGCCTGGTTGCCTGTCTGCTGCTCCGCCTGTTGAGGTGAATTCTACGGCCTGCACGACCCGTCTGGTGCCTGCTGTGGCCCCTGGGGATGTTGAGCCGGTGTGTGTGGGTGTTGGGCCGTCGCCTGAGCTGCGTGTTGTGCAGGATGTCCCGGTGGAGGTCCATGTCCCGCCTGTGGATGTGATACCGGCTCCCGGGAATACGGGTTCTGCTGTTTTAGAGGGGGTGCTTCGGCAGGGAGAGGTGCCTGCCGTGCCTGTGTGTGCTGACAACTGTAGTTCTGCTCTTTCCATCCCTTTGCAGAAGCGTGCGCGTCGGTGTTCTGAGGCTGTTTCCCTGGATGATGTGGACAGTGTGGGTGATGTGGCCTCTGTGGACTCTTCGGACAGTGCTGGTGTGACCTGTGTGGATGTGAAGATGGTGGCCGTGCCTGCGGCGGGGCCTGCTGGGCGTGGTGTGGTGCGACCTGTCTCGAAGCGTTCACGGCGGGCTCGGAGTGTGTCCCCCTCGTGGTGTGCCTTGGGAGGAGGTGGGGGAGTATGATGATCTGGCGCCCCCCTCCGAGGATGTTGGTGCTGTGAGAGACTCCGAAGTTGCTACCTGTGCCTCTCCTCCTGCGTCTCCTGCTGTTGGATCTCCGCAGTGGGGGGTTGTCCCTGATGATCGGGACCTCGTCGTGATGTTGCGGAAAGATGTGCGCCGGGGGGCCTCGGGTCCTGTGCCCGGTGGTGGGGTCGGTGCCGCGCCTGCATCCCCTGCTGTATCCCCTCCTTCCTTGCTCCGGTCTGGGGATTGCCTGGTTCCGTCTGCTGGAGTCGTGCCCTGTGAGGGTCCGGAGTTGGGCCCTTATCGAGATGCCCGGGTGCTTCCGATCCCGTGGTGCTCGTCCACTATCTGGGTGTCGCGGGTGAAGGAGTTTGTGTATCGGGTGCCGGATAGGATGTCTCAGCCGAGGGCGCTGCCTGGTGGCCGGCTGCCCGCTGACGAGCGGGTGATTTGGGAAGCGTACTGCTTGCGCTTTCCGATATACAAGTTTCCGGAGAAGTATTAGTTCCCGTCTTGCACACACTGCTAAGCCGTGCGTGGGTCAGCTGCCACCGTGACCGCGACGCCCCGCCCCCAGGTGCGGGGTGTCTCCCTCTAACGTTCGACTCTGTTTTCGCCGCCTCTCCTCTCTCTACGGCCCATCACATCTATCGCTTTTGACTTTCCTCTCATCCTAACCGTCAACGCATCTCCTTACGTCTGTCCTGGTGCAGTCATCGGGAGGGTTAACCCTTCATGCAAACTGCACCTATTCTCAAGAAGAAGAGAAGATGTATACCCAAGTACTCGTCTACAGCCGAGTTCACCCACAACAATGACAAATCACACTAACAAATCACAGTGATTTACGTTACAAGCCGGTTGCAATGACAATACTGCAGAACCTATTAAAATTACATATAGGACATGAACCCTCTAGAACACTGCCCCACAATGACTTTACTGAACTGCAATCACATATGGTGATGTGCAACACTAGCAACAATCACCAAAAAATAACAACCCCTTTGCAATAACACACATGGCAAGTACTCTAATTTCCAAGTATTAGAATACTGAACACACTTACTTACTTACTGTTGCAAATGACCCCAGTGCTCTCAATAACCCCTAGAACATAGGTCCCAAATTTGCAATCACCACACAGTAAATAACACAATAACACTGGGCACCGTGACACTACGGTTATGTATATATATAATTACTGCTGACACATGTAGCCTAGAGCTATCAAACGTTATTCGGAACACTACGGAGATCTTGCACTCTTTAAATCACATGGGTGAGTGATTTATCGATCACGCATGCCGATAAACACTCCCGAGTTACATTACTGGACAGAGCAACGACTGCCACTCCCGACAGCCTCGTCACTCACCAAATTCTACCAAAAGTACGTTAATACTGCAACCACAACACATATCTATATATAAATCACACTTGTCACGGCCCTGGGAACAATAGAAGAAATTAAGACCACACAGTGGTACACTCCACAATAATCATTGCCAGGAATCACTGACGTTACACACATTCCTGAGCGCTGTGTTGGAATTCCACACCTGCAAGACTACACATGGAAATGATATCACTCCATCCCACGGACGATCAAAAATGATTTAATTACCACAATGGAATAATATAATTATTACATGGACATCCTGACAGTCCTTGGCTAATCTATGTATACTCTGTTCCCATGTGTACCCACACACACACACACACTGTACGTCTATGTACACTAGACGTAAGTCCCTCTGGACTGACAAGATGACAACAAGGGTGATTATCTCCTCGTCCACACTTCACTTCACCTCACAGGTGCTGTGTGACAATGTGACGGAACACTTGACTTCGAATTCAATCTTTAGAGACTACTAATCACCAGAAATACACACATAAGTATTTACTCATTCATACTGCCGGCTTAGACACCATTCCTATACATCAGGCACCCCTCTATGGGTGGCTGGCTCGCACACGACAGTGGTAGGTGGCGTAGGCGGCGGTAGTACCTCAGTGGTATCTTTCGTACAATTGGCGCGCACTCGAACCTCCCACTCACAACACGGCTTGGTTCGCACCCTCGACCCACCGGTGAAGTGAAGTGTTCGTACCCAGGTGACGTGCACAACGATAGTGTCTTACACAAACATGGGAAATCTGCCTTAAAACACTGACACGAATTTTCCCGTTCCCATCGACTGCTACAGAGCACTAGCAAGTCTAATCATCACTGGTATGGGATCTACAAGTCTGTTACTGCTCATATGCACATTACCCCACTATCCCAGATCAAAAGATCTTCTCTACCCACTGTACACAATATCTTTCTCCCCCCTTCGAGCGACGACTTGGACGGATTCTGTGACGACCCCATCGTAGATGAAGCAGGAGGTGAAGCAGTTGAGTAGTCAAGCCACCACGACGCCCTATACTCAATTTGGCCGAATGGAGTACAGGAAGCGTCTTGACAGAGTGGCAGCTATGTTCAGGTGTGACGCATACACCAACGATTTCCACGTCCTCCTCGAAATAACCAATTGAGGAAGGCATACAGCGGCCTACCCCTCTCATCCAATCAGCGACTGTGTAGCATAGCCCCTAGGGTAGCTGTAAGATGGCCGACCAACATGGCGGCTCAAGATATTTACTAAGATGGCGGCTGTTTCCATGACGACGACTCAAGTGGCCAGCGAGCGCGGGAGGCCCACACCTCACCCACGCCTGCGGGCCTAGCTGTTCCCGCGCAAAGTTGAGTCTCGCTCCAAGCCATGTAATGAGATGATGCTATCGGCTCTATCACATCAGATGCTATCACATCTCCCGCCAACACATCACAAGGCGCAGTGTGGTCACAATGCGACCCAAACGTCTTAAGGTCAGAGCGACTCCACTTGACGGCCATGCTATCGGGAGAAGCAATACTTTAAAGGTCCTGAAGGACGTTACTGGCCTCTAACCCGCTGACATTAGTCAGGAAGGTGAAGATATCGTGCTCTACTTTTCATGTGAAGAGGAGCTAGAAAAACTCCTCACTAACGATGTCCTTCTTCGCAAAGAGCACCACCTACATCCTCACTTCCTACGTCAGTTTCTGGCCAGAAGAACTGTTTTTACCAGCAGGACCAGCCTGTGGATCGCTGAGCGACCTCAACATCATATCATGGACAATATCGAGGACGAAAATCCAAACCTGTCGGTATTCAACCTAGAGTTCTGCAACACCGACAAAACATCAATGAAGATTACGTTCACCACCATAGCTGCGGCCACCCAGGCTGCCACACAAGGATTCTACTGCTTCGCCCTAAAAATACCACCCCACCAAATAAAAAAGGAACGATACCATGAGATCCAGCAGTGCTTTAAGTGCTACGAGCTCTCCCACCCGACCAACAAATGTCAGTACCCTGTCCAGAGGTGCAGCCTGTGCGCACTGGACCATCACTACTCCATATGCAAGGCAACAGTCCATCGTTGCTTGCTCTGTGATGGCAATCACCCCGCAATTTCCTACCGCTGCCCCCGCAGACAGGAAAGCATCAAGGCCCAGGTTGAAGCCAAGAGAAACAACCCTTGTACCTCCTCGACCAGAGCCCTAAGCGTTCAACCCACCACCTTAGCTCTCACTTATCGAACAGAAGACTTTCCGGTCATACCAACATGTGGCTCCTCCCAGCAGGCGACACAGCCTTCTCATTGAGGACCCAAGGTCCCACAGGCTCCTTCACAGCCCCCTGCATCACGTGCAGGCATTATCCCTGGTCTTCTTAAACTAGCGGAAAGGCTTGCAGAACCTGACAACCAGCGCTTTGTTAGTGAACTGAACGCATTATACATAGACAATGGCCTGGCCCCCATCATAGCCAATAGCGTAGATCTCACTGCCTCCTCTACCACTCCGGAGACTACCACCAGGACGACCGTGCGGTCAACTTCAACACCGACTCCAGAACCGCCCATGACCTGGGCGACACAGAGGTAATTCCTTCTCCAGCTCCCAACACTCCTACCATCACAGTCTCAGCAGCCGCGCTAGCAGACGTGCTGTCTACAAACGATAACATCACCACCAGCGCTCCTGAAGTAGCTACAACCACCAATCAACGACACCTAAGCCTCCCTAAAGCTGCGAGGCGAAAGACAAAAACACCCACTACGGAGGTTACGGACTCCTCAGACGAGGAAATCATAGTAGCAGCTCCAGCGCCGCATCACAAATACGACACATACACGGTTCAAGACTTCCTCATGGAGGCCACGTCACCAAACTCCGACGACAGCACTACTCAGCCAAAGTCGCAGCCAAAGAAGAAACGGAAAACCTAGAGGTCGACACTAATCCCACCAGCTCCATAACTGGTATAGCCAGCCCTCCAGGCTGAAAACCAGCATGAAGACCCCCATCCATCGCCAGATCTCTAGTATCAGCTACTGGTACAGATAATGGCTCTAAAGAGCCTCTACTTACGGGCTCACCATAGCCCGTGCTACTGGAACTTATTGTTCTGAGTAGCGAATCTTAAACAACAACAACAACATCGGCTCTATCTCTGTCCACAGACGTGCTACCCCGGCCAGGGTAACATTTCTGGACTGCTGGTGACTGGGGCTCTCATATGAGCCCAAACACTAGATGTTTCGGTTGCTGGTTACCAAACTTAAGTCCGCACACTTAACAAGTACACTTAACAAGTGTACTGGCCTCCACAGACATAAGAGCACTATTGTAAGTGAGCTGGTGAACCATCCCCTCACATCAACCTCCCACCAAAAAGATAAAATTTCCCGGAGGAAAATTTTATCTAAATCACCAGCCACTTACACTTGTGCTCTTAAGTGCACGGCGGCTGGATGGTGGTGATTCATCCGTTTTCTGTTGACGTCGGTGGCTCGTGGGACAAGATGTGACGTCACTGGCTCGTCCAGGGTGGTACTTCCTGACCGTAGTGCGGTCGTGCTCAGGTTCTGGGTCCAGGTTAAGCCGGCTCGACGTCTCACAGCTTCCTTTCGTCAGTCCCTTCACACTCTCGCCCCACAGGTCTGTGTCATACTGGACACAATGGGTAGCACACTGGGATGGATTTACCAATGAAGTACAGACTCCACACCTTCCCTACTCTACCGACACAATTCCGACAGAAAGCAGACTGTCGTGACCTCCAGGTGACAGGGTCTTTCTTCCTGTCTGTCTGTCACTCTCAGACCGGGTTGCTCTACTGACTGAGTTGACTGGACTGAGGCCTCTTCAGCAGCTGTCAAACCTCACCCCTCGCTGAGCACTGGGTCACTGACCTGCTCGTTCTTCAATCTCTCAGCGACCGTTCGTTTGTCTGAACGATCTTCCAACAGCCTGAAAGATTGGCCCAAAATATCCACTTCACTTGTGGGAACCACAGCTACCTTAGCCTCACCACTGGCAACATCTAGCAGACGTTTACCTTCCTGAGTGGTGTTAACCCTCGCGGGTCTGGCTGGTGGACAGGTCGTGGCGGGATCACCTGATCTGGGCCACACCGTCTCACTGGGCTCACCCCCGTTTTCTGTGAAATGAAAGCAGGAAAATTGCTCTTTTTTTCTTTTACCTCATGCACCTGATCTTTCGCCTGGTAAGAGGCAACCATGACTTCCTCAGCTGGTGGCCGTGTGACATCGCCGTCAGCTGGTGAGACCCATCTGAGTCCCTCTGAGTCAGTTCTCGTTTTCTGTGCAATAGAATGAGAAGGATGGATCCGGTTCCTTTCACCTGCTGCGCCTCTTCTTCTGTCTGGGCGGCTGTGATCTCTGCTCGACCGGCCGGCTGACGCTTGGTGTCAACACCAGCGGGTTTAACCTTCCTCTCACCTGTTCCTGTTTCCGCTGGGTCATTTCCACAGGACAGACCCACCTGGTTCTCTATACCAGGAGTATTACCTATCAAAAGTCCATACACTGCCTTCCTACTTAGTGCAGCTTTGATCTTACCTTTGATATATGGGGTGTCTACCAACACGGACACTTCTCTCATGTCCTTACCCGTGTCATCTGGGTACTGAACACGGAGGTTTCGACCTGTTCTACTCTCAGGCTCAACCAAACTGTTCCTGACCATGTTAACTGTAGCACCCCGGTCTCGAAAGACACTCGTCCATTGCCCATTAACTCTTCCTCTAGTTAACTCGAGTGTGTGTCTTAGCGCATCACCTCCCACGGTACTCATGCCTGTAACTTGCACCTTGGTCACCTTCTTAGTCTTAAGCCCAGTGCTGCTCGGGCACTTAGCTGCTCGGTGACCTGTCATGCTGCATGTGAAGCACCTGGGTCCCTTAACTTTGGGTTTCTGTTGGTGTCCCATAGACTTGCTTTCTTTAGGTTTGGCTCCCCATCATAATGAGACAGACATTGCAGCCAAATTAGCGTGTAACAAGTTTGAAGTTGAATTAGATCTAGGTATCCCCATCTCTGCTGTCAAAACTGTATTGGTCCAAACATTCAGATCTGATAGGAAAGAACTTACTGACTCCCAACGACCTGAAAGTACTAGTATAAAAAGCTATGATTTGTTCAGATCTGAAACCTACATCTATGGGCAGCACAAAACGTCCACTAGACTGTGCGACACAGTGGTTGCAAGGATCAGGTTGGGTTACCGTTACCTGTGGCAGGTGGCTGCAGGTGACGGATCTCCCAATCCTGAGCACTCCAGTTGCAAACTCTGTGAGCAGGAACTACGGCACGATCTCTCGCACTACATCACTGAATGCCCAGTTATTATACCTTTCAGACCAGTTGGCATGAGGTACCTGGAGCTTTGCAATTACTTTATTCACTCTCGTATTCTTGAAGATATCCTCACAGTGTACCCAAAATTTGCCAGTGAAGGCTATTAAACACATGGCTCTGTATGACTAACCATCCTGCGAGATGGGGACTTTTATTACCACTGCTATCTTATTCAATCTTCTGTTGATGATATCCTCAAAATTCATCCGGAGTCTGCCAGTGCAGACTGTGGTAAAAACTCCAGGCAGTATATCTTCTTTTAATTGACTTCAGTAAATTAAAGTTTATCTTATTTTTTTTTCTTAGTAGGTAAGAAATTGAGTGGACTGTATGTACTTGTTAAAACTGCCTGAAATTAATCTCACACAAATTGGGGGGGACAATTTGTAGCTTAAACCACTTTGTAATGGCTCCTTCTTAAACTGCAAATTGTTTACCTAAGTTTAATTATTATATTATTTTATCATACCACATATGGTGGTCTAATCTACTATTATTTCAACAATTATTACTAGTTATGAATACTACTACTACAATAACTAGAATGGCCTTATCTGAGCCTGTAGTAAGGGCCCACTAAGGCTGTGTCATGGTAGCATCTATGTGGGTGTGGCCCTGTGCCTCATGGTGCCAATGGCGGCTGTGGAGGCCTTCAAGGCTGGCAACAGCTAGGTACATGTACATAGTTCTACTGCTCAGCTACTTGCTGTTCCAAGTCACAATTTACCTGTATGGGATGCAAAGAGTTAATATCTGTTCCCTGAACATATCAATACAGGTATAACATGGTATGTGAGGGCTGTAAAATGGGGTACACGTACATGGTGTTGGTGTTGTTCATATATCATGACCGACTATACCCTTTGAATATTAAGCAGTGCACTAGAATAATAAACAAATACTTGGTAAGCCGGATACAATCGTTGTTGTAGTTGTTGATAGGCTGTGTTGTTGGTTGTTGACACGTAAATAGGTGTCTAGGTGTTAAACCAACTCTGGAGCCATGGGCAGCGTAAGGCTGCTCTGTTATTGTTTTTTTTTGTGAGCGTGGCGTCTGTAAGAGACGCTCTGCCTCCCTTGTTCCAATATTTTTTCCACTTCTAAGTTAAATTTACGTTAACAAGGGAATCAAGCTATATTTTGGTGTTAATAATTATATTCAGTCTTATTGAACACTTTTTTATTCAATTTAGACATTAAACTGTTGTATGAACAGTGGTTTAATAATGTAAATATACGTCGACGTCGATGACGTCACGGAGTCTCCCATTCTCTAAATTTAAGAGGATACTGTTAAGGGAAGACTATACTATTTGTGTGTCGGTTTCCCGACATAATTCCGGGGGGAAGAACACGGGTCGAAGTCCCGGTAAGGACTGCGATCACTTTATTCTTCTCCTACAGAATTATAATGCTGCTTTAATTTGAGTTTACATTGTTGAGCTGCAGTCCTTTGGGGACGTATGTCCCGTACTGGCGTATCGGGTGCTGGAAGTCGCTGTACGTCTTCGTTCCTGGCCAGTTCTAAAGGAACTAATTTCTCTAAAGTTTTGAGAGTAGTGTTGCCTCGGCATTTCACTTTCACTATTCTCAAGATGCCCTGGCTGTCTGGATGAACAGAGACTATTTGACCTATAGGCCACTCTGAGCGTGGTCCATCACTATCCACCAGAACTGTCACCAGGGTTCAAGTTAATTCTGTTGTAGGGGTTGTTTGCCCCGTAATGATACTCTCTCAGAGCTGTAAGGTATTCTCGAGTCCATACGTCATTCCACCGACTTATCACCCTTGATAGATGTTTGAAACGTTGAACCAAATCACTCTCTTGGACATATGAAGGATCCTCTGGTTCCTCGTCCGTAAGGGACACAAGTGTTTTGAGAGGTCTACCATACATCAAATGAGCTGGACTTAATGGTTCACGCTGCAAAACATCATCAGAGAGGTAGGTAAGTGGTCGGTTATTGACTCGTGCTTCTATCTCTATGACTACTGTTTGAAGCTCCTGCAGGTCAATCTTTTGGCGGTGTAGGGTTTTCCGTAGAGAACGTTTTACCGTACCAACCATGCGTTCATAGAAGCCTCCGTGCCATGGTGCTCTGGGAGGTATGAATTTCCAATGGCACTGCCGTTGATTTAGGGCTGTGCGTACCTTTGGATGTGTCCAGATTTTCCTCAGACATGCTTCTCCTGCCACTAAGTTGGACCCATTGTCTGAGATCATTAACTTAGGACAGGATCTACGTGAAGCAAACCTGCGGAAAGCCTGTAAGAATGCTTCGGCACTCATATCGGGAGTCACTTCTAGATGGACTGCCCTTGTTGTGGCACAAGTAAAAAGACAGATGTAAGCTTTTACTGGTTTCTTGTCTTTAGTGCCTGTAAGTGTTAGTGCTCCTGTGAAATCTACTCCTGTAGTCTCAAAGGGACGAATATGTACGACTCGTTCCTTCGGAAGTGGAGGTGGGCCAGGATATGGACACACTCTGGCATCGTATCTCCGGCAAACAACACAGGATTTGATTATTGATTTTACTGTCTGTCTACCTTGGGGTAGCCAGTACTGTTGTCTTAAGTCTGTGAGAGTATCTAATACCCCACCATGCAGAGTGCAGTATTTGTGTATATGTAACACAATTAGTTTGCTTACTATGTGGTGACGAGGGAGCAATATTGGATTTTTTGCTTCCAAATCTATGTCAGCGTGCTGTAAGCGGCCTCCGCATCTGATTATGTTATAATTGTCAGTGTCTAACCAGAGACCCAGATCACGTTGTAGCTTCTTTGGAACATTGTCAAATTCTGTCCCGAATGTGTCGATCTGAGCTCTTTTGACCCAATACCTTAGGGCATTAGGGAATTTATGCTTGATTCCTATTTTCTTTAGAAAATCAAACACTACTTGGGTGACACCTATAAGTTTGTTCAGTTCAGAGTACCGAGTAGGATCAATTACCAAAGTCCGAGGTGGTTCTGGGTTCTCAGTGGGAACAGTAACATTGGTCACAATGACTTGTGGCTTTTGTTCAGGCCACTGGTCGCTGATTAGCCACTGAGGTCCATTGAACCACATCTCTGCCTTTGTTAATTGCCGTAAAGTCAGTCCTCGGGAGAGATAGTCAGCTGGATTCTCTTTTGTGGGTACATATCTTAGTTTATACCCTGCTGACAACTCTCGTATTTCCTTAACGCGGTTACTCACGTAAGGATTCTTACTGTTATTGTTCTTAACCCACTGTAGCACTGCCTCATTATCTGACCAAACTACTGTTTCTTTAAAGTGGATGTGGCGTAAGGCCTTGATCAAATAATGAGCCAATCTTACTCCTAACAGTAAGGCTGTTAATTCCAGTTGTGGCAGTGATCTTTTCTTTAAAGGTGCCACTCTGGCCTTTGATGTGAGCAAATTGGCTTGCCCATTTGTGACCAGGTAAGCTACTGTTCCATAAGCCTTTCCTGAGGCATCACAGAATACATGTAGCTTAATTGGTTCTTTTTCATTTACTACTGTGTTCCTAGGGAACTTGACAGACTCTAGGGTACTTAAATCTTTTACTAAACCTTGCCATTTTTCTTGTAGGGCAGGTGTTAGAAGATCATCCCAGCCTATCTTTTGTTGCCAACATTCCTGTATTATCAACTTCCCATTAATCAGTACTGGGCTTAATAGTCCTAATGGGTCGAAGGGTTTGCTGACTTGTGATAGTAATTTTCTCATTGTTAAGTTAGTGGTATCAGGCTCCACTGACTTGATTGTCAACTGATCTGTTGTCGTGTTCCATTCGACACCTAGTACCTTTGTCATCTCGGGTACCTGGTAATCGGGAAATTCAGTTGAGATCAGTTGATTTAATTTTCATTGTTAGAGACCCAAGATTGGAGAGGCATATTGGCTCCCATTAATTCTCGATTGGCCTCATGGTATATGTCCAACAGTTTACTTTCACTGTTGGTTGTACCTTGAAAATTATCCACATACAGGTTTTTGCTAATTTCCGTCTTGTTTGGGCTATTGGACTTCTTCAAGTGCGTATCCAAGGTAGCTTGGAGCAGAAAGGAGATGACGTGGCGCCAAAAAGGACAGAGGCAAACCGGTAAGTGATTAATTCACTGTTCGGATCGTTAGGATCCTTAATCCATAGGAACTTTGTGTAGTTCCGGTCTTCTTCTTGAAGACCTACCCTAAGGAATGCCTTGCTGATGTCGGCCGTATATGCATAAGTCCCAATACGGAACTTTAACAGCACGTCGTAAAGCCTTTGTGTTAGGCTAGGGCCAGTTTGAAGACAGTCGTTTAACGAAACACTACTCGGCCTCATTTTAGCACTGCAATTAAATACTATCCGTAATGGGGTAGTTGCAGAATTCTTCTGTACACAATGATGTGGTAAGTAGTGACCTTCCTTTGGGTTATCATTTGTAACAACTTCGATAAATTTGTCATCGAGTTGCTTCTGTATTATTTCATGGTACAACTTCAAGTTCTCAGGTTGTCTTTGTAAGCGCAACACCTGTGATCTCAATTGGTTTTGTGCATAAAATGGTTGACGGGTAGCTGAGGGTGATTCAGCTTCCATGGTAACCTGACCCAGTATTGATTATCTCTGTAATAACTGAGTCCAGGTATTGTTTGTAAGTCCAGTCATCATCTGGGCTAGGTGTTCAGGGACAATGCCGAGAGTTGCCAGGTCCCATAACTTGTGTACAGGGGATCAAGCTCTTCCTCGGACATGTCTCTGAGTTGCAGTGGAGACTGGTCTCCTAGTCATGCAACCATTACTGGGTTGGCATGTTGGTGTTCTACAGGTGCGGGTTGGTTTAGCCGTAATACAGGGCCTGTTAGCAAATAGCCACCTGCAGATGGTAACACGTTCATACCGTGTTTGTATTCCTTTCCTTTGATAAACTTATGGTAGACATCTGATCCCATAAGGATTCCAATATTGGAAAGGTTATCTGTTGTGATTTATCAGCCAAATGAATTCCCCTTTTTTCTAGGAATTTGGCTGTTGTCCCCAGACCATATACATATAGATCTGTTGGGAATCTATCTACTACTAGAGCTTGTACATTTTGTTCGTAACCTCCTAATCGTACTTTGGGTTGTACTACCTTGAAAACTCGGGCTCCTGAGTCAGTCAGGAATCCTGCTATGTTTATTCGTGTCTCCTCTACAGGTGTAAGTTTCAGGGTATCTACCAACTCTTTGGATATAAAGGTCATTGGGCCCTTGATCAATAATCCACGTACGGTGGCTTTGTTCTCTCCATTTCTAATGATCAATCGTGCAGTAGGTAGAGCTGATTTATGTTTAGACCTTGTTGAGAAAACACTATGTCAGGTAGCACAGTACAAAGCTGTACTGAGGTGTTAGTTCCTTCCTCCTCCTGTGGTTTGGCAGACTTTGTACTTGAATCCCCACAAAGTGCTGTATGGTGTTGACCCTTATGGCACCTATAACAGGTGCGTATTGTTGATGTGCAGCTGTCGGGATGATGTTCCCTTATAACTTGGTACATCTATGTAACTCCTTGAGTCGTTTTATGCGTGTGCACGATCGGGGAAAAGTCTGCAATTGTACATGGAATGTGATGTCACAGAACAGACATGGTC
>WNGS01067276.1:0-15033 GCA_020271785.1 Procambarus virginalis | reverse complement strand
AAAGCCATCATATGATGGTATCCAAAGGAATTTAATTTCAAATTTGTTAATTATGTTAACACTAAAAATTCAGTTGAATATCACTGACTATTTTCTGGGTGTTACTACATATGTGCGTATCAACGGCGAGGAGTGCACTCTGCCGAGTCGCAGTATATAAGTCCACTGCACTTGTGTTTTAAATATATAGATAACAGTAAGTACGTCAAAATCTACCAGGGGTGTTTGAAGCCATACCTATGTATTGGAACAACTGGTCCAAACCAACAGGCGCATTTAGAGCTCTCTCTCTCTCTCTATTGTTCTTAAATTCAATGACATCTGCATACTGGTATGTCCATCTTCAGTGACTTGAAAAATGCACCCAAACCTAGATCTTTTAAGAAGTGTAGAGAGCAGCCGACCCAGAGCTTCGAAGTGTTTATAACTGACACTCAACTCAGAGACTAAAACGATTAATGAATGTGCTTTAAAGATTATCTGGAGAGTCCCATACCACGGATCTTTTGTATGAGATGGCATAGGGCGCAAGGACTGTGACAAATGTCCCAACCAAAAGCAGGCAAATTACCAGAGCTGGGTGTGAGTGGACCCCGTCGTGTGGTTCCCGTGGATAGACCTGACATTAGTGGTTGTCACCGCCTCCTGCTTTCGCTGTGGACACTCGCTTATTACCTGTCACGTTCGGTGTGTGTGTATTATTTTACAACTTGTTCCAGGCAGGACATGAGCTCTTAGCTACTTGGACTCCGTCTTTTCTAATCGTTGGCTACTCCCGGTGGCACAGGTGACACACCTTGTCTGAAACTAAACATAAAAAAATACATTTATTTCAGGTCTTCCAAAGCCTGATATATTTGTGAAGTACCATAAGAGTGCCAAAAGGATATAGGAACAGTTGAAAATAATCCCTGTAGAGCTGTCTGTAGAGAGGCGAACGGTGCTAGCTGGGTTCACCAGGCTCCAAACGCCTGCGGCTCTCCTCTGCCTGTTTGGAAGTTAAGCCATGCGAGTTTGTTGAAGCAAACCAATAATTATAAGAATGAAACTTTCGCGTGTACTACTGCGCGATTGAATTCAGTGGCGATCAGAGAAATTAATCAACAATTCTTTGTCCTGAAAAGTGGGTGTCAGAATCTGTACGCTGACTTGGTGTACTAGCGCGGCAACGATCTTCCAAAAACTCCAGTGGTAACAAAGCTTGCTAACGCACATCCGAATCAAATTGCTAAACTCTTAACGTCTAAGAATTATGGACATCACAAAGTCAGAATTTCTGAGTCCAGAATTCTTAGAGCGAGAGTTTAAGAATCATGGTAATTCGTATTGGTCCTCAAAGCTTTGTTACCCACAAAATGAAGTTTTATTTGGAAGGTTTGCCCAGTAACAAACAGCACTTCGGTAATATGATTAAATAAATATAGTAGCAAAAGTGAAAAGAAATCACCCAAAGAATGTGATTTAAAGATTACCATAGTGTTCATCTGGGTTTGAAAGAATATTTGTCAAGGCGCTTAGAAACTTTTTTATATACATGTAAATGGTTATCAGAACTATGGAAAAAGCACTGTTTTAGCTAGTTGAAAAAGACGAAACGCGTAATGGAATCACCCGTAAGTAAAAAATTGTGGTTCATTATAACTAAAATACCTAATAAAAGTAAAAAGGACTGTAATAAAAAATTCTATAGATTGTGGCAAACTATCTAAAGATTAATGAAATGATTAGAAAAATATCGCAACATAAATACTCTGTAGAGAAACCTGCCAATTGTCTAAATGCTTTGTTTTTGTTCCATGTTCAGAAGAGGCTCACCAAAATTGACTGGAGAAATGGCTTCTGTCAATAACAAATATGTAAAATCACCTATAAAGAAACATAATTGAATCTGCTTTGATACAGATCACAAAAGAAAGTAAAATTTGAACATTAGCAGTGGTCTATATAACTTGATCCATTTTTAATAGATCAAATTAAAGTGGCGATTTAAGTAAGGGTCATTGGACAAAAAACATTTGAAATAACTCACTAATTCATTGTACACTATTTTGTAATTTGTTGGCCTGTGTGTGTTGCTGCATAGATGGGCCAATAGGCCGTCTGCAGTGTCCACGAATGTATACCTTCTTCGCCTATTTAGTCCAGTACTCGATCTGTAAAATCACATCCTGTCTAGCAAAATGTATATAAAAATACGAAAAAGTACTTAAGGAAATTCCTGTTTCATTTTTAAACCTCCGTGGTCTGACATTGATTAAAATTTTATATAGTCAAAATATATTTATTATATAGTTTATAATTATATATATATATAATATATATTAGGGTACCACCTCTGTGATGCGGGACCACATCCTCGAAGAAGAAAAACAAAGGAGTTCTAATGCAGAAAGATCTCTGTGGATATCTCAAACCGAAATAAGACTTATTCAGTTTTCATTCTCGCTAGACCAGAAGCCCACATTATGTAGTTATTGTAGTGTATGAATGTGTTAAGGTTAAAGGTTTTAGAGGAAGTGTGGTGGGGGCCAATGCTACACAGTTAACAAGAAACACACACACACAACACACACCAATACTAATAACAAACATTAAACAATACAGCGTTCGAAGACCTCGTCCAGTCCTCGGAGGTTGGGTGCGTAGCCCAGGATACAGCACGACATTTCCCCTCTGCAACCAAGAACGACACTAGAGCGCTAGGAACAGGAAACTGGACTGCTCGGGGCTGACTTAAAGTTTTCCCAATGATCTACCAACCTTTAAAAGGTATGAGGCGACATTTGGAACAAGGCGCAAGTCTGTGAGCTATGCAGAACCCATGGTTACACCGTCACGCCCGTATCTTGGATTTATCGGTCTCCCGAACAATGCCCACCTCCCTCTCTGGGCTGAGCCTGTATACTGGTAAGATTTCCGGTATCGGCGAAAAAAAAAGACCGGTTAATGGATAGGCCCCCAACGTGTCACCAGGCTGACATGGTAATCAAGCCAATTTAATTCGGTGTAGATGCCCATCGCCTTTTACCTCCCTAACGCAGTGGCATGCAGGTTAACTCCGATCCTGGGCGTTTTTGGCTGTTGTCAGGTCATGCACAACTGGGGTTCCCTTTGGTGTGGCATGACCACCCAGCGGTAGCCAAACTTCTCTTGTATGATGTCATTGACTGCCTCGTGTCTGGCAATCTTTCCCTGTGTCTTAGCGACAGATGAGACCATGGCTGCCGTATTGGTCGCCCGTGCCTGGCCGCAAATACACCGGTGCTCGGTGGAGAATGGGCGGCAAGGCGCAGAGCAACACCAAAACTTAGGGTCCCGATGATCCAGGCGGGTGCCCAAGGCGTAGAATAGGGATTCCAACAGAATGAAGTCCCCAGATCAGGGGGCTTGCACACATTAGGAGACTGCGCTCTGTCCCTATCAAACTGAAGAGCTCACGTCCAGCAATGCTTTTGCAGAATGTATCTCGGCACGTATGGGGCTAATCCCATTAGTGGCCTGTCGTTACCGTCGTTGGACAATTTGGGTCGTGGTGTGTGAAATTGTCGAGTGATGTCCCACCGACCAGACTCCGTTCCACAAATTTGGGATCGACGAATCCCAATGGAGTATACTTAGAGTAATTACTGGTAGTATGATTTCCTTCACTAATTCACTTGTTAGCACTGGTCGGGATAAAGAATGACCGGCAATGCTAACTGTGATTGCAACTTGCGAATACCATCGATCAGATGGACGTTTTGGTGCTGAGCCACTGGTACATATTGCAGGGTAGAGTTATGGAGAATAGTTGAAGGTAGAGGTTGTCTTTATGAGTGAATTCGTATTCCGTTTAATTTTGGGCTGTCAAAAGAAGGAGGATCACCACCTAGGCAAATTGTAAGTCTGCGTAGTCAAGAGCCAGGCACACTGGTTAAACTAAGGTACAACGCATCATGGACGCATACCAAGAGCCCCTATTCGCGACTATAGGGGGTGGGGGGCCATATGCGCTCCTCAGTGTCTTTAAGCTTTTCTTCGAGTACACCTCAAGGCGATTCAGGTAAACGGTCCCAGAGTGCCCCGTAGCAGCAAAACACTGTCGGGGAGAGCAGTATCACTTGGTCATCCGCAATAGATTAGGTACAAAATAACATAATTATGTTGTTGAGTCTAGACGACTAATAGTAATATCACACGTCTTGACTTGGGATGTTAGAATTGTAACAACAACTCCAATCCTAGATTTCACCCTAGTCTTGAAGATCTCCTAGAATAAGTGGATTCACTGTGTCCCATGAATCCATGGGGGATGCCATTCGTTCCAGGAACCACATAGTATGAATTCTCTGGACAACCGACTTGTGTACCGATCGCTGTAAGCTGCTCATGCAAGAAAAGAAAAGGGCCAGAGTAGTGATCTCACCTGCGTGGAACACCTATCTCGAAAACAAGCTGTCACTGTTCCCAACAACAGATGTCGAGTTCCTACTGGTACCCTGCTGAAACGAAAGGAGTAGACAAGGAAAAGAAACTGTTCGAAACTGCTTCCAGTACCACATCCCCTTTTTTACTGGTTGAAGGCATTTTTAAAGATCTAAACACTTTAGTTAATGCCTATATTTTTCTGGGAGGTCCATATGTATATAAAGGTCGTGACTGCAGGAGCATGCTAGGCCTTCTACAGCCACGTAGGGGGACCACCAAAACCTAGTGATGTGGGTCGAAAGCAATGTAGCGTATGCAGCTGGCATACATTCTATCTGGAACACTGCCCTAAATCAACAAGGGGCGCCTAAAGAGTGTTGCCCAACGCAACTGGTACTACCCACCATCCTTCTTCTTAAGGGCACAAAGGGATGCTCCGAAGAATAACGGTTTAATTGTAGTCTGGGATCAACCGGAGAGACAGTCGTTGACAAACTTCATTGATCTCTGACAGCAGTGTCTCGGGAACTAGGGTCTACCGAGAACTGGGTTGTGTTCCATCTCCTATAGGTCTGAGGATCTTACTCCAGTGTTATAACCCCTGCTGAGCCAGGTGGAACATGACATGATGGTACTTTGTATAAATACCTCTGATGCTTGGAGGAGATAGCGGTCCAATGAGGTTGTGTGCGAGCACGCACATTGGGTATCCCATGGTTCTCTGGGAGGGTGTCTTACTCAAATCTCAGTGAGTCGGCAGTTGCTATGTAATCGCCTAGGGGCGGATTGTTTCTTCACTGGTAAGTAACTAGATCCGCCTCTGTGATTGCCCTCTTAACAATTTCTTGTCACTTGTGTTCCAAGGCTTAAAATTATCATTGGAACTCTTGGGTCTTCACCACGACGGTTTTTTGGGCGCTGAGGAGGTTGGATGGGGATCAAGATCATATATATATATATATATTATATATATATATATATATATATATATATATATATATATATATATATATATATATCTATATTTATATATATATATATATATAATGTCGTAACTAGTAGCCAGAACGCACTTCTCAGCCTACCCTACTATGCAAGGCCCGATTTGCCTAATAAGCCAAGTTTTTCTGAATTAATATATTTCTCTAATTTTTTCTTATGAAATGATGAACCTTCCCATTTCATTATGTTTGAGGTCAATTTTTTTAATGGAGTCAAAATTAACGTAGATATATTAATTCAGAAAAACTTGGCTTATTAGGCAAATCGGGCCTTGCATAGTAGGGTAGGCTGAGAAGTGCGTTCTGGCTACTACGACATTATATAATATATATAATATATATAATATATCTATGATACTATATATGATCTGTCCCCATCCCTCCTCAGCGCAAAAACCCGTCGTGGAAGACCCAAGAGTTCCAATGATAATTTTAAGCTTGGAAACAAGTGACCAAGAAAATGAAGAGGGCAACACAGTAGGGGCATTAGGTTACTTACCAGTGAAAGAAACAATCGCCCCTAGAGATACAGCAACTGCCGACTCACTGAGAGAGAAGCACCCTCCCAGAGAACATGGGAAACCACTGCTCGGGACACAAATGCCCAGACATGGGACCTCTATTCCTCCAAGCATCAGAGGTATACAAAGCCATCATGTCATTTCACCAGGCTCAGCAGGGGGATACAGTGGAGTAAGACATCAGCACTCAAGGAGATGACAAAACCAGTTCTCGAGCGAGAGTTGCCGAGACACTGCTGTCAGAGATCACGAAGTTTGTCAACGACGTCTCTCCGGGTTGATCCCAGATACATTAAACCGTTCTTCTTCGGAGCATCCCTTTGTGCCCTTAAGAGAAGGATGGTGGAGTCAGACCCATTGCCGTGGGCAACACACTTCGGCGCCTTGTTGCTAGGGCAGCTGTCAGAAAAATCAGCATAGACGCTGCAACGATGCTTCGACCCCATCAACTAGGTTTTGGTGTCCCCCATGGCTGTGAAGCAGCAGCTCATGCAGCACGAGCCTATATCAAGACCTCCCAGAAAATAAGGCATTAATTAAATTAGACTTTAAAAATGCCTTCAACAGGTAAAAAGGGATTGTGGTACTGGAAGCAGTTCGAACCAGCTTTCCTTGTCTACTTCCTTTCGTTTCAGCAGGGTACAGTAGGGAATCGACACTGTTGTTGGGGAACATGAAGTTGTTTCCGCAGAAGGTGTCCAGCAGGGAGACCCACTTGCCCCTTTTCTTTTCTGCATGGCAGCTAAGGAGGTCACAAGTAGGTTGTCCAGCGAATTCAACATCTGGTTCCTGGACGATGGCACCCTGGCAGGGACACAGGAATCCCTACTAGGAGATCTTCAGCTAGTGAAATCTAGGGGAGAGGAGTTAGGCCTTACACTAAATCCATCAAAGTGTGAATCATATCGTCCAACCAACAATCATAAATGCAGTACAAATCTTATTGCCAGGAGCCCAAGTGATCGCTCCCACCGACAGTGTGCTGCTAGGGGCACCTCTGGGCTCGAACGCCATTGAGGTAGTCCTCGAAGAAAAGCTTAAAGACCTGAGGAGGAGGAGGAAGCGCGAATAGGGGCTTGGATGCTCATGATGCGTTGTACCTTCTTACAAGGTGCCGGCCTTGCCCAGACTTACCTATTTCCTCAGGTGTGCTCCTTCTTTTGACAGCCCAAAATTAACGGAATACGATTCACTCCTAAAGACAATAACTATGAAAGTGTTAAACCTCTCCCTGCAAGATGACCAGTGGGACCAAGCAACGCTCCCAGTTAGACTCGGGGGTATAGGTATTCGCAAGGCGACACAGTTAGCATGCCGGCATTCTTATCCTCGACCAGTGCTACAAGTGAATTAGTGAAGGAAATACTACCAGAATACCTAAGGAACTCCATTGGGATTCGTGATCCCAAATTTGTGGAAGGAGCTGGTCGGTGGGACACACTCGCCAATTCACACCCGACCAACTTGTCCAAACGACGGTAAACAGGCCAAATGGGATAGCCCATAGTGGAGAACATCGCCAAAGCATTGCTGGACGTAGCTTCTCAGAAGGACAGAGCGCGTCTCCTAGCTGTGCAAGCCCCCATGCTGGGGACTTCCTGTTGGCAGTCCCTAATTCCGCCTTGGGCACCCGCCTGGATCATCGGGCCCTAAGTATTGGTGTTGCTCTGCGCCTTGCCGCCCATATCTCACCGAGCACCGGTGTATTTGCGGCCAGGCACGGGCAGACCAATACGGCAGCCATGGTCTCATCTGTCGTAAGACACAGGGAAAGATTGCCAGACACGAGGCAGTCAATGACATCATCAAGAGAAGTTTGGCTACAGCTGGGTGTCCAGCACAAAGGGAACCCCAGTTGTGCAGACCTGACAACAGCCAAAAACGCCCAGATGGAGTCACCCTGCAGCCATGGAGGGAAGGTAAACAGGTCGTATGGGATTACACCTGTGCATCTACATTGGCTGATACCTATTTACGTTACAGCTCAGCGGAGGGAGGTGGGGCAGCCACCTTCAGGGAGACCCAGAAAATCCACAAGTACAGAGACCTAGAACGTTGTTACAGGTTCGTGCCGATAGGCTCAGAGACTCTGGGCGCCTGGGGTAAATGTGCACTCAAGTTTTTAAAGGAGGTTGGTGAGGAACTCATTGGGAAAACTAGAGACCCACGAGCAGCCAGTTTCCTGTTCCAGCGCCTCAGTGTCGCGGTGCAGAGGGGAAATGCGTGCTGTATCCTGGGTACGCACCCAACCTCCGAGGAGCTGGACGAGGTCTTCGAACGCTGATTGTTTAATTGTTATATATTTGTGTGTGTGGTGTGTGTGTGTTCTCTGTAAACTGTAGCATTGCAATAAAATAAAACAAAACATACAAAAAATAATAGGGGTGGTAGGAGAAGAAAAGAATAAGTATTCGGTGAGAATCCACAAGATCTTCTCTGAATGCTCTTTGTTTTCTTCTTCGAGGATGTGGGTCCCTGCAATTGCACCAGAGGTGGTACCCCTAATATATATATATATATATATATATATATATATATATATATATATATATATATATAATATATATATATATAATATATATTATATATATATAATATATATATATATATATATATATATATAAACAATGTCAGACCACGGAGGAAAAATGAAACAGGAATTTCCTTAAGTACTTTCGTATATTAATACATCTTCAGAAGGAGTGATTTTACAGATCGAGTACTGGACATAAATAGGCAGGAGAGAAGGGTAAAGTGAGGTGAGGTACAATACGTGGACACTGCAGACGGCCTATGGCCCATCTGATGCAGCAACCACACACAGGCCAACAACTAGGTAATTATAACATAAAATAGTAAATTTGTACAATGAATTAGTGAGACAAATGTGTTCCAATGACCCTACTTAAATCGCCCTTTAATTGATCTATTAAAAATGGATCTAAGTTATATAGACCACTGCTAATGTTCAAATTACTTTCTTTTGTGATCTGTATCAAAGCAGATTCAATTATGTTTCTGTTATAGGTGCTTTTACAATTTGTTATTGAAGAAGCCATCTCCCAGTCAATTTGGTGAGCATCTTCTGACACATGAACAAACAAAGCATTAGACAATTGGCCCTGTCTTACAGAGTATTTATGTTGCGATATTCTACATTTCAAATCTTTAGATGTTTGCCCAACATAGAACTTATTACAGTCTTTACAAGGTATTTTATAAATGACACAATTATCACTACGAGGGCTGTTCCTAACTAATAGCTTACCAACAGTGTTTTCATAGCTAAACATTACATGTATATTAAAAAGTTTCAAGGCCTTGACAATATTCTCAAACCAGAGAAATATGGTAATCATAACACATTCTTTGGGTGAATTCTTTCACTGCATATATTATTATAATATATACGACGTGCTTTGTTACGGCAAACTTCCAAAAACTCAGTGGGTAACAAAGCTTGAGACCAATCGAATCAATATTCTTAAACTCTTCGTCTAAGAATTCTGGACTCAGAATTCTGGACTTTTGTGAGTCCAGAATTCTTAGACGAAGAGTTTAAGAATATTGATTCGATGGTCTCAAGCTTTGTTACCCACTGAGTTTTTGGAAGTTTGCCGTAACAAAGCACGTCGATTTGAACAACTTTTCAGGAAAGTAACTTGTTGATTAATTTTCTGACGCCACTGGAAGATAAATCGCGCAGTATACACGCGAAATTCATATAATTATTGGATTTGCTTCACAAATCATGGCTTAACTTCCAAACAGGCAGAGGAGAGCCGGCAGGGCGGGAGCCTGGTGACCCAGCAGCACCGTTCGCCTCTCTACAGCCAGCTCTACAGGGATTTTTCAACCTGTCTCCTATATCCTTTTGGCATCTTAGGTACTTCACAATATATCAGGCCTTGGAGACCTGAAATAAATGTATTTTTTATTTTTAGTTTCAGACAAGGTGTGTCACGTGTGTCCACCGGGAGAGTCCAACGATTAGAAAGACGGAGTCCAAGAGCTAAGAGCTCAGTCCTGCTGCACAAGTTGTAAATACAGACACACACACCGAACGTGACAGGTAATAAGCGAGTGTCCACAGCGAAAGCAGGAGGCGGTGACAACCACTGTCAGGTCTCTCCCACGGGAACCACAGACGGGTCCACCTCACACCCAGCTCTGGTAATTGCCTGCTTGGGGGAACATTTGTCACAGTCCTTGCGCGCCATGCATCTCACAGATCCGGGATGGGACTCTCCATAACTCTTTAAAGCACATTCATAACTCGTTAAGGCTCTGAGTTGAGTGTCAGTTATAACACTTCGAAGCTCTGGGTCGGCTGCTCTCTACACATCTTAAAAGATCTAGGTTTGGGTGCATTCAGTTCACTGAAGATGGCAACCAGTATGTTCATTGAATTTCAGAACAAAGAGAGAGAGAGAGAGCTCAAATCGCCTGTTCTGGTTTGACCAGTCAATACATAGGAGGCTTCAACACCTGGGAGATGTTGACGTACTTACTGTTATCTATATATTTAAAACACAAGTGCAGTGGACTTATATACTGTGACTCGCAGAGTGCACTCCTGGCGTTGAACGCACATTGTAGTAACACCGAGAAATAGTCAGTGATATTCAAATGAATGTTTTAGCTGTAAATAAAACAAATTTGAAATTAAATTCCTTTGGATACCATCATATGATGGCTTTTCAAAACATGATTCAAACAACATACTGCAAATACCGCCAAAAACCAGTAGTAGAAATTAATATGGGTGTTTCATTAGCATTGGCAAAGAGTCTGATGATAAATATCTGATGAAAAATGTTACTAACGTAACAAATTCACAAAGACCTGGATGATGTAGCTTTAAACTTTATGATAAATATCGTGAGGAGATATTCATATATGGAACTAATAGAAAGAGCTAGGCAATAATTGTATAGTAGCCAGAATACGCCTGGATATTAGACGTATCTTGCAACTTTCTCGAAACCCAAATTCGAGTACACAATGTGTAAACTTTGTGAAGTGTCGACTTCACCATGTGTCAACTTTATGAAAGTATCGAATACACATGTGTCAACTTTAAAAAAAAACCATGCATTCCCTTTAACATTATATATGTAGAATGTCCCATATTGGCTGACTTTCGCCCTCCTGGCTAAGGTATGCTGAACTCTGCAAATCCTATAGGAATACTAAAACATTTGATGATATATGGGCTGTACCCCAATATGACTATGTAATGATTCAGTTATGCAATATATGTGATGTAACTATAACCTGAGCTTAAAAAGCATCTTAATCACTTTCAGTGGTTAGTGCTTAATAATATACTAGTTTCAATAACAGCTAACATATCCTGTCAAAGTAGGATAGACATATATGTATATATATAATATATATATATATATAATATATATATATATATATATATATATATATATATAATATGTATATATATAAATATATATATACATATTATATATATACATATATATATATAGTATATATATATATATATATATATATATAGTATATATATACATATATGTCTATCCTACTTTGACAGGATATGTTAGCTGTTATTGAAACTAGTATATTATTAAGCACTTAACCACGAAAGTGATTAAGATGCTTTTAAGCTCAGGTTATAGTTACATCAATATATTGCATAACTGAATCATTACATAGTCAATATTGGGGTACAAGCCCATATATCATCAAATTTTAGTATTCCTATAGGATTTGCAGAGTTCAGCATACCTAGCCCAGGAGGGCGAAAGTCAGCCAATATGGGACATTCTACAGTAATGTAAAGGGAATGCATGGTTTTTTTTTAAAGTTGACACATGGTGTATTCGATCTTTCATAAAGTTGACACATGGTGAAGTCGACACTTTCACAAAGTTTACACATTGTGTACTCGATTTGGGTTTCGAGAAAGTTGCAAGATACGTCTATATCTCAGGGTATTCTGGCTACTATACAATTTTATGCCTAGCTTTTCTATTAGTTCCATATATGAATATCTCTCACGATATTTATCATAAAGTTTAAAGCTACATCATCCAGGTCTTTGTGAATTTGTTACGTTAGTAACATTTTCATCAGATATTTATCATCAGATCTCTTTGCAATGCTAATGAAACACCCATATTAATTTCTACTACTGTTTTTGGCGGTATTTGCAGGTATGTTGTTTGAATCATGTTTTGAAAAGCCATCATATGATGGTATCCAAAGGAATTAATTTCAAATTGTTTTATTTAACAGCTAAACATTCATTTGAATATCACTGACTATTTTCTGGTGTTACTACAATGTGCGTTCAACGCCAGGAGTGCACTCTGCGAGTCACAGTATATAAGTCCACTGCACTTGTGTTTTAAATATTATAGATAACAGTAAGTACGTCAACATCTCCCAGGTGTTGAAGCCTCTATGTATTGACTGGTCAAACCAGAACAGGCGATTTGAGCTCTCTCTCTCTCTCTTTGTTCTGAAATTCAATGAATAGCATACTGGTTGCCATCTTCAGTGAACTGAATGCACCCAACCTAGATCTTTTAAGATGTGTAGAGAGCAGCCGACCCAGAGCTTCGAAGTGTTATAACTGACACTCAACTCAGAGCCTTAACGAGAGAGTTTGAATGTGCTTTAAAGAGTTATGGAGAGTCCCATCCCGGATCTGTGAGATGCATGGGCGCAAGGACTGTGACAAATGTTCCCAAGCAGGCATTACCAGAGCTGGGTGTGAGGTGGACCCCGTCTGTGGTTCCCGTGGGAGAGACCTGACAGTGGTTGTCACCGCCTCTGCTTTCGCTGTGGACACTCGCTTATTACCTGTCACGTTCGGTGTGTTGTCTGTATTTACAACTTGTGCAGGCAGGACTGAGCTCTTAGCTCTTGGACTCCGTCTTTCTAATCGTTGGACTCCCGGGGGACACACGGTGACACACCTTGTCTGAAACTAAAAATAAAAAAATACATTTTCAGGTCTCCAAAGGGCTGCTGATATTTGTGAAGTACCTAAGATGCCAAAAGGATATAGGAGACAGGTTGAAAATATCCCTGTAGAGCTGGCTGTAGAGAGGCGAACGGTGCTGCTGGTCACCAGGCTCCCGCCCTGCCGGCTCTCCTCTGCCTGTTTGGAAGTTAAGCCATGATTTGTGAAGCAAATCCAATAATTATATGAATTTCGCGTGTAATACTGCGCGATTTATCTTCCAGTGGCGTCAGAAAATTAATCAACAAGTTACTTTCCTGAAAAGTTGTTCAAATCGACGTGCTTTGTACGGCAAACTTCCAAAAAACTCAGTGGGTAACAAAGCTTGAGACCAACGAATCAATATTCTTAAACTCTTCGTCTAAGAATTCTGGACTCACAAAAGTCCAGAATCTGAGTCCAGAATTCTTAGACGAAGAGTTTAAGAATATTGATTCGATTGGTCTCAGCTTTGTTACCCACTGAGTTTTTGGAAGTTGCCGTAACAAAGCACGTCGTATATATTATAATAATATGCAGTGAAAGAATTCACCCAAAGAATGTGTTATGATTACCATATTTCTCTGGTTTGAGAATATGTCAAGGCCTTGAAACTTTTAATATACATGTAATGTTTAGCTATGAAAACACTGTTGGTAAGCTATTAGTTAGGAACAGCCCTCGTAGTGATAATTGTGTCATTTATAAAATACCTTGTAAAGACTGTAATAAGTTCTATGTTGGGCAAACATCTAAAGATTTGAAATGGAATATCGCAACATAAATACTCTGTAAGACAGGGCCAATTGTCTAATGCTTTGTTTGTTCATGTGTCAGAAGATGCTCACCAAATTGACTGGGAGATGGCTTCTTCCATATAACAAATTGTAAAAGCACCTATAACAGAAACATAATTGAATCTGCTTTGATACAGATCACAAAAGAAAGTAATTTGAACATTAGCAGTGGTCTATATAACTTAGATCCATTTTAATAGATCAATTAAAGGGCGATTTAAGTAGGGTCATTGGAACACATTGTCTCACTAATTCATTGTACAAATTTACTATTTTATGTTATAATTACCTAGTTGTTGGCCTGTGTGGGTTGCTGCATCAGATGGGCCAATAGGCCGTCTGCAGTGTCCACGTATTGTACCTCACCTCACTTTACCCTTCTCTCCTGCCTATTTATGTCCAGTACTCGATCTGTAAAATCACTCCTTCTGAAGAGTATTAATTACGAAAGTACTTAAGGAAATTCCTGTTTCATTTTCCTCCGTGGTTGAACATTGTATATATAAATATATATATATATATATATATATTATAATATATATATATATATATATATATATATATATATACTATATATATTATATATATTATATATTATAATATATATATATATATTATATATATTAGGGGTACCACCTCTGGTGCAATTGCAGGGACCCACATCCTCGAAGAAGAAAAACAAAGAGCATTCAGAGAAGATCTTGTGGATTCTCACCGAATACTTAATCTTTCTTCTCCTACCACCCCTATTATTTTTTGTATGTTTTGTTTTATTTTATTGCAATGCTACAGTTTACAGAGAACACCACACACACACACACACACAAATATATAACAATTAAACAATCAGCGTTCGAAGACCTCGTCCAGCTCCTCGGAGGTTGGGTGCGTACCAGGATACAGCACGCATTTCCCCTCTGCACCGCGACACTGAGGCGCTGGAACAGGAAACTGGCTGCTCGTGGGTCTCTAGTTTTCCCAATGAGTTCCTCACCAACCTCCTTTAAAAACTTGAGTGCAATTTACCCCAGGCGCCCAGAGTCTCTGAGCCTATCGGCACGAACCTGTAACAACGTTCTAGGTCTCTGTACTTGTGGATTTTCTGGGTCTCCCTGAAGGTGGCTGCCCCACCTCCCTCCGCTGAGCTGTAACGTAAATAGGTATCAGCCAATGTAGATGCACAGGTGTAATCCCATACGACTGTTACCTTCCCTCCATGGCTGCAGGGTGACTCATCTGGGCGTTTTTGGCTGTTGTCAGGTCTGCCAAACTGGGGTTCCCTTTGTGCTGGACACCCAGCTGTAGCCAAACTTCTCTTGATGATG
>WNGS01067275.1:0-10906 GCA_020271785.1 Procambarus virginalis | reverse complement strand
TATTACCCATAAAAAGCGTATCATTTAACAATAATAATATTTTGAAATATTTTTAAAATCCTCAAATTTGAATTTTGAATACAACTATTAGCGTCTTTAAAAGTTTTTGTTTTAAAAGCGGCTTTAAATCATCAGCGGCATTATATGTAAAAAAAATATGTAAATCTATTTCAGTGATTCCGAGTAAAAAACATGAGTAAAAATATTAATATAAGAAACTGCATTGATCGAATTTATCGTGTAAATTATATTTGTAAACCCCCGTGGTAATTGTGATATTAACTCGCATTCCTTCTGCATGCTATTTTTGTCGGGCAATTCGGGTTTTTATTCTGTCTTTGTTCTATTTTGTTGTCATTATTTCATTTTTATTAAGTGATTTATATATATGCTTTTTTGGTTGTTTCCCTTTTGTTTTGTCTATTTCTTAGTATATTTGACTTTATCATTTCACTTCTGTGTTACAGTCTTCAATAAAACTTTCTTTGATAAGATCTATTAATATCATTCCCTTTATTGTTCTTGTTTTCTCTGCAAATTGTTCATTACAGAATGATATTAAGTACTATAATATTTTTGTGTACCAAATATTTGATGTTTCAAGGTGGAACGAGAAGAATAAAAAGTTAAGTTCATAGTAAATGTCTTTTAGAGGGGAGTAAAGGAACTTGACAGGAATGAGTCCAACACATATGCTCATCACATATCAATATCTTGCCTCTATTTGTGAGTTTGACGCACGGAGCATGGGTTAAGCATGCTATCGCGTTATAATATAAAATATTAATATTTTGACTCTAAATTATTATTGAAGTGGACACAGTGCATTAAAAGAATATTTAAGTTCCATTTGATGGAATTCCTGTACCCGTCGAGAAGAAAGAATAATTTTCATGGACGATAAATATGTTTAGTCTTTAGTCGATACAGCTGCAAGCATGATAAATTTACTAGTAGGGCCCTCACTTGCCTCAGTAATGGCTCTAATGGGTTCCACTAGGCTCAGTACCGGCTCCAGTAGGGTCCCACTTGCCTCAGTGCTGGGTCCAGTTTGGTCCCACAAGGCTCATTGCTGGCTTCAGTGGGGACCCGCGGGTTCAATACTGACCCTAGTAATTGGTCCCACTTGGCTCAATGCTGACTTTAGTTGGGCTCCGCTAAGCTCAGTATAGGTTCCAGTAATGATCGTAATATATAGAATTGTTATCTATAACCACAATACGTGTCTCATATTAAGAAAGACGGTCTATGTGAAAAGTTAAATACTGGACATGCTTAAATTTAAAGATAAAAGGAAAATGAATATTATATATGTACAAGTAGTTTTAAGACGATACGAGAGAACAAACTAGAAATAAGTCATTCAATCAGAAATCAGCAGAACTACATTTCATAGTAAGAAAATTCTGACGAATAATTGGAGAAATGCTAGCAGAAATAAATTTAGTACTAAAAGAGTTGTGGATGGTTAAATTAAAGTGCAGAAGGAGGCCGTGTGTGTTCTTAAACCATTAGACGTCGTTTAATTTGTGATGATAAAGTAAAACAGAAAATCACGACCGTAGCTCTCTACCAGTAACTACAAACAGGTGCTGGAAAACAAACACCTAGCATCACGACGTACACTGATACTCCTAAAGAGGCAAAAACTGGCACATGTTGCTTGACTCTTAGCTATGGAGGCTTCCACCTGATCCTCTTCCCTCAGCGGCCACTTACCTCCTCAGGGCAGGTGAACTCGACGGCTGGAGCACGTAATTAGAGAGAGGGAGGCAAAAGGGTGACGGAGAAGTGCCTGCATTCGCCATTCAAAGTTGGGGTGAAGAGCATCACTCCGTTCGGTTCTACTTCTCCAAGGACGGTACCACTCACCATCCCTACCTCTCCTACCTTTTCTCTCTTTTTCGGGCTTTCTTCATTTCTTGGTCTTCTTTCTGAAACACAATAGCGTCTTGCATCTAATTTTCTTCCTTACGTTTTTTTTGCGATACTTCCCATTATCTCCTTTGCTATGTAATTGTCCCTTTTGTATATTATTCTCCTCTTTCTTACTGATTTCATGTTCTATTATTTTCCATCTTATGTATCAGCCTTTCCTCAAATATGTCGCATCTCCTCCACTTCTCTCGTCTTAACTATTCCCTCCACTCTCTCTCTCTCCTTCCTCTCCCTCCACCTTTTCTCTCAACTCTCCCTGCCATTCCACGCGATGCCAAATATCGCCATCCTCGTCCTGACACTTCAGTCTTCCAGGCCGTAATCATCACAAACTCCCACTTCATGAGGGGAATGAGCGTCTGGTCCAGGAACGTGTACAACCTCCTTCAACTTCGAATATATATATATATATATATATAAATATATATCTTGTTGAATATGAACGAAAGGGTAAGATTAATGATTCTAACATGAATCTTCTCAATATTTCTTATGTTTTTCTTCACTGTCGAGGGAAGTTAAAAATTAACTCTCCAAAGTTCATTTTCACAATTTATTATAGTCTGACGCCTAGGGATGCGTTTTGCAAGGCCTTCCTTACATTTCAAAGACAAATTTACCATGTGTTTGCAAAGGCTTGTATTCGCTGTGAGTGAGGTGGTACAGGACAAGATTGAGATGAACAAGTGGATGGAACGTAATGGATATTTATAGGCTATACATGCATGAACTTAAGCAGCTTATGTTCTTGCTCTACTGTCTGTGTGTTGGTTTGGGGTGTGACGATAATCTCTTATCAGAGATTTAGCCTGCTATTTTCGTATTTCATCACGTCCTCAACATATACAAGATACGTTTTGTAGTGGCTAAACGTATTATCAAGACAGCCACACGCACCTCAACTCCCTCCTCCCCCCTCTCTCCAGCACCTGCTGCACACCTGGTCGACGCGCCGAACCCTTCAACTGCCTAACTAGCGACTTGCGGCCATCCAGCTTTCTCATTGGCCGCCACCAACCAACACACCACTCCGGTTCCTCGCCAATCACAAGTCATCGCCGTTATTGTTGGAGTCCCTTGCATTTCTGCCAGCCAGAATATCTTGTGCTCTCATACTATGAACACCTAAGTGACTCACCTTGTGTGGTCAAATAGAGGTTTATAGATAGTGCATATATTCCAGCATTCATATTTTATTTACCTTTGTATGTCAATTCTCCTCCCCCATTAACGTAATCTATTTTCATGTTATTTATTTTTCCACTTGACATTTTTTACCATTAAGCCAAGATTTTGCATTTATTTCAATTTGTTTTATTGTTATTAAAATACATTGTTTATTATTGTGTGTTTTAGTTTCTTACCTTACCACAGATTACCAACCACGCAGTCATTCTTTTTTTTTTTCTCTTTTTTTTTCTTTTCTTTTTTTTAATATTTATTATGTGGCCCAGCACTGACACCTGCTAGTTGGAAGACTGCCGACCACCATTTCCAACTCGTTACCGTCATAGGGGTCTTGAAGTGGGTGAAGTGGTAGAATGTAATTAAGTGTTAATTGGTTGTTGATTGCTGTTCTTGACTTTTTAATGTGTATTGCCTCACTGATGTCTAGTCTTCTGTTGTCCCTGTACCTGTCGAATATTTAAGTGTGCTTGTTAATATGTCTCTGGTGATAGTCTGGTTTTGTGAGGAGATTAAATGCTCCTAGATGGAGCCCTGTTGCATGTGCATTGTTAATCGCTTAGAGAGAGAGACGTTGTTGTCTTGCCTATATACTGATATCTTTGGGGATGACAGTCCCCAAGTGGACATGTGAAGGCATAGACGACGTTGGTCTCTTTTAAGGCGTTCGGTTTGGTGTTAGAGAGTGCTTCATAAGTAGGTTCATTCTTCTTGTTTTTGTAGTAAATTTTTAATTGTATCTTCTGATTGGTGTCTGTTGGTGTCTGCCTCCATTCCTTTCCGCGACTGGTACATCTAGAAAGGGCAGCTTCCCATCATTCTCCATCTCCTAAGTGAAACTTAACACCGAACTTTTCTGGAATGATATGTTAGCATGTGACCCCTAGAATCATGGTGCCCCTGAGCCGCTGCTTATGCACTAAAGAGCTAAACATGCTTGCCCTAAACATGCTTGCCCTTGACATAAGCTAATTGCTACACCCTGCAATTGTTGAGTGTGAGTGGTAACAGCCCCACCCTGCAATTGTTGAGTGTGAGTGGTAACAGCCACACCCTGTCCTTGTTGAGTGTGAGTGGTAACAGCCACACCCTGTCCTTGTTGAGTGTGAGTGGTAACAGCCCCACCCTGCCCTTGTTGAGTGTGAGTGGTAACAGCCACACCCCTGTCCTTGTTGAGTGTGAGTGGTAACAGCCACACCCTGTCCTTGTTGAGTGTGAGTGGTAACAGCCACACCCTGCCCTTGTTGAGTGGAAACAGCCACACCTTGTCCTTGTTGAGTGGTAACAGCCACACCCTTGTCCTTGTTGAGTGGTAACAGCCACACCCTTGTCCTTGTTGAGTGGTAACAGCCACAGCCTGTCCTTGTTGTGTGGTAACAGCCACACCCTTGTCCTTGTTGAGTGGAAACAGCCACCCCTTGTCCTTGTTGTGTGGTAACAACCACACCCTGTCCTTGTTGAGTGGTAACAGCCACACCCTGTCCTTGTTGAGTGGAAACAACCACACCTGTCCTTGTTGAGTGGTAACAGCCACACCCTGTCCTTGTTGAGTGGAAAACAACCACACCCTGTCCTTGTTGAGTGGTAACAGCCACACCCTGTCCTTGTTGAGTGTGAGTGGTAACAGCCACACCCTGTCCTTGTTGAGTGGTAACAGCCACACCCTGTCCTTGTTGAGTGGTAACAGCCACACCTGCCCTTGTTGAGTGGAAAAACAACCACACCCTGTCTTTGTTGAGTGGTAACAGCCACACCCTGTCCTTGTTGAGTGGAAACAGCCACACCCAGAGAGAGACATCACCACAACACAAAGTCAGGATTTATTTTGTAATTTCTCATCCCTAATGGATATATCACACACCATTAAGATGTAAGGTGTGAATTAAGACACATTGAGTATTTCTCGTGTTTAATAGAATGCTATCCAAACACGAAATTTGCAAACAAGTTATGCAAAAACAATCATTTACAAAATAAATATTTAATGCTCAACTGATTTCAATATTCCAATACATATTACTATGATTAATTAATGATTTCAGCAATTAATTATTGAAAATTAGTATTATTCCAGATGCATTTTTATTTTCGATATGTGTTACGGTATGAAGCATTTCAGTAGAGACTCACAAATCTGATAAAAGTGTATATTACAGTTTTCACAGACAAACACTCTGATGCACTTACTTTAAGAAAGTGATACACTGTACACTGAAGGGCATCGAACACTACCTGGGTGACATGTTGAGTACTACGCCTGTGCACAAGCCGGTATGTTCAGTACTGTGCCTGTGTACAGGTCGACATGTTCAGTACTGTGCCTGTGTACAGGTCGACATGTTCAGCACTGTGCCTGTGTACAGGTCGACATGCTCAGTACTGTGCCTGTGTACAGGTCGACATGTTCAGTACTGTGCCTGTGTACAGGTCGACATGTTCAGTACTTTGCCTGTGTACAGGTCGACATGTTCAGTACTGTGCCTGTGTACAGGTCGACATGTTCAGTACTGTGCCTGTGTACAGGTCGACATGTTCAGCACTGTGCCTGTGTACAGGTCGACATGCTCAGTACTGTGCCTGTGTACAGGTCGACATGTTCAGTACTGTGCCTGTGTACAGGTCGACATGTTCAGTACTTTGCCTGTGTACAGGTCGACATGTTCAGTACTGTGCCTGTGTACAGGTCGACATGTTCAGTACTGTGCCTGTGTACAGGTCGACATGTTCAGTACTGTGCCTGTGTACAGGTCGACATGTTCAGTACTGTGCCTGTGTACAGGTCGACATGTTCAGTACTGTGCCTGTGTACAGGTCGACATGTTCAGTACTGTGCCTGTGTACAGGTCGACATGTTCAGTACTGTGCCTGTGTACAGGTCGACATGTTCAGAACTGTGCCTGTGTACAGGTCGACATGTCAGTACTGTGCCTGTGTACAGGTCGACATGTTCAGTACTGTGCCTGTGTACAGGTCGACATGTTCAGTACTGTGCCTGTGTACAGGTCGACATGTTCAGTACTGTGCCTGTGTACAGGTCGACATGTTCAGTACTGTGCCTGTGTACTGTTCTACACATTGTGGACGGCGTTTTGGTTTGATAATATAGTCATCCGTCGTTATTATAATTCTTCCTATTGCTCGGTTACAACCGGTTCTTTTTTCTCTTCTTTTTTCAGATATTATGTATTTTTTTTTTTGCAATTATCAGCATTACTGTGGGAATTATTGTTGCTATTGTCAGAATTTGCGTGGTCATATCATTCCTATTATTGTATTGGTTGGTAATATAATGATATTTTATTTGTTTGGTTTTTATAATTGCTATTATCAGTATTTGTGTTGTCATTATAATTGCTATTATCACTATTTGGTTGTCATTATAATTGCTATTATCAGTATTTGTGTGGCATTAGCAGTAGGCATCCATCACTCTTGAGACTATGGAGGTTTATTAGCTGCCTCCTGTTATAGCGACTGTATGTGTTGGGTCACCCATGCTGGAAAACCTCTGTCATTATAATTGTCATTATCATCTTTCTGTGTGTTTGATGGAGTGACATGAGAATCAACACCTCACCAGTTAACAAACACAAGGTCTAGTTTCTTCTCGTGGTGGAGGCATCCGGTACTGGTGAGCCAACATATACTGTGGTTATCGCAGCAGGCAACTAATATACCACTTGGACTGGTAAGAGGGAGAATAAATTAGTTAGAAAATTAAAGTAAAATATATGTGGCGTTTTAACTAATAGGATATGTCATTGTAATATCACCTTATGACGAGTTTTGACATCTGACGTTGTCTTCTACCAAAAACACTTACTTATTTACATATTTTCTTCTATACACTCTAAAAGCATTTTGCACACTATTGAATATTATAGGGCAAGCTACCGTACAGATTATATACAAATAATACAAACACATCAAAAATGAGATGCTGAATATCCACAAGAGATTTTATATCTCTAATATGAACATTCAAAAGTTATACGAGCTCATTCGTAATAACTAATAATCATTATATATATATATATATATATATATATATATATATATATATATAATATATATATATATATATATATATATATATATTATATATATATTTATCTTAACCGCGGATATTATTAAATTAATAAACATGCAATTCACAATTGCACTTTTGTCTATTTGTATAAATAATTACGAAAAGTATTACGAATTTGCTGAAAGGCAAGGAGAGGCACGTAAAGTTTGTAGGGCAACATTATGATTCACATCTTATAGTTTCCTTCGGTTCTCATGTAGTTTATTGTTTCACAATGTGGAAAGACATAATTTATAATGTGTGTGTGTGTGTGTTGTGTGTGTGTGTGTTATGTGTGTGTGTGGTGTGTGTGTGTGTGTGTGTGTGTGTGTGTGGGTGGTGTGTGTGTGTGTGTGTAGTGTGTGTGTGGGTGTGTGTGTGTGTGGTGTGTTGTGTGTGTGTGGTGTGTGTGTGTGTGTGTGTGTGTGTGTGTGTGTGTGTGTGGTGTGTGTGTGTTGTGTGGTGTGGTGTGTGTACTCACCTAATTGTATCACCTAATTGTGCTTGCGGGGGTTGAGCTTTGGCTCTTTGGTCCCGCCTCTCAACTGTCAATCAACTGGTGTACAGATTCCTGAGCCTATTGGGCTATCATATCTACACTTGAAGCTGTGTATGGAGTCAGCCTCCACCACATCACTTCCTAATGCATTCCATTTGGCAACCACTCTGACACTAAAAAGTTCTTTCTAATATCTCTGTGGCTCATTTGGGCACTCAGTTTCCACCTGTGTCCCCTTGTGCGTGTGCCCCTTGTGTTAAATAGCCTGTCTTTATCTACCCTATCAATTCCCTTCAGAATCTTAAATGTGGTGATCATGTCCCCCCTAACTCTTCTGTCTTCCAGCGAAGTGAGGTTTAATTCCCGTAGTCTCTCCTCGTAGCTCATACCTCTCAGCTCGGGCACTAGTCTGGTGGCAAACCTTTGAACCTTTTCCAGTTTAGTCTTATCCTTGACTAGATATGGACTCCATGCTGGGGCTGCATACTCCAGGATTGGGCCTGACATATGTGGTATACAAAGTTCTGAATGATTCTTTACACAAGTTTCTGAATGCCGTTCGTATGTTGGCCAACCTGGCATATGCCGCTGATGTTATCCTCTTGATATGTGCTGCAGGAGACAGGTCTGGCGTGATATCAACCCCCAAGTCTTTTTCTTTCTCTGATTCCTGAAGAATTCCTCTCCCAGATGATACCTTGTATCTGGCCTCCTGCTCCCTACACCTATCTTCATTACATTACATTTGGTTGGGTTAAACTCTAACAACCATTTGTTCGACCATTCCTTCAGCTTGTCTAGGTCTTCTTGAAGCCTCAAACAGTCCTCTTCTGTTTTAATCCTTCTCATAATTTTGGCATCGTCCGCAAACATGGAGAGAAATGAATCGATACCCTCCGGGAGATCATTTACATATATCAGAAACAAGATAGGACCGAGTACAGAGCCCTGTGGGACTCCACTGGTGACTTCACGCCAATCGGAGGTCTCACCCCTTACCGTAACTCTCTGCTTCCTATTGCTTAGGTACTCCCTTATCCACTGGAGCACCTTACCAGTTACACCTGCCTGTCTCTCCAGCTTATGTACCAGCCTCTTATGCGGTACTGTGTCAAAGGCTTTCCGACAGTCCAAGAAAATGCAGTCCGCCCAGCCCTCTCTTTCTTGCTTAATCTTTGTCACCTGATCGTAGAATTCTATCAAGCCTGTAAGGCAAGATTTCCCTCCCTGAACCCATGTTGGCGATTTGTCACGAAGTCTCTTCTCTCCAGATGTGTTACCAGGTTTTTTCTCACGATCTTCTCCATCACCTTGCATGGTATACAGTCAAGGACACTGGCCTGTAGTTCAGTGCCTCTTGCCTGTCGCCCTTTTTGTATATTGGGACCACATTCGCCGTCTTCCATATTTCTGGTAGGTCTCCCGTCTCCAGTGACTTACTATACACTATGGAGAGTGGCAAGCAAAGTGCCTCTGCACACTCTTTCAGTATCCAAGGTGAGATCCCGTCTGGCCCAACAGCCTTCCTAACATCCAGATCCAGCAGGTGTCTCTTTACTCCTCTCGTAATTTCGAACTCTTCCAAGGCCGCCTGATTTACCCCCTTTCTCCTAGCACAGTGACCTCACCTTGTTCTATTGTGAAGACCTCCTGGAACCTCTTGTTGAGTTCTTCACACACCTCTTTGTCATTCTCTGTATACCTGTCCTCGCCTGTTCTAAGTTTCAATACCTGTTCTTTCACTGTTGTTTTCCTTCTGATGTGATGCTGTGGAGTAGCTTTGGTTCGGTCTTGGCTTTGTTTGCTATATCATTTTCAAAACTTTTCTCTGCTTCTCTTCTCACCCTGACGTACTCATTCTGGCTCTCTGGTATCTCTCTCTGCTTTCTGGTGTTCTGTTTTCGTGAAGTTCCTCCACGCCCTTTTGTTCAGTTTCTTCGCTTCCATACATGTGTGGTGTGTGTGTGTTGTGTGTGGGTGTGTGTATGTGTGTGTGTGTGTGTGTGGTGTGTGTGTGTGTGGTGTGTGTGTGTGTGGGTGTGTGTGGTGGTGTGTGTGTGTGTGTGTGTGTGGTGTGTGTGTGTGTGCTGTAAAACGTTAAGTAGCAGTGTATTTTGGAAGATTTATATCATAATTGTAACACTGAGAACTTCTCGTTCCCTCCATCTGTGTTGTGATTACTGCTTCATCATCTCAATAATTTTTTTTTAAATTTACAAACACTACTTTTTCTTCGAAGATAGTAAAACTGAAGAGATTTATTGTCAATATATATAATTTGAATTTTTAGGATTGAGTATATATGCTTATGTGGCAGTCTCCTCCACCACTCTGCGTGTTCTTTGGCTTACTGGAACAACATTTTGATGAAAAGATATCAAATGCAGATGAGTTTGACTACATAAAAATGCCTTCAAGACACAAATTTTTTGCAGCCATTATTCAGTAATTAAGAAGTTTGGTCTGTATACCCAAAGCATAGTCTAAAAATAGCTTCAAACTATAATCTGAAATAATCTATATAGTTTGAACTTATCCAGGACATAGTCTGAACACGGCCTGAACATAGCCTGATCATGTAACTTTAATGTAGCCTCAACATAGTCTAGACATTGGACAAACATAGCTGAACGTGTTCTATACATAACCTTAACTCAGCCTGAACTTGGCTAAGTTGATGATGCTAACGTTGCTGAATATTGTCAGAATATTTACCGTGTACTCATACTGTAATATCATATACTTGGTCAAACATGATATATCACTGCCGGAGTACCGAGTTATTCACAGGATGTGAACCATGTTGACACTCTTCACGCTGACAAAATACACAACTAATGACTAAAAGCTATTTACATTATTAAAACATCCTTGTTTTGCGTCATGATATATGTACATCTATTCTCCCAGAATCATGGTCAGGAATGGAGCCAGTCGTTTGCTGGAAAAAGAAGTAAAAATATATATTAGCAAGCTACTGGACAGTACTCTTTGATTAAGTTATTAATAATTTTAAATATTTTTGTAACAAATGAATACGTACACATGCACACACAAACATGTATAAACGTTACCACCAGATATAGACTATGAATACATGTTGTTTCATCGTATGAAGGTCCAAAGGTCAATATTCCAACACACACACACATTATATATATATAATATATATATATATATATATATATATATATATATATATATATATATATATA
>WNGS01067260.1:0-11126 GCA_020271785.1 Procambarus virginalis | reverse complement strand
AGAACGCACACTGGAGTCCGTAAACGCACACTGGGTCCGTAACGCACACTGGGGTCCGTAAACGCACACTGGAGTCGTAAACGCACACTGGAGTCCGTAAACGCACACTGGAGTCCGTAAACGAACACTGGAGTCCGTAAACGCACACTGGAGTCCGTAAACGCACACTGGAGTCCGTAAACGAACACTGGAGTCCATAAACGCACACTGGGGTCCGTAAACGCACACTGGGGTCCATAAACGTACACTGGGGTCCATAAACGTACACTGGGGTCTATAAACGCACACTGGGGTCCGTAAGCGCACACTGGGGTCCATAAACGCACACTGGGGCGTGTGCCCCCACAAGGTACCAGACGTGCAGCTGTTGCAGCAGGCTGGGGTTACTGCCCCCCGCCAGCAAGCTAGGGGGGTACTGCCCCCCCCCCCCCGCGCCAGCAGGCTAGGGGGTAATGCCCGCCCCCCCCCTCCCCCCGCCAGCAGGCTAGGGGTAATGGCCCCCCCCTCCGCCAGCAGGCTAGAAAAAAACTAGTTCAAATGGGGGAGTAGGTCTGTATATAAAGAGGACCTGGTATGCACAGAACTACTAAACTCAACTAATGAGGTGGTAAAGGTACTTGGAATTAAGGTAGAGACACTAAACCTAACTTTATTCTAATATAAAACTGCCAGATACAACGGTTGAGGAATTCACAGAGCAGATGCACAAAATAGAGAACATACTTGATAACTAGCAAACCCAGCTCCAGATACTATCTTCCTTGGAGATTTCAATTTCCCGAGTCTAAGATGGAGAATGGCAAACACAAATCATAGCAGGGAATGACCCGGGAAATAACCAACCACAGGTCAGAGAACTTTTGAGATTCTGTGACAAATTTTCGCTCAATCAACTGATTACAGAACCAACTAGGAACGAAAAACACACTAGACTGTTATTCACAAACAATGATGAGCTAATCAGAGACATCACAATCTCAGATACTTCATACTCAGACCATAAGCTCATTGAAGTGCGAACTAGCATAAATAACTGTACTAGGTCTAAGAGACCCAACAAGCGAGAAGGAATATCAATCAATTCTATTTCAACAATAAGAGGATCGACTGGGAAAAATAAATGTAGACCTTGCAACCATTCAATGGGAGACGGTCTTAAGCGACAAAACTCCCACACAGGGAATAGCTCAACTGACAGCTGAAGCTTACAAGGTCTGCTTGAAGCACGTGCTGTGAGGAGGGGCAGAAAGAGGACCACTCTAGAAAGAGAACGCAAACGACTGTACAGGAGAAGAAAAAATAATGGAAATGCTTCGGCAGACACAACTATCACAAGCAAGGAAAATAAGCCTAAGCAGGGAGATCGAAGAAATAGAACAAACATTGAAGCGATCATATGAGTCTGAGGAAATGAATTGAAACAGAAAGCTATATTCAAGCTGCAGATAATATAACCGATATTACCACAAACTCGGAAGACTTTGAAAGTGAAATTGACAATATGCCTATGCACTCAGCTCCTGGGCCTGACTCATGGAATTCAATATTCATAAAGAAATGTAAAGTACCAGTAGCGAGAGCACTCAGCGTAATATGGAGAAAGAGCCTGGATACAGGGGAGATACCAGCAGCACTTAAATCTGCAGATATAGCTCCGTTGCACAAGGGGGGGGGGCGGGGGAGTAAAGCCTTGGCAAAAAATTATAGGCCAGTTGCACTAACATCACACATAATAAAAGTGTTTGAAAGAGTGATTAGGACTCAAATTTCTAGTTTTATGGAAAACAATGAATTGCAAACCCAGGACAATATGGATTTAGAGCGGGAAGATCCTGTCTGTCACAGTTACTCAACCACTATGAGAAAATCACAGAAGCCCTAGAAGAAAAGCAAAATGCAGATGTTGTATACACAGACTTTGCAAAGGCGTTCGACAAATGTGACCATGGGGTGATAGCTCACAAAATAAGGTCAATGGGTATAACTGGAAAAGTAGGACGCTGGATACTCAATTTTCTGTCGAACAGAACACAAAGAGTAACAGTCAATCAGATAAAATCGAGTCCAAGCGATGTTAAAAGCTCTGTACCTCAAGGTACAGTCCTTGCACCGCTACTGTTCCTTATTCTCATATCTGATATAGACAAAATACACGTCACAGCTTCGTGTCGTCCTTTGCAGATGACACAAAAATCAGCATGAAAATTACCTCTGCTGAAGACATTGAAAAACTACAAGCATATGTCAACAAAGTTTACGATTGGGCAGCAGAAAATAACATGATGTTTAACAGTGATAAATTTCAGGTACTCAGATACGGCAAAAATGAGGATCTGAAACATAATACAGGGTACAAAACACAATCGAATCTTCCCATAGTAGAAAAACAGCATGTCAAGGATTTGGGAATAATGATGTCAGACGATCTAACGTTTAGGGAGCATAACCAAGCAAATATTGCGTCAGCCAGAAAAATGATCGGATGGATTACGAGAACTTTCAAATCCAGGGATCCCATCACAATGGTTGTACTCTTCAAGTCACTTGAGTTGTCCCGTCTCGAGTACTGCTCAGTACTCACTTCCCCCTTCAGAGCAGGAGAGATTGCTGAAATAGAGGAATACAGAGAACATATACGGCACGCATAGACGAGATAAAGCACCTAAATTATTGGGATCGTCTCAAAGCTCTCCAAATGTACTCTCTAGAAAGGAGACGAGAGAGATACCAAATAATATACACGTGGAAATACTGGAGGCCAGGTCCCAAATCTGCACAGTAAAATAACAACGTACTGGAGTGAACGATATGGAAGAAAATGCAAGATTGAACCAGTGAAGAGCAGAGGTGCCATAGGCACAATCAGAGAACACTGTATAAACATCAGAGGTCCGCGGTTGTTCAACGTCCTCCCAGCGATTATAAGAAATATTGCCGGAACAACCGTGGACATCTTCAAGAGAAAACTGGACTGTTTTCTAAGAGAAGTTCCGTACCAGCCGGGCTGTGGTGGGTATGGGCCTGCAGGCCGCTCCAAGCAACAGCCTGGTGGACCAAGCTCTCACAAGTCGAGCCTGGTTTCGGGCCGGGCTTGGGGAGTAGAAGAACTCCCAGAACCCCATCAACCAGGTATCAGGCTAAGGGGGTACAGCCCCCCCCCCGCGCCAGCAGGCTAGGGGTTACTGCCCCCCGTGCCAGCAGGCTAGGGGGGTACTGCCCCCGCCAGCAAGCACGGGGGGTACTGACCCCCATCAGCAGGCTTGGGGTGTACTGCCCCCCCCCCCCGCCAGCAGGCTAGGGGGGTTCTGCTCCCCCGACAGCCGGCTAAGTGGTACTGCCCCCCCCCCGCGCCAGCAGGCTAGGGGGGTAAAGCCCCCCCCCGCGCCAGCAGGCTAGGGGGTACTGCTACCCGCGCCAGCAGGCTAGGGGGGTACTGCTACCCGCGCCAGCAGGCTAGGGGGTACTGCCCCCCCCCCCCGCCAGCAGGCTAGGGGGTACTGCCCCCAGCCAGTAGGCTAGGGGGGTACTGCCCCCCCCCCGCGCCAGCAGGCTAGGGGGTACTGCCCCCCCCCCCCGCGCCATCAGGTTAGTGGGGACTGGCCACCCCCGCCAGCAGGCTAGGGGGTACTGCCCCCCCCCCCCCGCCAGCAGGCTAGGGGCGTATTGCCCCAGCGCCAGAAGGCTAGGGGGTACTGCCCCTCACCAGCAGGCTAGGGGGTACTGCCCCCCGCTAGCAGGCTAGGGGGGTACTGCCCCCCCCCCCCGCCAGCAGGCTAGGGGCGTACTGCCCCCCGCCAGGAGGCTAGGGGGGTACTGCCCCCCCCCGCCAGCAGGCTAGGGGGTACTGCCCCCCGCCAGCAGGCTAGGGGGGTACTGCCCCCCCCCGCCAGCAGGCTAGGGGCGTATTGCCCCCAGCGCCAGCAGGCTAGGGGGTACTGCCCCTCACCAGCAGGCCTGGGGGGGGGTACTGGCCCACCTCCCGCCAGCAGGCTAGGGGTTACTGCCCCCCCCCGCCAGCAGGCTAGGGGGGTACTGGCCCCCCCCGTTAGCAGGCTATGGGGTGCAGCCCCCAGCCAGCGGGCAGGGGGGTACTGCCCCCGCCAGCAGGTAGGGGGGTACTGCCCCCCCCCGCCAGCAGGCTAGGGGGTTACTGCCCCCGCCAGCAGGCTAGGGGGGTACTGCCCCCCGCCAGCAGGCTAGGGGGTTACTGCCCCCCCCAGCAGGCTAGGGGGGTACTGCCCCTTCGCCCCCCGCCAGCAGGCTAGGGGGTTACTGCTCCCCGCCAGCAGGCTTGGGGGAGTACTGCCCCCCGCCAGCAGGCTAGGGGGTTACTGCTCCCCGCCAGCAGGCTTGGGGGAGTACTGCCCCCCGCCAGCAGGCTTGGGGGGGTACTGCCCCCAGCCAGCAGGCCAGGGGGGTACTGCCCCAGCCAGCAGGCCAGGGGGTACTGCCCCCGCCAGGAGGCTAAGGGGGTACTGCCCTCCCCCCCCCCGCACCAGCAGGCTAGGGGGGGTACTGCCCCCCCCCCGCACCAGCAGGCTAGGGGGGTACTGCCCCCCCCCCCGCCAGCAGGCTAGGGGGGGTACTGCCCCCCCCCCCACGCCAGCCAGCCACCAACCCTCCCTCCGTCGTCACCCAAACATTCAACAATTATGTATTCTTAATCACTAATTGTTTACATGAACATTTTCACTATTTATACTAGAATTTTGCGTATAGTTAGGCTTAGGTTAGCTTAAGTATTTAAGTTGAGAGATAAGTTTGAAGGTTACTTGCAACATTGCATGTAGCGCCAGTCCTGCAGTTGTCTTGCAACCCGTCACCCGGCAACCCTCGCCCAGGCAACCCGTCATCCGGCAACACTCGCCCAGGCAACCCGTCATCCGGCAACACTCGCCCAGGCAACCCGTCATCCAGCAACACTCGCCCAGGCAACCCGTCATCCGGCAACCCTCGCCTAGGCAACCCGTCATCCAGCAACACTCGCCCAGGCAACCCGTCATCCGGCAACCCTCGCCTAGGCAACCCGTCATCCAGCAAGGCTCGCCCAGGCAACCCGTCATCCGGCAACGCTCGCCCAGGCAACCCGTCATCCGGCAACGCTCGCCCAGGCAACCCGTCATCCAGCAACACTCGCCCAGGCAACCCGTCACCCGGCAACCCTCGCCTAGGCAACCCGTCATCCAGCAACACTCGCCCAGGCAACCCGTCATCCGGCAACCCTCGCCTAGGCAACCCGTCATCCAGCAACGCTCGCCCAGGCAACCCGTCATCCAGCAACACTCGCCCAGGCAACCCGTCATCCGGCAACCTCGCCTAGACAACCCGTCATCCAGCAACACTCGCCCAGGCAACCCGTCATCCGGCAACCCTCGCCTAGGCAACCCGTCATCCAGCAACGCTCGCCCAGGCAACCCGTCATCCGGCAACGCTCGCCCAGGCAACCCGTCATCCGGCAACGCTCGCCCAGGCAACCCGTCATCCGGCAACGCTCGCCCAGGCAACCCGTCATCCGGCAACGCTCGCCCAGGCAACCCGTCATCCGGCAACGCTCGCCCAGGCAACACTCCGCCCCTAAGACGTGTCCAACAATGTCAACATATTATATATTCAAAATTGACATTTTAACATACATAAATTAACATTATAAATTAACATCATAAAATTATTATATATTTGAATTTGGTGTACAGTTAGGCCTAAATTAAGTTAGCAATATAAGTTGCAATGTCAGTAAGTCTGGCATTGTAACTCGTAAAGCTTTGCAATTGCAACTCAATAAAACTTAGTCAGTAGCAGCATGACTTAAGATGTATTCTGTGCAAGGCTTCCAGTGATATATCTTCTATATATATATAATTATATAATTATAGCGATATATAACTTGGGATTTTTTTTACCAAATTTAATTCAAAATCTGTTGTTGTTGTTGTTGTTGTTAAAGATTCGCTACTTGGAACAAAGTGTTGCAAGTAGCACCGGCTATGGTGATCCCGTAGTTTATATGAAAATCTGCTGTGATTGAGACGTCTTATGGGAAAGAAAACCACAGAAATGGTTCTGTTTAGTTTACCTGCTTACCATTATTCAAATAATTTATTAGTTTTGTTGGTGTGAACATGACAAGGAATCACCAGCGTTGACCAGTCGTTAATTGCTTGGAGTAAATGTTAGGGAAAGTGTCGATATTGAGCGGATGTTGATCAAGTTGCAGCAAGTATAGGGACATTGCAAGCGTGTATACCCGCTTGCATCTGCAGCATTAATGATGAGATCAGTGATATAGAGCATTTTCCGGCCTGCATATAAATGCCTTCACGTAGACTATCATTTCCGCGTGTACTCCTACGCACGCACGCACGCACACAAAGGCTAGCTTGCACACTAATAATTTCAATCCCACATTCCTCCCCCTCCCCATCACCAACGCAAATATTTTCACATTTCGTGGAAGGTGCAGAGGCCGGACCAAAGAGCTGAAGCTCAACCCTCGCCAGCAGCAGCAGTAGGTGAGTACACACACACCAAAGAGAGGAGGAAGAACAATAATAACGGGAGACAACAGGTGAAATATACATAAGGAAAGTTCCCCTGAAACTTTACCTATTTTTCTTCAGTCAAGACTTGTTGTTGCTCATCCAGACTGTTCTCACTAGACTGTTCTCACCAGACTGTTCTCACCAGACTGTTCTCACTAGACTGTTCTCACCAGACTGTTCTCACCAGACTGTTCTCACCAGACTGTTCTCACTAGACTGTTCTCACCAGACTGTTCTCACTAGACTGTTCTCACTAGACTGTTCTCACCAGACTGTTCTCACTAGACTGTTCTCACCAGACTGTTCTCACCAGACTGTTCTCACTAGACTGTTCTCACCAGACTGTTCTCACCAGACTGTTCTCACTAGACTGTTCTCACCAGACTGTTCTCACCAGACTGTTCTCACCAGACTGTTCTCACTAGACTGTTCTCACCAGACTGTTCTCACTAGACTGTTCTCACTAGACTGTTCTCACCAGACTGTTCTCACTAGACTGTTCTCACCAGACTGTTCTCACCAGACTGTTCTCACTAGACTGTTCTCACCAGACTGTTCTCACCAGACTGTTCTCACTAGACTGTTCTCACCAGACTGTTCTCACCAGACTGTTCTCACCAGACTGTTCTCACTAGACTGTTCTCACCAGACTGTTCTCACTAGACTGTTCTCACCAGACTGTTCTCACTAGACTGTTCTCACCAGACTGTTCTCACTAGACTGTTCTCACTAGACTGTTCTGACCAGACTGTTCTCACCAGACTGTTCTCACTAGACTGTTCTCACTAGACTGTTCTCACCAGACTGTTCTCACTAGACTGTTCTCACCAGACTGTTCTCACTAGACTGTTCTCACTAGACTGTTCTGACCAGACTGTTCTCACCAGACTGTTCTCACCAGACTGTTCTCACCAGACTGTTCTCACCAGACTGTTCTCACTAGACTGTTCTCACCAGACTGTTCTCACCAGACTGTTCTCACTAGACTGTTCTCACTAGACTGTTCTCACTAGACTGTTCTCACCAGACTGTTCTCACCAGACTGTTCTCACTAGACTGTTCTCACTAGACTGTTCTCACCAGACTGTTCTCACCAGACTGTTCTCACCAGACTGTTCTCACTAGACTGTTCTCACCAGACTGTTCTCACTAGACTGTTCTCACCAGACTGTTCTCACCAGACTGTTCTCACTAGACTGTTCTCACTAGACTGTTCTCACCAGACTGTTCTCACCAGACTGTTCTCACTAGACTGTTCTCACCAGACTGTTCTCACTAGACTGTTCTCACCAGACTGTTCTCACTAGACTGTTCTCACTAGACTGTTCTCACCAGACTGTTCTCACTAGACTGTTCTCACCAGACTGTTCTCACTAGACTGTTCTCACCAGACTGTTCTCACCAGACTGTTCTCACCAGACTGTTCTCACCAGACTGTTCTCACCAGACTGTTCTCACCAGACTGTTCTCACTAGACTGTTCTCACCAGACTGTTCTCACCAGACTGTTCTCACTAGACTGTTCTCACCAGACTGTTCTCACTAGACTGTTCTCACCAGACTGTTCTCACTAGACTGTTCTCACCAGACTGTTCTCACTAGACTGTTCTCACCAGACTGTTCTCACTAGACTGTTCTCACTAGACTGTTCTCACCAGACTGTTCTCACCAGACTGTTCTCACCAGACTGTTCTCACTAGACTGTTCTCACTAGACTGTTCTCACTAGACTGTTCTCACCAGACTGTTCTCACCAGACTGTTCTCACTAGACTGTTCTCACTAGACTGTTCTCACCAGACTGTTCTCACTAGACTGTTCTCACTAGACTGTTCTCACTAGACTGTTCTGACCAGACTGTTCTCACTAGACTGTTCTCACTAGACTGTTCTCACTAGACTGTTCTCACCAGACTGTTCTCACCAGACTGTTCTCACTAGACTGTTCTCACCAGACTGTTCTCACCAGACTGTTCTCACCAGACTGTTCTCACCAGACTGTTCTCACCAGACTGTTCTCACTAGACTGTTCTGACCAGACTGTTCTCACTAGACTGTTCTCACCAGACTGTTCTCACCAGATTGTTCTCACTAGACTGTTCTCACCAGACTGTTCTCACTAGACTGTTCTCACCAGACTGTTCTCACTAGACTGTTCTCACCAGACTGTTCTCACCAGACTGTTCTGACCAGACTGTTCTCACCAGACTGTTCTCACCAGACTGTTCTCACCAGACTGTTCTCACCAGACTGTTCTCACTAGACTGTTCTGACCAGACTGTTCTCACTAGACTGTTCTGACCAGACTGTTCTGACCAGACTGTTCTCACCAGACTGTTCTCACCAGACTGTTCTCACCAGACTGTTCTCACTAGACTGTTCTCACCAGACTGTTCTCACTAGACTGTTCTCACTAGACTGTTCTCACCAGACTGTTCTCACCAGACTGTTCTCACTAGACTGTTCTCACCAGACTGTTCTCACCAGACTGTTCTCACCAGACTGTTCTCACTAGACTGTTCTCACTAGACTGTTCTCACTAGACTGTTCTCACCTGACTCTTCTCACCAGACTGTTCTCACTAGACTGTTCTCACCAGACTGTTCTCACACGACTGTTCTCACTAGACTGTTCTCACCAGACTGTTCTCACCAGACTGTTCTCACCAGACTGTTCTCACCAGACTGTTCTCACCAGACTGTTCTGACCAGACTGTTCTCACCAGACTGTTCTCACCAGACTGTTCTCACTAGACTGTTCTCACCAGACTGTTCTCACCAGACTGTTCTCACCAGACTGTTCTCACCAGACTGTTCTCACTAGACTGTTCTCACCAGACTGTTCTCACCAGACTGTTCTCACCAGACTGTTCTCACCAGACTGTTCTCACTAGACTGTTCTCACTAGACTGTTCTCGCCAGACTGTTCTCCCTAGACTGTTCTCACCAGACTGTTCTCACCTGACTGTTCTCACTAGACTGTTCTCACCTGACTGTTCTCGCCAGACTGTTCTCGCCAGACTGTTCTCACTAGACTGTTCTCACCAGACTGTTCTCACCTGACTGTTCTCACTAGACTGTTCTCACTGACTGTTCTCACCAGACTGTTCTCACCAGACTGTTCTCACTAGACTGTTCTCACCAGACTGTTCTCACTAGACTGTTCTCACTAGACTGTTCTCACCAGACTGTTCTCACTAGACTGTTCTCACCAGACTGTTCTCACCAGACTGTTCTCACCAGACTGTTCTCACTAGACTGTTCTCACCAGACTGTTCTCACTAGACTGTTCTCACAAGACTGTTCTCACCAGACTGTTCTCACTAGACTGTTCTCACCAGACTGTTCTCACTACACTGTTCTCACTAGATTGTTCTCACTAGACTGTTCTCACCAGACTGTTCTCACTAGACTGTTCTCACCAGACTGTTCTCACTAGATTGTTCTCACCAGACTGTTCTCACTAGACTGTTCTCACAAGACTGTTCTCACCAGATGTTCTCACTAGACTGTCTCACCAGACTGTTCTCACTACACTGTTCTCACCAGACTGTTCTCACCAGACTGTTCTCACTAGACTGTTCTCACCAGACTGTTCTCACTAGACTGTTCTCACTAGACTGTTCTCACCAGACTGTTCTCACAGACTGTTCTCACCAGACTGTTCTCCAGACTGTTCTCACTAGACTGTTCTCACAGACTGTTCTCACAGACTGTTCTCACTAGACTGTTCTCACCAGACTGTTCTCACCAGACTGTTCTCACTAGACTGTTCTCACTAGACTGTTCTCACCAGACTGTTCTCACTAGACTGTTCTCACCAGATGTTTCACCAGACTGTTCTCACTAGACTGTTCTCACCGACTGTTCTCACCAGACTGTTCTCACCGACTGTTCTCACCAGACTGTTCTCACCAGACTGTTCTCACCAGACTGTTCTCACTAGACTGTTCTCACCAGACTGTTCTCACCAGACTGTTCTCACTAGACTGTTCTCACTAGACTGTTCTCACAGACTGTTCTCACCAGACTGTTCTCACCAGACTGTTCTCACTAGACTGTTCTCACTAGACTGTTCTCCAGACTGTTCTCACAGACTGTTCTCACCAGACTGTTCTCACTAGACTGTTCTCACCAGACTGTTCTCACTAGACTGTTCTCACCAGACTGTTCTCACCAGACTGTTCTCACTAGACTGTTCTCACTAGACTGTTCTCACCAGACTGTTCTCACCAGACTGTTCTCACTAGACTGTGTTTCACCAGACTGTTCTCACTAGACTGTTCTCAACAGACTGTTCTCACTAGACTGTTCTCACTAGACTGTTCTCACCAGACTGTTCTCACTAGACTGTTCTCACCAGATGTTCTCACTAGACTGTTCTCACCAGACTGTTCTCACAGACTGTTCTCACAGACTGTTCTCACAGACTGTTCTCACCAGACTGTTCTCACCAGATGTTCTCACTAGACTGTTCTCACCAGACTGTTCTCACCAGACTGTTCTCACTAGACTGTTCTCACCAGACTGTTCTCCCTAGACTGTTCTCACCAGACTGTTCTCACTAGACTGTTCTCACCAGACTGTTCTCA
>WNGS01067255.1:0-13138 GCA_020271785.1 Procambarus virginalis | reverse complement strand
AGATACTGAAACCAAAAGGTTAGCATTACGAAAGGGAAACTATGAGGAGATAAGAAAATCCTAACAGACATAGCATGGGAACAGAGCTCAGGAAAAGACGGCCCAAGATATGATGGACTACATCACGCAAAAAGTGCAAGGAAGCAGCAAACAAGTTTGTCCCAGCCCAAAAGGGAAAACAGTGAAATGAAGATGAAAACCCATGGTTGAATCAGAGGTAGACTAGCTAAGCAACAAAGTAAAAGTGCATGGAGAAACTATAGGAAACAGGACACTGGAGAGCAGAGAAAGATACCAGAATGCCAGGAATAAATATGTCAGGATGAGAAGAGAGGCGGAAAGACAATACGAAAACGACATCGCAAGCAAGGCAAAGACTCAGCCTAAATTGTGCATTATTGGAAATAACCAACAGTTTTTATACATCATTGTATTTATACAACCAAAGTAGTTACTAAAATTACTAACTTATAGATTTAATCATTATCATGATTTATTCATTGCCAAATTCTTCCTAGTACGTGAGGAACGACAGGCAGCAACATGAATTTTCTCCACATTTAGTTGGATCTATAACAAGAGTCCAGTTTATCATTTCCTTTACTAAAAATAGTTAACTTTGATTTCGTAGTATACTATTACTTACTGGAACTCCTTTATTTAACTAACATTTAAGTATTCTAGAGGAAATTACTTTGATGTAATGATTTACTTTAATTTCCTCGATTGGCTGCACAACTTTTAGTAAGCCAATTTATGCTACCAGAAATTCTATTTTATCACAGAAGAATTTAATGTGATATTAATATTCGTTATTACCTCTTCCTTCCTTAGTCAATTGCGATAAATACATATTCATTTACGCTCGAAAGTCGCGCATGCGCAATAAGGAGCAGGAGGAAGAAGAGAGCGTCACTTGACGTGACACGTGAACGAGAGCACGGACGCCATTAATAGCGTGTAGCAGAGTTGTGTTTCGACCTATTTATTTCGCTCCCACGATCAGTTGAGCGGTGCCACGTTATTTGGCACAACATAGCCGTGTCATAGACTAGTATACGAGCATCTCCAGAGTCAACGACAGCAGCAGCTGGAGGACGAAGAGTTGCTCAAGTCTTCACATCAACGACACGAGGCTCAGGTGTTAATTAAATTTACCATCTAATTAGATGATTATCAGTTTATTTCTATAACAAATTGTTCAGACATTAGCTGATAATTTACTACCGTCATCCTCATGATTTAGGATGTAAATGTAATTACCTATTGTGTAGAAGATTTCTACAATGTAATTGCCTTTCAGTACCAAGGCGACTTCAACCGAGGTGCTAGGCTTCCCCACCGTTCTGTGCAACAATTTACCCTATGCAACACGTCGTCGGTGGAGTGTAGCAACCGATCACTTCTTCCTTCACAGCTAAGCTGTCCATTTTTCCATCAGTAGCAATAACTCCATAGTTACAGTAGTGATCTCCTAAAGAGATCAATTATACTAACCCTTTGATTTACTGATGCTGTTCAACATTTCAGTAGTATATTGAGGTGCATTTACCTCCATCAATATTATATTCTATATTTATTGACTTTCACATTTGATTTACTCTGGTGAAGAACCAGCACCAGAATAATGCTAGGGATGTATTAATCTTTTAGCATGTAACCCCCCAATTTTGTGTAGTTAATTTGACTCCATTCATATAAGCATTACAGTTTTACCAAGATCCATAGGACACTAGTTCCTAGGATCAGTTTTTTCCATTGTCTCTTTGTTTTCCACTTTTTCTCAAAAAGTGGTGGTCCTTCATAGCTATCGAAGTATATATATATTTATTTAATTATTAGTTACTGGGTCTCAGAGCCCAAAACAAGTTATTAGTTATTGGAGTCAGGTTTTCCCCACAAAATTTTGGTCCTTCGAACCTAGATAGCTGAAAATCAAGCTATCCTCAACCATATAATTAACTATTTACTAACACCAACTAGTGTGTTAATATTATTAGGCTATTTACCAATATATTTCATTATTTACGGCTGTCAGCAGACTGCCCATATTATAGCCTAAAACTCATTTATTATTATCAACATTTCTATTAATACTTTATGCATAAAGTAACCTTAGTGTTATACATTTATAAATTTTCACTTGTGTTTCTAAGCACAAACATATATATCAAAACAAAAAATCCCAAAAACATAGCACCATATATCTATATTACTGCACCATTGCATTTATGCCAACCTTTGATGAGGTAGGATATTTAGACTGTAATTGTACTAATGTTTGTACAAATGCAGCCTAAATCATTTAGTCATTCCTAGGTAGGAATTATTAACGAGTACTGTACTAGACAGTACTGGTGTACATACATATTATTTAGATTGTGCTGACCCTGATTTGGGGTGGGATTACCAAAACTCTTTTTGTGCTTTTAACATATTATTCGTGTATTTTTTTTTTTGAGTACTGCCGAATGTTCACTGTTGGATCGAATGGTGATAATTGATGAGCTAACCGGACGAAATCCAATAGTGGCATTCGAATACTACTCAAAAATATTAGCTATCTATTGTTAGGTAGGCAAATTAACCTCTAAACGAGGTATTATAGTCTATTCAATACATTAGGCTATTATATTAGTATTGAGCTCCATTGAATGAGCCAATATCCCAGTTACATCAGTAACAACTATTTACTATCAGACCAGTCCTTACCCAGCAAGATGGAAACGGCTGACAAAATGAAAAGGACCCTTACCGGTCTGAAAGGTCACTTGACCCGACAGATTACCAAGTGTCAAAATCTGTCACAACAGTCACCTGTTGACTACATTGAATTAGAAGACTTACTTCAAGTTGCTGAAAGCAAATTCGAGCATATTAAACAGCATATGAATCTGTACTTGACAGAACTTTACCAAACCTCAATAGGTGAAACTGAACTTGAGGACATTGTAAATGATTTAGCCCAGTACGAAGATGATGTACAGGCTAAACTTCAACCCTTCAAAAGGCAAATTGCTAAAAACAAATTAACAACAGCCTCTACTGCACATCCAGATCCTGATGTCAAATTACCTCAGATCAATATACCCACATTCTCTGGTAACGAGAATGAGAGTTGGGATGATTTCTGGAGTAAATTCGTGGATGCAGTAGACTCTAAAACTAACATCCCTCAAACAACTAAGTTCACTTATTTACAAGGCTTGTTACGAAATGAAGCCTTGAAGGTAATATCTAACATAACACTGACCAGTGATGGTTACGACCTAGCTGTTCAATTGCTTAAGAGCAACTACGATAACAAGGAAAGAACTGTTACTATCTTAGTTCAAAAATTGCTGGATTTACCATCTGCTAATAATTCTACAGATTCTCTCCAAACTTTCAGACTAGAGCTAGAGTCTTTACTCAAGGCCTTAAGCCTTAAAGTCCAAATTCAGACTGCTGAATGGATGACAAAAGTAGTTGTAAGGCGCAAATTACCGAGAGAGACTTTAGATAAATTGTGTACTATGTACAATAAAACCTCTCTGTCCATGAATGAAATTACAGAAGGTTTACATACCCTAGTCGAAAGACAAAGAGCCAACCAAGATGGGAAGAGTGTTTCAAACTTCTCTACTAACTCTCATCATAAACCCCAACGTACTGCAACTACTGTAGTAAAACCAGATCTCAATAAATCATCTCCGAAATGGAAATCTGGAAATGTAGGTACATACACAGTGAACCCTATAAACCCCGTAGTGAGCACCACTCCTACGACTTCTCCTACAGTGAAGAAGTGTTTGTTCTGCAATAATGAACATCTTACTTATAAGTGTAGTACTTATCCAGACCATAACACCCGAATTCATCGTTTGCAAGAATTACACAGATGCACAAGGTGCACGGGTCCTCATGACCCCAATAGCTGTACTGTCTCCTTACGTATGTGCAACAAGTGCCACAAGGGTAGACACCATTATTCCTTGTGTGGTAGTGATCAATCAAGATCAACCAATCCTCATAAGAAGACTACAAATTCTACTTCTGTACAGTATTGCAAAGTGCATCAAGACATAAGTGTACTTGCAACAGAGTCGACTAACACAACTACGTTACCAACAGCTCAATTAAAATTAATCAATAAGGGATCTAGGATTTCCACTCGTGGTCTCTTTGACCAAGGTTCGCAGAAAACCTTTATTTCTCAACAGCTAGTTGATCAGTTGAAACTGAAGCCTATTGCTCGAGTGAATTTGAATATCTCTGGATTCCTAACCAATAGTGGACCTCGTGACTACCAGGTTGTTAAAGTCTTGGTACGTTTAGGAGGCTGCACCAGCCCAATTCAAGCCATAGTCGTTGACAAGATCCCCTCAGATTTACATGTTACAGGTCTTGCTCAAACAGTCAAATTTCTTAAACGCAGCGGTATTAGGCTAGCAGATCATAAAATAAATACAGACTGTCTCAACGATGTAGGTATTCTTATTGGAGCTGACTTTTATTATAGATTTATTACTGGATGCACCAGGCAACGAGGTGTAAACTTGTTGCTGTCAGCTGGGGGTAAACTACTCACAGGACCGGTGTTGATCCAACAACATTCTAAATCTACTAGTAATCAACCAACTAATTCAATAGTTGCATGACTAGGCCTAGAGCAGTCACCACTACATGTCAGAGACGAAACCGAGGATGATGAGTCCAATCCCCCTGTTCATAAATTATGGGATTTGGACACCTTAGGCATAGTCCCTGATCAACCCAGTCCAGATGACACATGGACGTATCAACAATATCTTGATACTGTGATTTTCCAAGATAATCAATATTGGGTGAGACTCCCATGGAAGCTGAACCACCCACAGCTTCCAGTAAATTATTTCATGGCCTCAACCCAATTAAATTCTCAATTAGCTAGGCTACGGAAGCAACCAGATAAATTGCAACTGTATCATGCTTTAATACAGCAACAACTTGCTAACAAATTTATAGAAGTTGTTGAAGAAGACAACCATAAGACAGGCCATTATTTGCCACATCATGCTGTCCTGAAAGATTCAGTTACAACACCAATCAGGATTGTATTTAATTGTAGTGCCAAATTAAAGGCAGACAGCGTGTCACTAAATGATTGTCTACAAACTGGACCTAGCCTAACCCAAAGACTACAAGATGTCTTATTACGATTTCGCTCTGGTGTTTTTGCCTATACGGCCGACATTAGTAAGGCCTTTTTAAGAGTAGGCTTACAAGAGACGGATCGTAATTTTACTAAATTTCTATGGGTGAAAGATCCACAGGATCCTAATAGTGAAATCATTACTTATAGATTTGCCTCAGTACTGTTCGGAGCGACATCTTCACCATTTTTACTCCAGGCTACTCTGGATACACATCTCAAGAAGTCTAATAGCCCCTACAAGACTGAGATTAGCAACAATTTATATGTTGACAATTTTCAAGGTACCACTAATGATGAGAATAAACTAGTGGAAATCTACCATGAGGCTAATCGTGAACTTTTGGGAGCTAACATGCCCCTACAGTCGTGGGCCTCCAATAATAAACAACTCAACCAAATAATCGAGGAAGAATTCCCAGATTATAAGGTACCTCATAAATTGAAAGTCTTAGGTATGGAGTGGAATACTTCCACAGACAAATTGAATATCAAGTCAGTGGAGATCAAACAATCACCTCTAACCATGAGAAAACTACTCTCCCATGTCAGCAAGCCATTTGACCCTTTAGGCCTACTCAGTCCTATACTAATTAAGGGTAAACTCCTTATGCAGGAGTGCTGGCAAAGGAATTTGAGGTGGGATGAAACGTTGCCGGAGGATCTCCAAGAAAAATGGCAGCAGTTGATTCCTGATTACAACAAACTTAGTATTCTACAGTTTCCTCGAAATACCTTAGGACTAAATTCACCCACAAATTTACATGTATTCTGCGATGCTTCAGGCAAAGCGTATGGCTCAGTAGCCTATCTAGTTAATACTCAACAATCATTTTTGCTTACATCTAAGGCAAGGGTAGCCCCGATTAAAAGGAGGTCACTACCCCAAATGGAATTAACTGCCTTATTAGTAGGTGTAAGACTGGCCCATTGCCTGATCAAAACCCTCAGTAATGTTCACCTTGGTGAAATAGTAGTGTGGTCGGACAATGAAGCAGTATTGCAGTGGGTAAAAAATGACAACAACAAAACTCCCTATGTCAGCAATCGAGTAAGGGAAATTCGTGAATTGTCTGCTGGTTATAAATTAAGACATGTCCCAACCAAGGACAATCCAGCTGACTATTTATCCAGAGGTTTGACTTTAAAGCAATTAGTTAAAACCGAGATGTGGTTTAATGGACCCCAATGGCTAGTTAGTGGTCAGTGGCCCCAACAGAAGCCGCAAGTCATTGTGACCAATATCACTACCCCTGTTGTGGATCCAGAACCCCCTCGAATTTTAGCTATCAATCCTCATCGCTATTCCAGTTTAAGCAAATTACTAAGAGTTACAGAAATGGTATTTGATTTCATCAACAAGATGGGGATCAAGTATCGATTTCCTAGTTCCATCAAATATTGGGTCAAACAAGCTCAACAAGAGACTTATGGGAAGGAATATGAACATCTCCCAGAAAGGTTGAGTAAGTCTCTGGGTATTTGGCTTGACTCAGACAATTATAACATTTTGAGATGCGGCGGACGTCTGCTTCATGCAGAAATAAATTTAGATACGAAGAATCCTATACTTCTTCCACGTCACCACATCATTACTAAACTCATAGTTTTACATTACCATGAGCATAATACATTGCATGGTGGAGTATTAGATACTCTTACTGAAATCAGACAACGTTTTTGGCTTCCCCAAGGTCGCCAAACTGTTAAATCTTTAATCAAGTCTTGTATAATCTGCAAGAGATATGATGCTCGAGTGTGTCCTTATCCAGGTCCACCGCCCCTACCTAAGGAGCGAGTCGTTCACCTTCGTCCCTTTGAAACCACAGGTGTCGACTATACAGGAGCACTAATTTTAACAGGCACACCGGACAAGATTCCAGTGAAAGCCTACATTTGCCTTTTCACGTGTGCTACCACACGCGGAGTACATTTAGAAGTCACTTCTGACATGAGTGCAGAAGCCTTTCTGCAAGCCTTTCGCAGATTTGCTGCACGAAGATCTTGCCCAAAATTAATGATCTCGGATAATGGATCTAACTTCGTGGCAGGAGAAGCTTGCTTACAAGAAATATGGAACCATCCAGAAGTACACTCTGTGCTCAAACAGAGACAATGCTATTGGAAATTTATTCCTCCAAGAGCACCATGGCATGGCGGTTTTTACGAAAGAATGGTGGGAACTGTTAAGAAATGCCTAAGAAAAACCTTACACAGGCAGAAAATTAATCTCACCGAGTTACAGACCCTTGTCGTGGAAATTGAAGCACGAGTCAACAACAGACCTCTAACCTACTTAACAGAAGATTTCTCCAAAGAGAACCCCTAAGCCCCTCTCATTTGATTCATGGTGGTCTTCTGAGCCCTCTAATATCTCTAGGAGACGAGGATCCAGCTGACCCTTCGTGTGTCAAAGCAAGTGACTTAGTGGAGAGTTATAGACACCTTTCAAGAGTAATAGAGAAGTGGAATGAGGTCTGGACACGTGAATATTTAACTGCTTTAAGAGAATATCATTATGGAGCTGCAAGCCCATACAATAAAGTTCAACTTAAACCAGGTGATCTTGTCCTAGTAGACAGTGATGGACCCAGGTCAGATTGGCCTATAGGTAAAATTGTTGATATCCATCCTGACCGCCATGGTGTATTACGAATTGTTAAAGTTCAGTGTCGAGGCACTACTACCTTGAAAACACTAGAGAAATTAGTACCTTTAGAGTTAGCAGAACACGAGTGTTCTACAGATATACCTGTAACCCAAGTTTCAGAGAACAATGATTCTACTCAACCGAGCACAAGACCATCAAGAGTCGCTGCTCAGAACTGCAAACAGAAACTTAAACAATATTTTGATTCTATTCAAGAGTAGATAACTTATCATTTAAACTTGAGGTGACCATACTGATGCAGTGATGAGTTGATGTCCAGTAATTAGTTACGAGTCATAGTGACCTTGGACAGTAGCCTCACTGTATTGATGAGGTCTCCTTAATCTTAAATGATCCAACTATTCATAATTATTTTGTTAATATCCTTCTGTATCTTACAAAGGAATTATTCAATAATTTTCAATGTTTATTTACGTCCCCATGTTGACTTAGTCATCTACCACAGATTCGGGACATTCGTTAGGTACGTACTAACCTACTAACCCATGAATATAACTTCAGGATAGAGAAACAGGTGTACGTTAGTACTAATACCTGAACTACGACCCGAGTTTTCTCTCCCCGGAGTTATGTTGGAAATAACCAACAGTTTTATACATCATTGTATTTATACAACCAAAGTAGTTACTAAAATTACTAACTTATAGATTTAATCATTATCATGATTTATTCATTGCCAAATTCTTCCTAGTACGTGAGGAACAACAGGCAGCAACATGAATTTTCTCCACATTTAGTTGGATTTATAACAAGAGTCCAGTTTATCATTTCATTTACTAAAAATAGTTAAGTTTGATTTCGTAGTATACTATTACTTACTGGAGCTCCCTTATTTAACTAACATTTAAGTATTCTAGAGGAAATTACTTTGATGCAAATGATTTACTTTAATTTCCTCGATTGGCTGCACAACTTTTAGTAAGCCAATTTATGTTACTAGAACTTCTATTTTATCACAGAAGAATTTAATGTGATATTAATACTTGTTATTACCTCTTCCTTCCTTAGTCAATTGCGATAAATACATATTCATTTACGCTCGAAAGCCGCGCATGCGCAATAAGGAGCAGGAGGAAGAAGGGAGAGCGTCACTTGACTCGAACGAGAGCACGGACGCCATTAACAGCGTGTAGCAGAGTTGTGCTTGACCTATTTATTTCGCTCCCACGATCAGTTGAGCGGTGCCACGTTATCTGGCACAACATAGCCGTGTCATAGACTATTATACGAGCATCTCCAGAGTCAACGTCTTTCAAGCAGCAGCTGGAGGACGAAGAGTTGCTCAAGTCTTCACATCAACGACACGAGGCTCGGCTGCTAAGTTTACCCTTTTTGTTATTATGTGGCCACTATTAACATTTAGGCTAGCAGTCGTTAGGCCGAATGCAAACCAACAAAATATAGTACGTGTCTTAATTAAATTTACCATCTAATTAGATGATTATCAGTTTATTTCTATGATACAAATTGTTCAGACATTAGCTGATAATTTACTACCGTCATCCTCATGATTTAGGATGTAAATGTAATTACCTATTGTGTAGAAGATTTCTACAATGTAATTGCCTTTCAGTACCAAGGCGACTTCAACCGAGGTGCTAGGCTTCCCCACCGTTCTGTGCAACAATTTACCCTATGCAACACGTCGTCGGTGGAGTGTAGCAACCGACTACTTCTTAGTTTCACAGCTAAGCTGTCCATTTTTCCATCAGTAGCAATAACTCCATAGTTACAGTAGTGATCTCCTAAAGAGATCAATTATACTAACCCTTTGATTTACTGATGCTGTTCAACATTTCAGTAGTATATTGAGGTGCATTTACCTCCATCAATATTATATTCTACATTTATTGATTTCACATTTGATTTACTCTGGTGAAGAACCAGCACCAGAATAATGCTAGGGATGTATTAATCTTTTAGCATGTAACCCCCCAATTTTGTGTAGTTAATTTGACTCCATTCATATAAGCATTACAGTTTTACCAAGATCCATAGGACACTAGTTCCTAGGATCAGTTTTTTCCATTGTCTCTTTGTTTTCCACTTTTTCTCAAAAAGTGGTGGTCCTTCATAGCTATCGAAGTATATATATATATTTATTTAATTATTAGTTACTGGGTCTCAGAGCCCAAAACAAGTTATTAGTTATTGGAGTCAGGTTTTCCCCACAACATTTTTTGGTCCTTTCGCGAACCGGATAGATACTGTTATATACAGGTTCTCGGACAATTTTGGTCCTTCGAACTAGATACATGTCCATTATCTTTAAGGCCCAGTATATTCACCTAAATTACTGGCCCCATATAATTAACTATTTACTAACACCAACTATGTGTTAATATTATTAGGCTATTTACCAATATATTTCATTATTTACGGCTGTCAGCAGACTGCCCATATTATAGCCTAAACTCATTTATTATTATTAACATTTCTATTAATACTTTATGCATAAAGTAACTTAGTGTTATATATTTATAAATTTTCACTTGTGTTTCTAAGCACAAACACATATATCAAACAAAAATCCAAAAACATAGCACCATACTATATTACTGCACCATTGCATTTATGCCAACCTTTGATGAGGTAGGATATTTAGACTGTAATTGTACTAGTGTTTGTACAAATGCAGCCTAAATCATTTAGTCATTCCTAGGTAGGAATTATTACGAGTACTGTACTAGACAGTACTGGTGTACATACATATTATTTAGATTGTGCTGACCCTGATTTGGGTGGGATTACCAAAATTCTTTTGTGCTTTTAACATATTATTTTGTGTTTTTTTTTTTTTGAGTACTGCCGAATGTTCACTGTTGGATCGAATGGTGATAATTGATGAGCTAACCGGACGAAATCCAATAGTGGCATTCGAATACTACTCAAAAATATTAGCTATCTATTGTTAGGTAGGCAATTAACCTCTAAACGAGGTATTATAGTCTATTCAATACATTAGGCTAATATTAGTATTGAGCTCCATTGAATGAGCCAATATCCAGTTACATCAGTAACACTATTTACAATCAGACCAGCCCTTACACAGCAAGATGGAAACGGCTGACAAAATGAAAAGGACCCTTACCGGTCTGAAAGGTCACTTGACCCGACAGATTACCAAGTGTCAAAATCTGTCACAACAGTCACCTGTTGACTACATTGAATTAGAAGACTTACTTCAAGTTGCTGAAGGCAAATTCGAGCATATTAAACAGCATATGAATCTGTACTTGACAGAACTTTACCAAACTCAATAGGTGAAACTGAACTTGAGGACATTGTAAATGATTTAGCCCAGTACGAAGATGATGTACAGGCTAAACTTCAACCCTTCAAAAGGCAAATTGCTAAAAACAAATTAACAACCCTCTACTGCACATCCAGATCCTGATGTCAAACTACCTCAGATCAATATACCCACATTCTCTGGTAACGAGAATGAGAGTTGGGATGATTTCTAGAGTAAATTCGTGGATGCAGTAGACTCTAAAACTAACATCCCTCAAACAACTAAGTTCACTTATTTACAAGGCTTGTTACGAAATGAAGCCTTGAAGGTAATATCTAACATAACACTGACCAGTGATGGTTACGACCTAGCTGTTCAATTGCTTAAGAGCAACTACGATAACAAGGAAAGAACTATTACTATCTTAGTTCAAAAATTGCTGGATTTACCATCTGCTAATAATTCTACAGATTCTCTCCAAACTTTCAGACTAGAGCTAGAGTCTTTACTCAAGGCCTTAAGCCTTAAAGTCCAAATTCAGACTGCTGAATGGATGACAAAGGTAGTTGTAAGGCGCAAATTACCGAGAGAGACTTTAGATAAATGTGTACTATGTACAATAAAACCTCTCTGTCCATGAATGAAATTACAGAAGTTTACATACCCTAGTCGAAAGACAAAGAGCCAACCAAGATGGGAAGAGTGTTTCAAACTTCTCTACTAACTCTCATCATAAACCCCAACGTACTGCAACTACTGTAGTAAAACCAGATCTCAATAAATCATCTCCGAAATGGAAATCTGGAAATGTAGGTACATACACAGTGAACCCTATAAACCCCGTAGTGAGCACCACTCCTACGACTTCTCCTACAGTGAAGAAGTGTTTGTTCTGCAATAATGAACATCTTACTTATAAGTGTAGTACTTATCCAGACCATAACACCCGAATTCATCGTTTGCAAGAATTACACAGATGCACAAAGTGCATGGGTCGCCATGACCCCAATAGCTGTACTGTCTCCTTACGTATGTGCAATAAGTGCCACAAGGGTAGACACCATTATTCCTTGTGTGGTAGTGATCAATCAAGATCAACCAATCCTCATAAGAAGACTACAAATTCTACTTCTGTACAGTATTGCAAAGTGCATCAAGACATAAGTGTACTTGCACAGAGTCGACTAACACAACTACGTTACCAACAGCTCAATTAAAATTAATCAATAAGGATCTAGGATTTCCACTCGTGGTCTCTTTGACCAAGGTTCGCAGAAAACCTTTATTTCTCAACACTAGTTGATCAGTTGAAACTGAAGCCATTGCTCGAGTGAATTTGAATATCTCTGGATTCCTAACCAACAGTGGACCTCGTGACTACCAGGTTGTTAAAGTCTTGGTACGTTTAGGAGGCTGCACCAGCCCAATTCAAGCCATAGTCGTTGACAAGATCCCTCAGATTTACATGTTACAGGTCTTGCTCAAACAGTCAAATTTCTTAAACGCAGCGGTATTAGGCTAGCAGATCATAAAATAAATACAGACTGTCTCAACGATGTAGGTATTCTTATTGGAGCTGACTTTTATTATAGATTTATTACTGGATGCACCAGGCAACGAGGTGTAAACTTGTTGCTGTCAGCTGGGGGTAAACTACTCACAGGACCGGTGTTGATCAACAACATTCTAAATCTACTAGTAATCAACCAACTAATTCAATAGTTGCATGACTAGGCCTAGAGCAGTCACCACTACATGTCAGAGACGAAACCGAGGATGATGAGTCCAATCCCCCTGTTCATAAATTATGGGATTTGGACACCTTAGGCATAGTCCCTGATCAACCCAGTCCAGATGACACATGGACGTATCAACAATATCTTGATACTGTGATTTTCCAAGATAATCAATATTGGGTGAGACTCCCATGGAAGCTGAACCACCCACAGCTTCCAGTAAATTATTTCATGGCCTCAACCCAATTAAATTCTCAATTAACTAGGCTACGGAAGCAACCAGATAAATTGCAACTGTATCATGCTTTAATACAGCACAACTT
>WNGS01067253.1:0-19856 GCA_020271785.1 Procambarus virginalis | reverse complement strand
GAGGAGGGAGGGAGAAGAGAGGGAGGAGAGAGGGAGAGAGAGGGAGAGAGAGGAGAGGGAGAGAGATGGTCTCCATCTCCTCCCCCCCCTACCCTTCTACTTTCTTCTCACTTCAGTGGAAGGGTCTCTATCTCTCTCTCTCTCTCTCTCTCTCTCTCTCTCTCTCTCTCTCTCTCTCTCTCTCTCTCTCTCTCTCTCTCTCTCTCTCTCTCTCTCCCTCCCTCCCCCATCCCGCTCTGCCCTCCTGACAAATCCTATCACGGCACAACTATAGGAACAGGGGCAAGCATGACAGCCAGAGGTACCAGGGGAACAGGGAAAAGTCAAGGTGACGAAATGAAGGAAATGTTCGCCCAGTTTCTGGAGGACATCAAGAGTGAGATGCAAGAAATGATGCAGGAAATGAAGAACGAAATAAGCAACCTGAAAAGAGAGCTGACAGCAGCAAAGGAGGAGATTAGAGCCCTCAAAGAGAATGGTATCGAGGCTGAGACTCAGAAAATCATCCAGGGAGAAGGTGGTAATAGTTTTTTGGATGAGAATGCCACAATAAAAGCAACATTTGCAGAAATGCTAAAAAAAATAACTCTGAAGTAATGACTGCAGTGATGGAGGTGGCCATGAAAGCAGCCACCTCACAGGAGGCGGCACGCTCCACTAGCCAACTGCTGGAAAGGAACAGATCAGTGGTTGCTGTGGGTATTAAAGAGCAGGAAGGCTCTAACAGGACAGAGTGGAATGACAAGGACAAAGCAGCAGTGAATGAAGTACTGAAGGCACTAGACATGGAAGGGGCTGAGCATAGCATTGAGAAGGTTTTCAGGCTAGGTTGGTACAACAAAGACCGAGACCGAGTGATAAAGATAGTGTTTGCAAACGAGAGCACAAAGGAGAAGATTCTATCAAGGAAGAGCTCCCTGAAAAACGTGGTAAAATTCAAAAATGTATTCCTCCAGAGAGACATGACAAGGGAGGAGAGAGCCGTGGCGGCAGAAGCAAGGAAGAGGCGCAGGGCGAGAGGGGAAAACCAGGAAGTCACAGCTCCCAACACAACACCCCCAGAGGCGAGGGGGGAACCCACAACCAGCTACCCAGTAACACCAGAGGGGAGGACAACCCCGCCACCCTCCTCTGCATAGAAAACCCACCTACCCCAAACCCTCCCTACCCCCACTCAAATGTTCAGCCAAATCTCCCTCCCCCCACACCCAATCCCCACCCTTCTACCCCTCCCCTCCTCCCGCCGAGTCCTCCCCCCCCCTTTCCTTCCTGTCCTCCCTCCCCTTTCACCCCATACCCTCCCTGTCCCTCCCCCTTCACTGGATCCCCCACCCCTCATCCCAGTATCCTCTGAGACCCTGTTATCCACCTCACAGGTCCTCACACCCATGGAACAGCTTCCCCCACCAGCAGAACACTCACCAAGGAGGCGATTTGAGAAGGGACAGAAGAAAGTGAGCCTCAAAGCAATGTACACTAACATAGATGGAATTACAAATAAAGCAAATGAGCTTGGAGAACGGGTACTAGAGGAAAACCCAGACATAATAGCCCTCACAGAAACAAAGCTAACGAAAACGATAACAAATGCAGTGTTCCCACAGGACTATTATGTTATGAGGAAAGAGAGGGAAGGAAGAGGTGGTGGTGGTGTAGCTCTGCTGGTAAGAAAAGGCTGGGATTTTGAGGAGATGGTTATTCAGGGCTGTGAAGGTTTCAGTGACTACATAGCAGGTACCATAACAAATGGAGGGAAAAAATTATAGTCGTAGTCATATATAATCCACCACCAAATGACAGAAGACCTAGACAGGAATATGATATAAACAACATGGCCACCATTAACATAATAGAAAGAGCAGCTTCTGTTGCTAGCAGGAATGGATCTGGACTACTAATTATGGGAGACTTCAACCATGGGAAGATAGATTGGGAGAACAGAGACCCGCATGGAGGACCAGAAACATGGAGAGCTAAGCTGCTGGACGTGGCAACAAGAAACTTTCTAAGCCAGCACATCAAAGAACCAACAAGAATGAGAGGAGAAGATGAACCAGCAATGCTTGATTTGATATTTACCCTAAATGAGTGGGATATAAGGGAAGTTAAGATGGAAGCGCCCTTGGGAATGAGTGACCATAGTGTATTGAACTTTGAGTACCTGGTAGAGCTAGGAATTATCTCCCCAAAAAAGAACTAGGAATCAAAAGGCTGGCATACCGAAAGGGGAATTATGTACAGATGAGAAGTTTCCTAAGTGAAATACCTTGGGACACAGACCTCAGAGATAAGTCTGTACAGGGTATGATGGACTATGTTACCCAAAAGTGTCAGGAGGCAGTAAACAGGTTCATCCCGGCCCAAAGGGAAAAATCCGAGAAGCAACAGAAGAATCCATGGTATAATAGGGCATGTATGGAAGCAAAGAAACTGAACAAAAGGGCGTGGAGGAACTTCCGGAATAACAGAACACCAGAAAGCAGAGAGAGATACCAGAGAGCCAGGAATGAGTACGTCAGGGTGAGAAGAGAAGCAGAGAAAAGTTTTGAAAATGATATAGCAAACAAAGCCAAGACCGAACCAAAGCTACTCCACAGTCACATCAGAAGGAAAACAACAGTGAAAGAACAGGTATTGAAACTTAGAACAGGCGAGGACAGGTATACAGAGAATGACAAAGAGGTGTGTGAAGAACTCAACAAGAGGTTCCAGGAGGTCTTCACAATAGAACAAGGTGAGGTCACTGTGCTAGGAGAAAGGGAGGTAAACCAGGCGGCCTTGGAAGAGTTCGAAATTACGAGAGAGGAGGTCAAGAGACACCTGCTGGATCTGGATGTTAGAAAGGCTGTTGGTCCAGACGGGATCTCACCTTGGATACTGAAAGAGTGTGCAGAGGCACTTTGCTTGCCACTCTCCATAGTGTATAGTAAGTCACTGGAGACGGGAGACCTACCAGAAATATGGAAGACGGCGAATGTGGTCCCAATATACAAAAAGGGCGACAGGCAAGAGGCACTGAACTACAGGCCAGTGTCCTTGACTTGTATACCATGCAAGGTGATGGAGAAGATCGTGAGAAAAAACCTGGTAACACATCTGGAGAGAAGGGACTTCGTGACAAATCGCCAACATGGGTTCAGGGAGGGTAAATCTTGCCTTACAGGCTTGATAGAATTCTACGATCAGGTGACAAAGATTAAGCAAGAAAGAGAGGGCTGGGCGGACTGCATTTTCTTGGATTGTCGGAAAGCCTTTGACACAGTACCGCATAAGAGGCTGGTACATAAGCTGGAGAGACAGGCAGGTGTAGCTGGTAAGGTGCTCCAGTGGATAAGGGAGTACCTAAGCAATAGGAAGCAGAGAGTTACGGTGAGGGGTGAGACCTCCGATTGGCGTGAAGTCACCAGTGGAGTCCCACAGGGCTCTGTACTCGGTCCTATCTTGTTTCTGATATATGTAAATGATCTCCCGGAGGGTATCGATTCATTTCTCTCAATGTTTGCGGACGATGCCAAAATTATGAGAAGGATTAAAACAGAAGAAGACTGTTTGAGGCTTCAAGAAGACCTAGACAAGCTGAAGGAATGGTCGAACAAATGGTTGTTAGAGTTTAACCCAACCAAATGTAATGTAATGAAGATAGGTGTAGGAAGCAGGAGGCCAGATACAAGGTATCATCTGGGAGAGGAAATTCTTCAGGAGTCAGAGAAAGAAAAAGACTTGGGGGTTGATATCACGCCAGACCTGTCTCCTGCAGCACATATCAAGAGGATAACATCAGCGGCATATGCCAGGCTGGCCAACATACGAACGGCATTCAGAAACTTGTGTAAAGAATCATTCAGAACTTTGTATACCACATATGTCAGGCCAATCCTGGAGTATGCAGCCCCAGCATGGAGTCCATATCTAGTCAAGGATAAGACTAAACTGGAAAAGGTTCAAAGGTTTGCCACCAGACTAGTACCCGAGCTGAGAGGTATGAGCTACGAGGAGAGACTACGGGAATTAAACCTCACTTCGCTGGAAGACAGAAGAGTTAGGGGGGACATGATCACCACATTCAAGATTCTGAAGGGAATTGATAGGGTAGATAAAGACAGGCTATTTAACACAAGGGGCACACGCACAAGGGGACACAGGTGGAAACTGAGTGCCCAAATGAGCCACAGAGATATTAGAAAGAACTTTTTTAGTGTCAGAGTGGTTGACAAATGGAATGCATTAGGAAGTGATGTGGTGGAGGCTGACTCCATACACAGTTTCAAGTGTAGATATGATAGAGCCCAATAGGCTCAGGAATCTGTACACCTGTTGATTGACGGTTGAGAGGCGGGACCAAAGAGCCAGAGCTCAACCCCCGCAAACACAACTAGGTGAGTACAACTAGGTGAGTACACACACACACACACACACACACACACACACACACACACACACACACACACACACACACACACACACACACACACACACACACACACACACACAGGGCGCTTTACACTGCCTACGTGAGACCAGTCTTAGAGTATGCCGCGCCATCATGGAGTCCCCCACCTGAAGAAACACATAAGGAAACTGGAAAAGGTTCAGAGGTTTGCGACGAGGCTTGTCCCAGAGTTACGAGGGATGGGACATGAAGAGCGTCTGAAGGAACTGAACCTCACAACACTAGAGAAAAGACGGGAGAGAGGAGATATGATAGGGACATGTAAAATACTCAGGGGTATTGACAAAGTGGAAATAAATGAAATATTCATACGTAATAGTAACAGAACGTGGGACATGGGTGGAAGTTGGAAACTCAGATGAGTCACAGGGATGTTAGGAAGTTTTCTTTTAGCATGAGAGTAGTGGAAAAATGGAATGCACTTGGGGAGCAGGTTGTGGAAGCAAACTCTATTCATAATTTTAAAATTATGTATTATAGGGAAATGGAACAGGAGTTATTGCTGTAAACAACCGATATATAGAAAGATGGGATCCAAGAGTCAATGTTCGATCCTGCCAGCACAAATAGGTGAGTACACACACACACATACACACACACACACACACACACACACACACACACACACACACACACACACACACACACACACACACACACACACACACACACACACACTGGCCAACATAACGGCATTTAGAAACTTGTGTAAGGAATCATTCAGAACTTTGTTACCACCTATGTCAGACCAATCCTGGAGTATGCAGCCCCAGCATGGAGTCTATATCTAGTCAAGCATAAGACTAAACTGGAAATGGTTCAAAGGTTTGCCACCCGATTAGTACCCGAGTTGAGAGGTATGAGCTACGAGGAGAGACTATGGGAATTAAACCTCACATCGCTGAATGACAGAAGAGTTAGGGGGGACATGATCACCACATGCAAAATTCTCAAAGGAATTGATAGGATAGATAAAGAAAAGCTATTTAACACAAGGGGCACACGCATTAGGGGACACAGGCGGAGTTTGAGTGCCCCAAATGAGCCACAGAGTTATTAGAAAGAACATTTTTAGTGTTAGAGTGGTTGCCAAATGGAATGCATTAGAAGGTGAGGTGGTGGAGGCAGACTCCATACACAGTTTCAAGTGCAGATATGATAGAGCCCAATAGGCTAAGGAACCAGTACATCAGTTAATTGACGGTTGAGAGGCGGGACCAAAGAGCCAGAGCTCAACCCTCGAAAGCAACCTCGTCTTCTGGGAAGACGGGACACCACGAGCGTAGCTCTCATCCTGTAACTACACTTAGGTAATTACACTTAGGTAATTACACTTCATTCAGAAACCTAAATGAGGAGGCTTTTAGGGCGCTTTACACTGCATACGTGAGACCCGTCTTAGAGTATGCCGCGCCATCATGGAGCCCACACATAAGGAAACTGGAGAAGGTTCAGAGGTTTGCGACGAGGCTTGTCCCAGAGTTACGAGGGAAGGGATATGAAGAGCGACTGAAGGAACTGAACCTTACGACACTAGAGAAAAGAAGGGAGAGAGGAGACATGATAGGGACATATAAAATACTCAGGGGAATTGACAAAGTGGAAATAGATGAAATGTTCACACGTAATAATAACAGAACGAGGGGACATGGGTGGAAACTGGAAACTCAGATGAGTCACAGAGATGTTAGGAAGTTTTCTTTTAGCGTGAGAGTAGTGGAAAAATGGAATGCACTTGGGAAACAGGTTGTGGAAGCAAATACTATTCATACTTTTAAGACTAGGTATGATAGGGAAATGGGACAGGAGTCATTGCTGTAAACAACCGATAGCTGGAAAGGCGGGATCCAAGAGTCAATGCTCGATCCTGCAAGCACAAATAGATAAGTACAAATAGGTAAATAGGTAAGTACACACACACACACACACACACACATACATGGATGGCGAAATATTAAAGAAATTGTTCATAACTTTTATTAGGCCAAAGGTAGAATATGAAGCGGTTGTATGGTGCCCATATCTTTAGAAGCACATCAACAAACTGGAAAATGTGTAAAGACATGCTACTAAGTGGTTCCCAGAACTGAAGGGCAAGAGCTACGAGGAGAGGTTAGAGGCATTACACATGCCAAAACTGGAAGATAGAAGAAAAAATGGCGATATGATCACTACGTACAAGATAGTAACAGGAATCGATATAATTGATAGGGAAGACTTCCTGAGACCTGGAACTTCAAGAACAAGAGATCATAGATTTTAAACTAACTAAACAAAGCTGCCGAAAAAAATACGAAAATTCACTTTCACAAACAGAGTGCCAGACGGTTAGAACAAGTTAGGTGAGAAGGTGGTGAAGGCCAAAAACGTCAGTACTTTCAAAGCGTTATATGAAAAACAGTACTGGGAAGACGGGACACCACGAGCTTAGCTCTCATCTTGTAACTATACTTAGTAATTACACTTAGGTAGTGGAAGTGTGTATTTGTAATTACCTAAGTGAAATTTCACACACACACACACTTACTCATACATTTAATCCATTACTCCTTTGCATTAAGATCATCAAGCAGGCAGCTATATTTGGATTTATTACTCATAGCATTAAAATCTCCAGAACTAGTTGATATCAAAATATTTAAAATGCGAGACTGTAAGACTATGCAAACCTAACCTAACCTCAACAAGAATATAGGGAACAAACAAGCAAAACAAAACAAAATTCTAGGACATGCGTTCCAAACGTCATAACAAAATTCAACAGAATCGTGCATGTGACAATTCAGCAGGTAAGCTAATTGATAGATTAATGATAAAGATTAAGCCACCCAAAAGATGGTACGGGCATGAATATCCCGTAATCAGGTAAGCTGTACTCACAGCCATCAAATAGCTGCCCAAATGTCGTACCTCAATTCATACATCTGGAAACTCAGCTTTATGCTAGCCACTATATTCATTGGGTAATCATTCCATGATCTCGAAAATCATAATCGTGCTCCAAAAATCAGCTAACTTGTTTCTAAACCAACAGTCACAAATACAAGCATATGTATATACATATACACACACATGGATTCATACACACACATTGATACATACATACATGCATACATACATACATAAATACATACTTACATATATACATATATATACATACAAATACTCTACAACCCATTCATGCCTAGACAACAGCAATTTTTTGCCACCATTACCCCATTTAGTCAGATGTAATTTATACCATAATAATCCTGTGACGGACCTCAACGCCATCTACGATCCATGTGCCGAACTATAACAGATGATCCTCCCATTAATCGTAGTTTCCTATCTTCTAATCGATTGGGCTGGAAGGTGACAACCAACCAGGGACAGCAATGAAAGTCAGTGAACCCGGGACAGAGGAAGAGTACTTAGTGTCATGTTCACAGAAAATGGTACCATCCGTTTTCTATGTGCGGCGGCTGGACGCCACTAGAGAGAGAAGGTAAACAGCACACAGGACGCCTGCCAAGCTTGGGAGCCATAGTCATGTAATCGTTTATTATTATTAAAGTCAGTAACCAGGAATGACTTTACATCAACCTTACTACCAAGACTATCTCAGCTATACACAGACACCACATTGGCGACGAGGATGAACTGGGAACGCAGGTATTTTGTTCAACAAAACACAAGGAAGGAGCATGCTGTCTCGCCCAGAGGAGGAAGAAGCTGTCTGTGGGCACCATACCCGATGCTGTATGCAACCCCATGCTGTGTGCTGACTGTTGCTGTGTGCTGATTGTTGCTGTGTGCTGGCCGTTGCTGTGTGCTGGCCAATGCTGTGTGCTACCCAAGCTGTGCTGATTGTTGCTGTGAGAGAGGAATCTGCCGACGCTGTGTACGAAACGACGCTTTGATGCAGTGTACAAAACCCGATGTTTTGGTTACGAAACGACGCTCCGTGCTACAAAATTCTTCACGCTGTGAACCTACTGCTGCCTACTGCTGCCTACTGCTGCCAACTGCTGCCAAATGCTGCCAACTGCTGCCAACTGCTGCCAACTGCTGCCAATTGCTGTACCAACTGCTAACAACTGCTGTGTTGCTGTGAGTAGGAACAACACATGTACACAAGGGCTAGGTAAGAAGTCAGTTGCTGCTGTGTTGTGCACTGTTGTGAACTTTTGCATTAAAATGCTTGTGTGCTTTGCAAAATTAAAGTAATTACAGTGAATTCTTAAATAACATATACAGTGCAGTAAGTGTTATATTCTGAGGAACATTTTAAGTGATAAGTTTAAATTTATTCAGTAAAAATGGCAAATATACCTTAGTTTCCTGCATTTGATCCTGACTGTGACCAGACAAACCTGTCACAGAGGTGGGTCAAATGGCTTAAAAGGTTTGAAAATTTGTTGATAGTTTCTGACATCAAAAGTGCTGAAAGAAAGCGTGCTTTTCTGCTTCATTATGCAGGTGATAGAGTTTGTGACATCTTTGATACACTGAAAGATACTGGTGGTGCTAAAGATTATGACACTGCCAAGGCCAAATTAACTGAGCATTTCAAACCAAGGCAAAATACTGCTATGGAAATTATGCATTTCAGGAGAGCAAAACAACTCTCTAATGAAACTGTTGATCAATACCATACACGTCTGCAGGGTTTAGCAGCCCATTGTGAGTTTGCTGATGTTGACAAAGAAATCAAACAGCAAATAATTGAAACATGCACATCTACACGTCTCCGTCGAAGAGCTCTAGAACTTGTTGATGATGAAAGTTCTCTTAACAAGATACTGGATATGGCTCGTCGAATGGAAGATGCTGCACGTGATGCTCGTGCCATGGAGTGCAGTGCCAACAACGGTTCTGCCACTGTTACTAACAGTCAAGAAGTATGTAAGGTTCAGGGAGTACACCATGATCGTAGAAGATATCATGCAAAAACCTAACATTAAATTGAGCCGAGAACCACATCACAACTGGAGTCATGGAACAAGACTCAAGCAGTCACAACGACTCACATCAGAGGTTGTCAATAATAAATGTTACAATTGTGGAGGAGATTACCCACACCCAGATAATGTTTGTCCTGCACAAGGTAAGAAGTGCTATGAGTGTGGAAAACTAGGTCATTTTGGTGCTATGTGTCGTTCCGCACTAAAGAAACCACAGTCAATAAATAAAAGCAATGTACGAGGATCAAGTCATAGGAGTCGAGGTGGCAAACACAATATTGCACCTCAAATCAAGAATGTTAATAATATACAAGACAACATTTCATTACAACCAGTCTCAGATGACAGTGAATGTGATTATATTTGTGAAGTACAATCAATCACAAAATGGAATGATCTTCCAAAGAGCCCAGAGACTATAGTATACATTGCTGGCATTTGTCTCAAAATTCTCATTGACACTGGATCAAACATTGACACCATTGCTGAGTGCCACTATAAGAAATTTAAAAAACAGTTACCAAAGCTTGAAAAATACAATGGTAAAGCCACTGCCTATGCTTCAAAGGTAGCCTTACCAGTGATTGGAACTTTCACTGCAGAGATTAAGTCAAAGAATGCAATGCTCATTACTACATTCCATGTTGTTAGGAATGCAAAGGAGTCTTTACTCAGTTACAAGACTTCAACCAAATTGGGGCTACTTCAGCTTTCTAATGCTGTAGCAGTGGAATCTGCAAACAATGTTGATGCTATTGTTGCTGAATTTTCTGATCGATTTAAATCCATAGGTTGTTATACTGATAGCAAGGTACATCTGCATATCAACCCAGATGTAATTCCAGTTGCCCAACCACATCGCCGACAACCATTCCATACTCGCAAGAAAGTCGATGCCGAACTGGATAGGCTGATAGAACTAGATATCATTGAACCGGTAACAGGCCCAACACCATGGGTAAGCCCAATTGTCACTCCACCAAAGCCGAAGAATCCAGATGAGATACGCATTTGTGTAGACATGCGTGTTCCCAACAAGGCAATAATACGTGAACGCCATCCTACACCCACTGTAGATGATATGATTTATCGCTTGAATGGTGCAACTGTATTCAGCAAGTTAGATTTAAACAAGGGCTATCATCAGCTTGAACTAGATGACGAGAGTCGATTCATCACAACGTTTACGACACATCGAGGTCTGTATAGGTACAAGCGCCTGAGTTTTGGTATTAACAGTGCTGCTGAGTATTCCAGCACATCATCAGCCAGGTATTGCAAGATATACCTAATGCTGACAACATGTCTGATGACATCATTATTTATGGCCGTACCCAAGCTGAACACGACAAAGCTCTTCGTGCAACATTGCAACGCTTACGAGAAAAGAATTTGACGCTAAGCCGAGCAAAGTGTGAGTTCAATCAACATAAAATTGAATTCTTTGAACATGTACTTGTCATGTTCACAGAAAATGGTACCATCCGTTTTCTATGTGCGGCGGCTGGACGCCACTAGAGAAGGTACAACAGCATACAGGACGCTACCAAGCTTGGGAGCTACTCTATCATGTAGTCGTATTTAAGTATTAAAGTCAGTAACCAGGAATGACTTTACATCAACCTTACTACCAAGACTATCTCAGCTATACACAGACACCACACTGGCGACGAGGATGAACTGGGAACGCAGGTATTTTGTTCAACAAAACACAAGGAAGGAGCATGCTGTCTCGCCCAGAGGAGGAGAAGCTGTCTGTGAGCACCATACCCGATGCTGTATGCAACCCATGCTGTGTGCTGACTGTGTGCTGATCGTGCTGTGTGCTGGCCGTTGCTGTGTGCTGGCCAATGCTGTGTGCTACCCAAGCTGTGCTGATTGTTGCTGTGAGAGGAATCTGCCGACGCTGTGTACGAAACGACGCTTTGATGCAGTGTACAAAACCGATGTTTTGGTTACGAAACGACGCTCCGTGCTACAAAATTCTTCACGCTGTGAACCAACTGCTGCCTACTGCTGCCTACTGCTGCCAACTGCTGCCTACTGCTGCTGCCAATTGCTGTACCAACTGCTAACAACTGCTGTGTTGCTGTGAGTAGGAACAACACATGTACACAAGGGCTAGGTAAGAAGTCAGTTGCTGCTGTGTTGTGCACTGTTGTGAACTTTTGCATTAAAATGCTTGTGTGCTTTGCAAAATTAAAGTAATTACAGTGAATTCTTAAATAACATATACAGTGCAGTAAGTGTTATATATTCTGAGGAACATTTTAAGTGATAAGTTTAAATTTATTCAGTAAAAATGGCAAATATACCTCAGTTTCCTGCATTTGATCCTGACTGTGACCAGACAAACCTGTCACAGAGGTGGGTCAAATGGCTTAAAAGGTTTGAAAATTTGTTGATAGTTTCTGACATCAAAAGTGCTGAAAGAAAGCGTGCCTTTCTGCTTCACTATGCAGGTGATAGAGTTTGTGATATCTTTGATACACTGAAAGATACTGGTGGTGCCAAAGATTATGACACTGCCAAGGCCAAATTAACTGAGCATTTCAAACCAAGGCAAAATACTGCTATGGAAATTATGCATTTCAGGAGAGCAAAACAACTCTCTAATGAAACTGTTGATCAATACCATACACGTCTGCAGGGTTTAGCAGCCCACTGTGAGTTTGCTGATGTTGACAAAGAAATCAAACAGCAAATAATTGAAACATGCACATCTACACGTCTTCGTCGAAGAGCTCTAGAACTTGTTGATGATGAAAGTTCTCTTACAAGATACTGGATATGGCTCGTCGAATGGAAGATGCTGCACGTGATGCTCGTGCCATGGAGTGCAGTGCCAACAACGGTTCTGCCACTGTTACTAACAGTCATGAAGTATGTAAGGTTCAGGGAGTACACCATGATCATAGAAGATATCATGCCAAACCTAACATTAAATTGAGCCGAGAACCACATCACAACTGGAGTCATGGAACAAGACTCAAGCAGTCACAACGACTCACATCAGAGGTTGTCAATAATAAATGTTACAATTGTGGAGGAGACTACCCACACCAAGATAATGTTTGTCCTGCACAAGGTAAGAAGTGCTATGAGTGTAGAAAACTAAATCATTTTGGTGCTATGTGTCGTTCCGCACTAAAGAAACCACAATCAATAAATAAAAGCAATGTACGAGGATCAAGTCATAGGAGTCGAGGTGGCAAACACAATATTGCACCTCAAATCAAGAATGTTAATAATATACAAGACAACATTTCATTACAACCAGTCTCAGATGACAGTGAATGTGATTATATTTATGGAGTACAATCAATCACAAATGGAATGATCTTCCAAAAACCCAGAGACTATAGTATACATTGCTGGCATTTGTCTCAAAATTCTCATTGACACTGGATCAAACATTGACACCATTGCTGAGTGCCACTATGAAAAATTTAAAAAACAGTTCCCAAAGCTTGAAAACTATAATGGCAAAGCCACTGCCTATGCTTCAAAGGTAGCCTTACCAGTGATTGGAACTTTCACTGCAGAGATTAAGTCAAAGAATGCAATGCTCATTACTACATTCCATGTTGTTAGGAATGCAAAGGAGTCTTTACTCAGTTACAAGACTTCAACCAAATTGGGGCTACTTCAGCTTTCTAATGCTGTAGCAGTGGAATCTGCAAACAATGTTGATGCTATTGTTGCTGAATTTTCTGATCGGTTTAAATCCATAGGTTGTTATACTGATAGCAAGGTACATCTGCATATCAACCCAGATGTAATTCCAGTTGCCCAACCACATCGCCGACAACCATTCCATACTCGCAAGAAAGTCGATGCCGAACTGGATAGGCTGATAGAACTAGATATCATTGAACCGGTAACAGGCCCAACACCATGGGTAAGCCCAATTGTCACTCCACCAAAGCCGAAGAATCCAGATGAGATACGCATTTGTGTAGACATGCGTGTTCCCAACAAGGCAATAATGCGTGAACGCCATCCTACACCCACTGTAGATGATATGATCTACCGCTTGAATGGTGCAACTGTATTCAGCAAGTTAGATTTAAACAAGGGCTATCATCAGCTTGAACTTGATGATGAGAGTCGATTCATCACAACGTTTACGACACATCGAGGTCTGTATAGGTACAAGCGCCTGAGTTTTGGTATTAACAGTGCTGCTGAAGTATTCCAGCACATCATCAGCCAGGTATTGCAAGATATACCTAATGCTGACAACATGTCTGATGACATCATTGTTTATGGCCGTACCCAAGCTGAACACGACAAAGCTCTTCGTGCAACATTGCAACGCTTACGAGAAAAGAATTTGACGCTAAGCCGAGCAAAGTGTGAGTTCAATCAACATAAAATTGAATTCTTTGGACATGTACTTAGTGACAAAGGTCTGTCTCCAGATCCTAAGAAAGTTGCAGATATCAAGAATGCTGCACCTCCTTCAACATCCACTGAAGTACATAGTTTTCTGGGAATGGCAAACTACTGTTCTCGCTTCATTCCAGATTTTGCTACCATTACGAAGCCTCTACGTGAGCTCCTGAAGAAAAATGCATCATGGTACTGGAGCGATGTCGAGCAAAATGCATTTGATGCTGTGAAAGATGCACTAGTAGAAAATGCGACTGCTGCATACTTTGATCCATCAATGGACACTGAGTTAACGGTGGATGCTAGTCCTGTTGGTTTAGGTGCTGTGTTAGCCCAACACAAACCTGGTCAACCAGATTCAAGAGTAGTAATTGCCTACGCCAGCCGTTCTCTCACAGATGTTGAGCAACGATACAGTCAGACAGAGAAGGAAGCTCTTGCTCTTGTATGGGGCTGTGAACACTTCAATGTGTATCTGCTTGGTGCACCCTTTACCACGATAGTCACTGACCACAAACCGTTGGAGACCATCTTCAATAATCCAAAGTCCAAACCACCAGCTCGCATTGAGAGATGGGCTCTTCGTCTGCAACCATACAACTTTACGGTGAAATACAAGCCAGGTGCAGGCAATCCCGCTGATTACATCAGTCGACATCCTGCCAACAGTTTCACCATCACCAAGCATCAGCAAGTTGCCGAGGAATATGTACACTCTGTAACCTGTGATGCAGTCCCTAAGGCTCTCACTCTTGATGAAATCCGTACTGCAACCCTAGAGGACCCAACTCTGCAAGCAACAGTGGATGCATTGACTAAGAAAAAGTTTCCACGCATCCCACCCTCAGGAGTTGACCAAGATGCATTCAAAGCACTTGAACGCATCCAGACAGAATTAAGTGTTACGCAACAACGCGACACCGTGCTGCGAGGTACTCGTATCGTCATTCCAGCTGTTCTCCAGCAACGTGCTCTGAAGCTTGCACATCAAGGACACCAAGGTCTTGTAAGGACCAAACAGCTGCTACGAGAAAAGGTGTGGTTTCCTGGCATTGATCGTCAAGCTAAGGACATGCATGATGCCTGTGTCCCTTGCCAAGCTGCAGTGGATACTTCAAGACCAACACCTCTACAACCTTCACCACTACCTGCTGCACCATGGATGGAAGTATCGATGGACTTCTGTGGACCGCTACCAACTGGAGAGTACTTGATGGTAGTCATTGATGATCACTCACGTTATCCAGAAGTAGAAATCATCACTTCCACATCTGCAAAGGCTGTCATCCCGAAACTCGACAAGATCTTTTCAAACTTTGGCATTCCTGAAGTTGTCAAGACGGACAATGGACCGCCATTTAATGGACAAGACTTTGTCAACTTTGCTGAGCATATTGGATTCAAACACCGCCGTGTGATGCCACTACATCCACAAGCAAATGGAGAAGTCGAGAGATTCATGCAACCTCTCATGAAAGCTGTACGCTGTGCTCATGCCGAAGGACGATCCTGGAAACAAGCTATGTATGCTTTTCTCAGGAACTACCGTGCAACACCGCATGGAACACTGGGCAAGTCGCCTGGCGAACTTTTATTTGGACGTCCTATGAGAATCGCACTACCTGTCATGCCAGCCAAGGTAACGGATAAACGTCTCGCTCAGAAGGATGCACTAGCCAAGGGCAAAATGAAAATTGCTCATGATCAACGTGCAAAGGAACAATTCATAAAGGTTGGAGATACTGTTCTCGTTAAAAAGAAAAAAGAGGGAAAGCTAGATATGCCGTATGATACAAAACCATATAAAGTGATTAGTGTAAAAGGAACTATGGTAACAGCGAGTAATAGAGATCATAGTATAACACGTAATATGGCTTATTTCAAAGTGATTCCAAATAGTGTAGAAAATGATGAAGTGCAAAGTCGTGCAAAAGAAAAAGAAAAAATGAGTTATAACTCGATAAACAATTCATCGAGGGATATTCTTGTACTTAAGGACTCTCGTCCAAAACGTCATGTTAAACGCCCTACACGATTTGATGATTAATTGTGTTCCTATGTAATGCAAAGTATTTACTTGTTATGCTGAACTAAATTTAATATTGTTTGAATAATGCAGATCTCTCATTCAATATTTTGTAACTTTGTATTACAGTTTCTTTCATGTTTGTTTAACATTGCATATGTATTTTTAACATTGAAATCCTTTGTGGTAAAGATTGTTTAAATTCTTTGTGTGTTTAATTAATGTTAAATGTATGCAATATCTCTTGATATGTTAATAACTTACTTTGTGTCAATAACTTTGCTTTGTGCTACAAGCATGGTAGACATCCTGTATTCAATCTTTTTAAAGAAAAGGAGGGATGTCATGTTCACAGAAAATGGTACCATCCGTTTTGTATGTGCGGCGGCTGGACGCCACTAGAGGAGGTAAAAAACAAAGCACAGGACGCCTGCCAAGCTTGGGAGCTCTAATCATGTAATCGTTTATAAGTATTAAAGTCAGTAACCAGGAATGACTTTACATCAACCTTACTACCAAGACTATCTCAGCTATATACAGACACCACAGTGGTCATCTCCCTCTCTTTCTCCGCAGCTTCCTCTCTCGTCGTTCCTTTCGGGTGCGCCTTGGTAACGCTCTCTCTGCCTCTTTTCGGCAATACGAAGGTGTGCCCCAGGGTAGTGTTCTGAGCACTACTCTTTTTCTGGTTGCCCTCAATGGTCTTCTTTCCTCTCTTCCTTCAGGTGTCTTCTCAGCTCTCTATGTCGATGATCTTACCCTTTGCTGTCAGGGTGATGATTCGCCTCTCCTTCAACGCCGGCTTCAACTTGCGATTGATGCCGTGTCGTCTTGGGCCACCGATCATGGCTTCAAGTTCTCTACTTCTAAGACTTGTGCCATGTCTTTTACTCGGAAACGGGTCGTTCTTCGTCCCTCTTTGTCACTTTATGGTCATCCCCTTGAGTACAAAGATTCTGCGAAGATTTTGGGGTTATTCCTTGACACTCGTTTGTCTTGGTCTCCCCATATCTCTTACCTCCGTGTTGAGTGCTCTAAGGCCCTTACCCTCCTTCGAGTATTGTCCCATACTTCTTGGGGAGCGGATAGGCGCACTCTCCTTGCTTTGCATTCCTCTCTCGTCCTGTCTAAGCTCGATTATGGTTGCCCTGCTTACTCTTCTGCTACTCCTTCTGCTCTTCGCCGTCTTGATGCTTTGCACCATACTGGGCTGCGCCTCAGTTCTGGTGCCTTCTTTCGACTCCCGTCCTTAGCTTGTATGTTGACACTGGCTTCCTGTCTCTCCAGGACCGCCGTGATCGCTACTGTCTTCGCTATCTTGCGCGGTCCTTGCAACATCCTTCCTCTCGCCTCTGTCGTGCTTTAACTTTTACCCCTCCTGCGGTTCCTGTTCCTCTTCACCACCTCCCTCTTTCTGTCCGGTTATCTCGCTTACAGGATTCTCTTTCCGTTCGTGTTTCTAATGTTTCTCCCGTGTTGTTCCTTCTTTGCCCCCGTGGAGAGTCCCCCTTCCGCAGTTTTGTACGTCCTTGACCCACGTCACTAAAGCCTTTATCCCTCCTACGGTTCTAAAACGCCTTTTCCTTGACCACTTTTCTTCTCACTCCGCTCCGTTTCTGTCTTCACCGATGGGTCTAAGTCTGCGGACGGTGTTGGCTACTCTGTTGTTTTTCCTGATCGCACTTATATGTGTCATTTACCTCCAGAGACTAGCATCTTTATAGCGGAACTTTATTCTATTCTCTATGCTCTTCGTCTCCTGCTTTCTCGTTGTCAGTCTTCCTTTGTGGTTGTTGTTGACTCTCGTAGTGCCCTCATGGCTCTCGGGTCCTTTAATCCGGTTCATCCAGTAGTTGTCGAGATCCAGCATTGGCTGTTTCTTGTTCACAGTAAGTTTAAGTCGGTTGAGTTTTGTTGGGTTCCCAGCCATATTGGCGTGTCTTTAAATGAGCGTGCGGATGCTGCCGCCAAGGAAGCTGTCCGCTCTTGTCCCATCTCTCGTAAAGGTATTCCATATTCCGACTTTTACCCGGTTATCCATTCCTCCATCCTTACCCGTTGGCAGGCTTCTTGGTCGTCTGTTACTGGTAACAAACTTCGTACTCTTAAATGTTGTGTTTCCTCGTGGCCGTCCTCCTACCACCGTAACCGGCGATGGGAAACTGCTCTGGCGAGGTTGCGTATTGGCCATACTCGCTTAACCCATGGTCACTTGATGGAGCGCTGCCCTGCTCCTTATTGTCCTAATTGCATTGTCCCTCTTATGGTCGTGCATGTCCTTCTTGAATGTCCTGACTTCCGGGACGAGCGTGTGTCTTGCTTTCCGACCGCCCCTCACGGTCACCTGTCTCTCGATAGAATTCTTGGTGACTCGGATACTTTTGATATCGTTCGCCTTATGCGTTTTTGTTCTCGTATTGGCATCCTTGGTGATATTTAGCGCCCTCTGATTATTCCGCACATTTGATGGTGCTACATAGCCTTCCCGGTTTGGTGCCTTCTTTTGATAATTACTTACTTACTTCACCCTTCCCTCTCTTTCCCTAGGTGGCAGTTTGATAAGCGGACTGCCCCCTCCCCGCTCGGCTCGTTGCTGCCATGAGGGGGCTTAGTGGGCGGCTGCCGGAGTGTGATGCTCCTTGGGACAGTCCTCTCTCTTTTTCTAGCCTTGTGCACCTGCTGCCGTCCTCTCCAATTATGCCGAACACCTTTTCTTTTCCTTCTGTTTCGTTTTTCTCCCCTCTTCTCCTATCTGCTTGTCGTTTCCTGCCGACCTTTTGCTTGTTTTGGATCTTTCTTTGGACTTCTTCTATTTTGACGCCCGGGTGCTTGAGGAGGCATACTCTTGCACCCGTAGAACTGTAGTACCCAACGTCGAGAGCGAGGGGAACCTTTTATTGTCAATCCCCCTTTCGTCACTGAACACAATCTCGATGGACTGTCGGTTCTTAAGGTGACGTTTGTTGGGCGTATACTCACGACGCACCCCTAGGGGGCCCCGGCATGATCGGCGATAGCTTCTTGTCGGGTGTCCTGCCTCTAATTGTGGCTCCATGGTGGGTGTGGGGGCACATTCGTGAATGAATGTTTTTGCTCATAGCGATGATAAACCTTGTTTCGACTGTTTCTGCTTTACCTTCTCAGGCTCGTGGGGTGGGCGACCAAGTCCCCGAGTCGGTCCGTGTTGGAAGACCGGCTCTGTAGCCTCCGCTGCATTGGGCCCGACCTTGCTCCTCCTTTGCCTCTCTGACTCCTCCCATCGGCTCCCCTCCCTCCTCTGTGGTTGGGTCGAGCCCTAAGCCCCGGTGTTGACTACCTCGTCCCCTGGCGCGGCTTCATCTCTCGTTGTAACTACTGCGCCTTTTTACCCCTTTCTCTTTAGGGGTTCTCACCGCCGTCCTCGTCTCGGCCGCCCTCGCTCGATCCTTCCCGTTCTGATACCCATCAAGTCTTGTTTGGTCCCGCTTCGTGGGCCAAATATTTTGATCTCCTCCCTCTTGATTCTGCGCCTCCTGACGATTTCTCCCTCCATCGACATCTCGTTGATTCCGTGGATGCCTCTGTTACTTTCAATCCCACTCGCCTCGGTACACGTGTCGTCGCTGCTCCTTTTCAGGATGCTGCTTCCCGCTTGGCTGCCTTATCCTGCCTTGGCGAGACCCCTGTTCAGGTCTCTAAGAACGCTTAGTTGAATGCCAGGTTCACACTATTCTTGTTGGGTATCTGGGGCTTGAACTCAGAATTAAATTATTTATTATTGTATTGAAATAAATCGAAGGACCACCCTCTTTTGAGAAAAGAGGGAAAACAAATAAAAGTGATCATTTGAATGACACTAGAGAACCAGTGTCTATGGAAACTCATTTAATGAATAATCACTTGAAATTAATGAAGACTGTATTATTAATTAAAGCCCAAGCCTCAAATATCAACACTGGGGGGATATTTCTAGAAGTTCATATATATCTAGGAACCAGGTGGTTCGTCACTAGTTCTTGTTGGTTATTAACATGGTAAATCTAACTACAATATATTCAAA
>WNGS01067244.1:0-15256 GCA_020271785.1 Procambarus virginalis | reverse complement strand
TATAGGTGCCTACGTGACTTGGTGCATGATTTCTACAGGATCCAGAAGCTCAAGAAGGATTTCTTAATAATCAACTATTGGAAAAATTAATCGATTTCCGGTAGGGATAAGTCAAATCCTTAATAAGATCAATAGTACTATCAAGTACTACTTATTATCTTTAAATCTTATATCTAATTATATATAATCACATCTTACCTCATCATATGTCTAGACAGTAAAAATAATCAATCAATATTCATTGAAAGTAAGAAAAGGAAGTGGTGGAGCCAAACTCGGGAGAAGCGACCTACGGGGTGCCCGAGGCAGAACAGTGTGTTTACAAAACAGTAAATATGTGTCACAGTTGTGACGATAATCTCTTATCAGAGATTTAGCCTGCCATTTCTGCGAATCACTCCTGTCCTCATCAACATACATGATACGTTTTGTAGTGGCTAAACGTATTATAAGCTCGCCACACGTACCAGCAACTCCCTCCTTCCCCCCCACTGCTGCACCTGGTCGACGCGCCGAACCCTGCAACGGCCTAACTAGCGACTGCGACCATCCAGCTTCCTCATTGGCCGCCAACCAACACTCCACTCCGGCTCCCCGCCAATCACAAGACCTCACCAGTTATTGTTGGAGTCCCTTACGTTTCTGCCAGCCAGAATATTGTGTGCTCGCAAGCTGTGAACTCCTAAGTGACTCACTCTGTGTGGTCAAGTAGAGGTTCATAGTTAGTGCATATATTCCAGCATTCATATTTTACTTACTTTTGTATGTCAATTCTCCTCCCCATTAACGTAATCTATTTTCATGTTTATATTGTTTATTGTTTTTGCCAGTAAGCCAAGTTTTTGCATTTATTTCAATTTGTGTTTTCTTATTGTTATTAAAATCCATATTTTTTATTATTGCTTTTCGTCTTTACAACCTTACCACAGATTACCAAATCACGCAGTCATTCTTTTTTTTTCTCTTTTTTTTCCTTTTCTTTTTTTTATATATTATATGTGGCCCAGCAATGACAACTGCTAGTTGGAAGACTGCCGACCACCATTTCCAACTCGATTACCGTCCATATAAATGGGGGCCTGTCCGGGAGTCATATAAATGGAGTTCTGTCCACGGAGTCACTATAAATGGAGTTCTGTCCACGGAGTCACTATTAAATAGAGATCTGTCCACGGAGCTTCACTCAGGTTTGGTAATTGTGGTAAGCGCACTTGGCTCTTATTTCCCTTGCTTCCATTATTCACATTAATCATTCTTTATTTTATATGGTGCTGTGTATATTGTACATTACGGGAATAGCATATGGTGAGAGTGAGACAACTTTGGATTACGTGGTGACTGTAGGCCGCAGTCATACTCTTAATTGGTCGTCTCCCCCTTCCGTGTTATCCTCCGTGTTTAACATCTTTGTCCCCCAATATTTCTCACTTTTTGACAGATTATCACATAGGTACCCTGGTACTGTGGTCTGTCTCCGGGTCAATAGCACCCAAGTCCTGCAATCCGACTCTAGGAGGAAAAGAGGGCTTTAGATCCTCTAGCACGAACTATTATTGGCGAATTGGGACCTCGCCGATAGTTCTCGTCACCAGTTGACACATCGCACCCCTACTCGTCGGTCAGACTGATGGTATTTACTTAAGGTAGGGAATTGGCGTTCTTTCTTTTGAGCACAAAAGTTCGCTAATTCTGTAAATACCATATTCAATTTCAGTGGGTACCATTGCTTATGTTCTACAGTGACTTGGCAAGGTATGACTACATTTTTTGGACTACCTCATTTATTTTGAAGCCATTTAGTGTTTCACTTGTATTCTAAAATTAGTTTTCACTAATTAGTAGGATTTTCTTGCCTTTATCCTCCCATAGTGAGTACCAGGTACAAGATTTCCTGCGACCTTATTCATTTACCATCTTGAATTTACTTTAATTATTAATAATTCCCACAGGATAGGTATCAGTTGCCACGTTTCCTGTTTCTGACACTCGCCACATTCTCACTATATTCATATCCTTTGTTTTGCTATATTTTCACCATGTTCCGCTTACAAGTTTTCAAAGCAGATCCAGAAAGTGAAATAGGGACCTTACGTCACGCTAAGAGGGTCGATTTGTTAACTCTTGCACATGAGTATCACTTAGAAGTTCCTGATGGAGCCAACAAATTTGCCATTAATAATATGATACTGGATCACCTTGCTGATGAAGATATTATAGATTCTTCTACCCATGAACAGCACATTATTTCAGATAAAGATGACTTGAGAGCGATAAAGCTCAAATTGGAACTTGCCAAGATCGAGCTACAGCAACAACAAGAAGCAGCTGCAATCAGCAAAGGAAGAAGCTGCCATCAGGAAGGAAGAACAAAGCGTGAAGCTGCAATCAGAGAGCGTGAAGCTGCAATCAGAGAGCGTGAAGCTGCCCTGAAGAAGGAAGAAAGTGAACGTGAGTTGGCCTTATACAAACAGCGACTCGAGATACAACGCGACCACGACAACGACAGGCAGAAGCAGCTCTAAACTGTCGTGACCGAGAACTCACGAGGGACGCTGCACACCAAGCTCAACTCCAACAAGCGGCAGCTAGTCTTCCTCCCAGTTTCAATATCTCCCATGCAAGTAAGTTAATGCCCCCGTTCCTCGAAACGGAGGTTGATGTGTTCTTTACCACTTTTGAGACCCTTGCTGTTCAACTTAATTGGCCTGACGACCAATGGGCTACCCTTCTCAGAGTACATTTAACAGGTAGAGCAGCAGTCACACTCAGCACTTTGGCTTCGGAAAACGACTACACCACCCTGAAACAAGCTGTGTTGGACGCCTACCTTCTCTCCACCGAAAGCTATCGACGAAAGTTTCGTGACTACGTCAAGGCAAGTACCACCACCTTCTTAGAATTTGCTAACACCAAACGAAGATATTTCATGAAATGGCTGGAGGCAGCACATGTCTCTACTTTTTCAGAACTTGTCAACCTCATACTGGTTGAAGAATTTTTGAGACGTGTACCTCCTCCTGTCCGCCTATACTTAGCAGACAAGGAAGAGACGGAATTAGTGAAGTGTGCGAAGTCAGCTGACACTTACAGCCTCATCCACCGGCTGACTCCAGATCCTACCAGAAAGTCTTGGTACAGTTACGAGAAAGCGAGCCCAGATCAAGGTACCTCTCAACTGTACTGCAGGTATTGTAGATTATATGGACACTCCATTGACAAATGTAGCAAGTCCCAATCTAAAGGTAATGTCGAACCCCCTAAGTCTAAAACTACTCACCCTAAGTCCGGTAAGCCTGTAATGAATGTTGGTGTTCATGCTAATGATCTCTCTCTCTTTACCAAGCATCTCTATCCAGGAACTATCTCTACCCGTGGTTCAGATTCAGAGGGACGTTTCGGACTTAAGATCCTAAGGGACACAGCGGCTCTACAATCGATCGTTTTGAAATCGGCTGTGCCCAACGTCGCCTACACAGGAGAGACTGTGTTCATCACTGACCTTACTGCTACAACTCCTTATCCACTTGCCCGAGTTTACCTGGATTGTCCCTTCGTGACCGGTGAAGTCCAAGTCGCCGTCAGGGAAAAGCCTTTTCCCATGCCTGGAGTGCAACTTCTCCTGGGCAACGACTTGGCAGAAGACCAACAACCAAACAACCTGATCATCAAGGACATATCCAAGGTAAGCAACTCTGTGGTGGATAACCCGATTTTTGAACATTTCCCAGTAAAGGTTCAAGAGAGTGATGAAGGTTCTCCTCCTGTTATGGTGACCACCCGTGCTCAAGCTGCACGTCCACAGCCAGCCGACTCTACTGCTACCGCTGTCCCTCAGGACCCTTCGAAACTACCCCCTAACCTGACCACGATGGAGTTCCGTAAGTTACAGAGAGATGATCTTACATTGACACCATTATTCTTTCAGGCTGAAACCCAATCCGACAGTGTTCCTGGGTTCTTTATGGAGAACGAAATACTCTATCGCAGGTATAGACCCAGTAAACTGAAGGACGAGGACGATTGGGCAAATGTTGAACAACTAGTGATTCCCACCAGCCTGCGGCCCACGATTCTACACCTGGCCCACGGCGCTTTGTCACACTATGGGTTCAACAAGACTTACCATGGAATTCGACAAGACTACTACTGGCCAGGTATGGTAAACGACGTCAAATCTCATGTCAAATTATGCCACGTGTGTCAGTTAGCCGGGAAACCGAACGTTTCCATTCCCAGAGCACCCCTGATACCCATCCAGGTGCCTGAGGAACCGTTCCACAAGCTCATTATCGACTGCGTTGGTCCTTTGCCTCGGACCAGTGCAGGCAACTCATATATCTTAACCATCCTGTGTCCTACCACCAGATTTCCGATAGCAGTTCCAGTAAAAAATATTACAGCTGCTACAGTGGTGAAGAATCTACTGAAATCTTCACCCAGTATGGATTTCCGAGGGAGATTCAAGCGACTGTGGTACCAACTTCACCAGTGATCTCTTCAAACGGACTCTGGAGGAGTTCAACATCAAACAGGTACTGTCCAGCCCCTATCATCCTGCTTCACAGGGTTCTCTCGAGCGTAGTCATCAAACCATCAAGGCACTCTTAAAAAGTCTGTAATGAGACCTCAAAGGATTGGGATAGGCAAATTGATCTAATTATGTGTATTTTCAGAAGTCTTCCCAACGAGTCACTAGGAGTATCTCCTTATGAGGTCTCATTAAAGAACTTTTTTAAAGTGCCTTGAGGGTTGATGACTACGTCGAGAGAACCCTGTGAAGCAGGATGATAGGGGCTGGACAGTACCTGTTTGATGTTGAACTCCTCCAGAGTCCGTTTGAAGAGATCACTGGTGAAGTTGGTACCACAGTCGCTCTGAATCTCCTCGGAAATCCATACTGGGTGAAGATTTTCAGTAGATTCTTCACCACTGTAGCAGCTGTAATATTTTTTACTGGAACTGCTATCGGAAATCTGGTGGTAGGACACAGGATGGTTAAGATATATGAGTTGCCTGCACTGGTCCGAGGCAAAGGACCAACGCAGTCGATAATGAGCTTGTGGAACGGTTCCTCAGGCACCTGGATGGGTATCAGGGGTGCTCTGGGAATGGAAACGTTCGGTTTCCCGGCTAACTGACACACGTGGCATAATTTGACATGAGATTTGACGTCGTTTACCATACCTGGCCAGTAGTAGTCTTGTCGAATTCCATGGTAAGTCTTGTTGAACCCATAGTGTGACAAAGCGCCGTGGGCCAGGTGTAGAATCGTGGGCCGCAGGCTGGTGGGAATCACTAGTTGTTCAACATTTGCCCAATCGTCCTCGTCCTTCAGTTTACTGGGTCTATACCTGCGATAGAGTATTTCGTTCTCCATAAAGAACCCAGGAACACTGTCGGATTGGGTTTCAGCCTGAAAGAATAATGGTGTCAATGTAAGATCATCTCTCTGTAACTTACGGAACTCCACCGTGGTCAGGTTAGGGGGTAGTTTCGAAGGGTCCTGAGGGACAGCGGTAGCAGTAGAGTCGGCTGGCTGTGGACGTGCAGCTTGAGCACGGGTGGTCACCATAACAGGAGGAGAACCTTCATCACTCTCTTGAACCTTTACTGGGAAATGTTCAAAAATCGGGTTATCCACCACAGAGTTGCTTACCTTGGATATGTCCTTGATGATCAGGTTGTTTGGTTGTTGGTCTTCTGCCAAGTCGTTGCCCAGGAGAAGTTGCACTCCAGGCATGGGAAAAGGCTTTTCCCTGACGGCGACTTGGACTTCACCGGTCACGAAGGGACAATCCAGGTAAACTCGGGCAAGTGGATAAGGAGTTGTAGCAGTAAGGTCAGTGATGAACACAGTCTCTCCTGTGTAGGCGACGTTGGGCACAGCCGATTTCAAAACGATCGATTGTAGAGCCGCTGTGTCCCTTAGGATCTTAAGTCCGAAACGTCCCTCTGAATCTGAACCGTGGGTAGAGATAGTTCCTGGATAGAGATGCTTGGTAAAGAGAGAGAGATCATTAGCATGAACACCAACATTCATTACAGGCTTACCGGACTTAGGGTGAGTAGTTTTAGACTTAGGGGGTTCGACATTACCTTTAGATTGGGACTTACCACATTTGTCAATGGAGTGTCCATATAATCTACAATACCTGCAGTACAGTTGAGAGGTACCTTGATCTGGGCTCGCTTTCTCGTAACTGTACCAAGACTTTCTGGTAGGATCTGGAGTCAGCCGGTGGATGAGGCTGTAAGTGTCAGCTGACTTCGCACACTTCACTAATTCCGTCTCTTCCTTGTCTGCTAAGTATAGGCGGACAGGAGGAGGTACACGTCTCAAAAATTCTTCAACCAGTATGAGGTTGACAAGTTCTGAAAAAGTAGAGACATGTGCTGCCTCCAGCCATTTCATGAAATATCTTCGTTTGGTGTTAGCAAATTCTAAGAAGGTGGTGGTACTTGCCTTGACGTAGTCACGAAACTTTCGTCGATAGCTTTCGGTGGAGAGAAGGTAGGCGTCCAACACAGCTTGTTTCAGGGTGGTGTAGTCGTTTTCCGAAGCCAAAGTGCTGAGTGTGACTGCTGCTCTACCTGTTAAATGTACTCTGAGAAGGGTAGCCCATTGGTCGTCAGGCCAATTAAGTTGAACAGCAAGGGTCTCAAAAGTGGTAAAGAACACATCAACCTCCGTTTCGAGGAACGGGGGCATTAACTTACTTGCATGGGAGATATTGAAACTGGGAGGAAGACTAGCTGCCGCTTGTTGGAGTTGAGCTTGGTGTGCAGCGTCCCTCGTGAGTTCTCGGTCACGACAGTTTAGAGCTGCTTCTGCCTGTCGTTTGTCGTGGTCGCGTTGTATCTCGAGTCGCTGTTTGTATAAGGCCAACTCACGTTCACTTTCTTCCTTCTTCAGGGCAGCTTCACGCTCTCTGATTGCAGCTTCACGCGTTTTCACGCTTCTTCCTTCTGATTGCAGCTTCACGCTTCTGATTGCAGCTGCTGCTTCTTGTTGTTGCTGTAGCTCGATCTTGGCAAGTTCCAATTTGAGCTTTATCGCTCTCAAGTCATCTTTATCTGAAATAATGTGCTGTTCATGGGTAGAAGAATCTATAATACCTTCATCAGCAAGGTGATCCAGTATCATATTATTAATGGCAAATTTGTTGGCTCCAACAGGAACTTCTAAGTGATACTCATGTGCAAGAGTTAACAAATCGACCCTCTTAGCGTGACGTAAGGTCCCTATTTCACTTTCTGGATCTGCTTTGAAAACTTGTAAGCGGAACATGGTGAAAATATAGCAAAACAAAGGAGATGAATATAGTGAGAATGTGGCGAGTGTCAGAAACAGGAAACGTGGCAACTGATACCTATCCTGTGGGGAATTATTAATAATTAAAGTAAATTCAAGATGGTAAATGAATAAGGTCGCAGGAAATCTTGTACCTGGTACTCACTATGGGAGGATAAAGGCAAGAAAATCCTACTAATTAGTGAAAACTAATTTTAAAATACAAGTGAAACACTAAATGGCTTCAAAATAAATGAGGTAGTCCAAAAAATGTAGTCATACCTTGCCGAGTCACTATAGAACATAAGCAATGGTACCCACTGAAATTGAATATGGTATTTACAGAATTAGCGAACTTTTGTGCTCAAAAGAAAGAACGCCAATTCCCTACCTTAAGTAAATACCATCAGTCTGACCGACGAGTAGGGGTGCGAGTGTCAACTGGTGACGAGAACTATCGGCGAGGTCCCAATTCGCCAATAATAGTTCGTGCTAGAGGATCTAAAGCCCTCTTTTTCCTCCTAGAGTCGGATTGCAGGACTTGGGTGCTATTGACCCGGAGACAGACCACAGTACCAGGGTACCTATGTGATAATCTGTCAAAAAGTGAGAAATATTGGGGGACAAAGATGTTAAACACGGAGGATAACACGGAAGGGGGAGACGACCAATTAAGAGTATGACTGCGGCCTACAGTCACCACGTAATCCAAAGTTGTCTCACTCTCACCATATGCTATTCCCGTAATGTACAATATACACAGCACCATATAAAATAAAGAATGATTAATGTGAATAATGGAAGCAAGGGAAATAAGAGCCAAGTGCGCTTACCACAATTACCAAACCTGAGTGAAGCTCCGTGGACAGATCTCTATTTAATAGTGACTCCGTGGACAGAACTCCATTTATAGTGACTCCGTGGACAGGCCCCCATTTATATGTGACGGTAACGAGTTGGAAATGGTGGTCGGCAGTCTTCCAACTAGCAGGTGTCAGTGCTGGGCCACATATAATATATAAAAAAAAGAAAAGGAAAAAAAAGAGAAAAAAAAGAATGACTGCGTGATTTGGTAATCTGTGGTAAGGTTGTAAAGACGAAAAGCAATAATAAAAAATATGGATTTTAATAACAATAAGAAACACAAATTGAAATAAATGCAAAATCTTGGCTTACTGGCAAAAATAATAAACAATATAAACATGAAAATAGATTACGTTAATGGGGAGGAGAATTGACATACAAAAGTAAGTAAAATATGAATGCTGGAATATATGCACTAACTATGAACCTCTACTTGACCACACAGAGTGAGTCACTTAGGAGTTCACAGCTTGCGAGCACACAATATTCTGGCTGGCAGAAACGCAAGGGACTCCAACAATAACTGGTGAGGTCTTGTGATTGGCGGGGAGCCGGAGTGGAGTGTTGGTTGGCGGCCAATGAGGAAGCTGGATGGTCGCAGTCGCTAGTTAGGCCGTTGAAGGGTTCGGCGCGTCGACCAGGTGCAGCAGTGGGGGGGAAGGAGGGAGTTGCTGGTACGTGTGGCGAGCTTATAATACGTTTAGCCACTACAAAACGTATCTTGTATATTGATGAGGACAGGAGTGATTCGCAGAAATAGCAGGCTAAATCTCTGATAAGAGATTATCGTCACAACTCTCCCCCGAAGCCTGCCGTTTCGGGTGAATCACGTCCACTGGAGGTAGAGTGGGAGGTGGAGCTGCCTCTACCTCATGCACTCTGGAGAGGGCATCAGCGATGATGTTATCAGGCCCCTTGATGTAGCAGATCTTTAAGTTGAAGCCTTGAAGATATAAAGCCCATCGCAGCAGACGTTGGTTATTAAATTGGGCTTGATGTAAAAATCTCAGAGGGTTGTGGTCCGAATAGATGGTAGTGGACCTAGCACCGTGCAGATATGGTGCAAAGTGTTGTAAGCTCAGGACGATGGACAGGAGTTCCTTCTCTATAGTACTGTAGTTCTTCTGATGAGGCTTCAACTTGTAACTGTAGTAGCTGACAGGTAGAACCTCCTCGCCTCGCTGCTGCATTAAGACACTTCCGATGCCGGTACCACTGGCGTCGACATGGAGGATGAAAGGCTTCTTGATATCTGGTGAGGCGAGAATGGGATTAGAACAGAGGAGGAATTTGAGTTGTTCGAATGCAACGGTTTGCTCTCTGGTCCAATTATACCGTTGCTTGGGACTGGTTAAGGTGATTAATGGGGTTGCAACAGTGCTAAAATTCTTCACAAACCTACGGTAATAGGAAGCAAGACCAAGGAAGCGCAGGAGCTGCTTCCTGGTAGTAGGCTGTGGATACTGTTGGATTGCTTGAATGTGAATGTTTAACGGAGCCAGGTTGCCACTCCCTATAACATGACCCAGGTACCGCACTTTACCTTTCGCGAAGGTGGACTTGCCCAAATTGATGGTGAGGCCGGCTTTCAGGAGCTTGTAGAACAATCGTTGTAGCTGGAGCAGGTGTTCGCTCCAGGTGTTGGATGCTACACAATGTCGTCCAATAGGCATAGGTGTTTTCCAAGCCCTGGATGACGCGGTTGACAGCTCTCTGAAAGGTGGCTGGGGCATTGCAGAGTCCAAAGGGAAGGCGATGGTACCTGTAGAGACCAAAGGGGGTTATAAAGGCGGACAGTACCTTAGCTCGCTCCGTTAAACTCACCTGGTAGTAGCCCTTTAGTAGGTCTACCTGAGACAGGTAGCGGGCATTACCAATGGCATCCAAAATGTCGTCTACTCTGGGTATTGGGTAGGCGTCCTTCACTGTGACCTGGTTCAACTTCCTATAATCCGTACACAGACGGATTTTGCCGTGAGGTTTGGGTACCAGGATGCATGGTGAGGCCCAGGGGGACTCACAGGGGGTAGCCAGTCCATGGTCCAAGAGATACTGTACCTCAGCCCGCATGACTTCCGTTTTGCTCGGGCTGATTCGGTAGAATGGTTGGCGAATCGGCTGGGTGTCAGGTAGCAGTTGGATGTCGTGCCGAGTTACAGTACACTCTTGGGGGTCATCTCGAAACAACTCTTGATATTCTCTGACGAGTTTGATTAGTGGAGCACTATTATCGTCCTGAAAATGATGTTGAAGGTTAGTAAGGATTTCCGAGTTAGAGAGCGCTGTCTCAGTGTCAGTGCTCTCGGAAGGAGAAGCAGGGAAGGTCTCACTGTGGCTGTATGGACCTGTAAATGAGGTGAAATTGGTTAACACAGTGGGAGGAACCCCATGGTAGGGCTTGAGTAAATTAATGTGGCACAGCTGGGTCTTCCGCCGCCTATCGGGTGTCTCGAGAACGTAGTTGAAGTTGTTCCGGCACTCCTTAACACGGTAGGGTCCTGAGAACCTGTTCTGTAAAGGAGAACCTGGGATAGGGAAATAGGCAAGCACTAAGTCTCCTGGTGTAAACTTCCTTACTTTACAGTGCCGGTCGTAACGAGTCTTCATCCTCTCCTGGGCTTTCTGTAGGTTGTTGCTGGCAAAGGAATGGACCCTCTCTAGAATGTGTCGGAGATTTTGGAGATACTGGGGCACACTCTGATGCTCACTGAAGGTGTCATCACGTAGAGAATCCTTGAAAGCCTTGAGAGGTGTACGGCACTTACGTCCGTAGAGCATCTCATAAGGAGATACTCCTAGTGACTCGTTGGGAAGACTTCTGAAAATACACATAATGAGATCAATTTGCCTATCCCAATCCTTTGAGGTCTCATTACAGAACTTTTTTAAGAGTGCCTTGATGGTTTGATGACTACGCTCGAGAGAACCCTGTGAAGCAGGATGATAGGGGCTGGACAGTACCTGTTTGATGTTGAACTCCTCCAGAGTCCGTTTGAAGAGATCACTGGTGAAGTTGGTACCACAGTCGCTCTGAATCTCCCTCGGAAATCCATACTGGGTGAAGATTTTCAGTAGATTCTTCACCACTGTAGCAGCTGTAATATTTTTTACTGGAACTGCTATCGGAAATCTGGTGGTAGGACACAGGATGGTTAAGATATATGAGTTGCCTGCACTGGTCCGAGGCAAAGGACCAACGCAGTCGATAATGAGCTTGTGGAACGGTTCCTCAGGCACCTGGATGGGTATCAGGGGTGCTCTGGGAATGGAAACGTTCGGTTTCCCGGCTAACTGACACACGTGGCATAATTTGACATGAGATTTGACGTCGTTTACCATACCTGGCCAGTAGTAGTCTTGTCGAATTCCATGGTAAGTCTTGTTGAACCCATAGTGTGACAAAGCGCCGTGGGCCAGGTGTAGAATCGTGGGCCGCAGGCTGGTGGGAATCACTAGTTGTTCAACATTTGCCCAATCGTCCTCGTCCTTCAGTTTACTGGGTCTATACCTGCGATAGAGTATTTCGTTCTCCATAAAGAACCCAGGAACACTGTCGGATTGGGTTTCAGCCTGAAAGAATAATGGTGTCAATGTAAGATCATCTCTCTGTAACTTACGGAACTCCACCGCGGTCAGGTTAGGGGGTAGTTTCGAAGGGTCCTGAGGGACAGCGGTAGCAGTAGAGTCGGCTGGCTGTGGACGTGCAGCTTGAGCACGGGTGGTCACCATAACAGGAGGAGAACCTTCATCACTCTCTTGAACCTTTACTGGGAAATGTTCAAAAATCGGGTTATCCACCACAGAGTTGCTTACCTTGGATATGTCCTTGACGATCAGGTTGTTTGGTTGTTGGTCTTCTGCCAAGTCGTTGCCCAGGAGAAGTTGCACTCCAGGCATGGGAAAAGGCTTTTCCCTGACGGCGACTTGGACTTCACCGGTCACGAAGGGACAATCCAGGTAAACTCGGGCAAGTGGATAAGGAGTTGTAGCAGTAAGGTCAGTGATGAACACAGTCTCTCCTGTGTAGGCGACGTTGGGCACAGCCGATTTCAAAACGATCGATTGTAGAGCCGCTGTGTCCCTTAGGATCTTAAGTCCGAAACGTCCCTCTGAATCTGAACCGTGGGTAGAGATAGTTCCTGGATAGAGATGCTTGGTAAAGAGAGAGAGATCATTAGCATGAACACCAACATTCATTACAGGCTTACCGGACTTAGGGTGAGTAGTTTTAGACTTAGGGGGTTCGACGTTACCTTTAGATTGGGACTTACCACATTTGTCAATGGTGTGTCCATATAATCGACAATACCTGCAGTACAGTTGAGAGGTACCTTGATCTGGGCTCGCTTTCTCGTAACTGTACCAAGACTTCTTGCTGGTAGGATCTGGAGTCAGCCGGTGGATGAGGCTGTAAGTGTCAGCTGACTTCGCACACTTCACTAATTCCGTCTCTTCCTTGTCTGCTAAGTATAGGCGGACAGGAGGAGGTACACGTCTCAAAAATTCTTCAACCAGTATGAGGTTGACAAGTTCTGAAAAAGTAGAGACATGTGCTGCCTCCAGCCATTTCATGAAATATCTTTGTTTGGTGTTAGCAAATTCTAAGAAGGTGGTGGTACTTGCCTTGACGTAGTCACGAAACTTTCGTCGATAGCTTTCGGTGGAGAGAAGGTAGGCGTCCAACACAGCTTGTTTCAGGGTGGTGTAGTCGTTTTCCGAAGCCAAAGTGCTGAGTGTGACTGCTGCTCTACCTGTTAAATGTACTCTGAGAAGGGTAGCCCATTGGTCGTCAGGCCAATTAAGTTGAACAGCAAGGGTCTCAAAAGTGGTAAAGAACACATCAACCTCCGTTTCGAGGAACGGGGGCATTAACTTACTTGCATGGGAGATATTGAAACTGGGAGGAAGACTAGCTGCCGCTTGTTGGAGTTGAGCTTGGTGTGCAGCGTCCCTCGTGAGTTCTCGGTCACGACAGTTTAGAGCTGCTTCTGCCTGTCGTTGGTCGTGTTCGCGTTGTATCTCGAGTCGCTGTTTGTATAAGGCCAACTCACGTTCTTGCTGTCCTTTTCTTTCTTCCTTCTTCAGGGCAGCTTCTCACAGCTTCTCTGCTTGCAGCTGCTTCTTGTTGTTGCTGTAGCTCGATCTTGGCAAGTTCCAATTTGAGCTTTATCGCTCTCAAGTCATCTTTATCTGAAATAATGTGCTGTTCATGGGTAGAAGAATCTATAATACCTTCATCAGCAAGGTGATCCAGTATCATATTATTAATGGCAAATTTGTTGGCTCCATCAGGAACTTCTAAGTGATACTCATGTGCAAGAGTTAACAAATCGACCCTCTTAGCGTGACGTAAGGTCCCTATTTCACTTTCTGGATCTGCTTTGAAAACTTGTAAGCGGAACATGGTGAAAATATAGCAAAACAAAGGAGATGAATATAGTGAGAATATGGCGAGTGTCAGAAACAGGAAACGTGGCAACTGATACCTATCCTGTGGGGAATTATTAATAATTAAAGTAAATTCAAGATGGTAAATGAATAAGGTCGCAGGAAATCTTGTACCTGGTACTCACTATGGGAGGATAAAGGCAAGAAAATCCTACTAATTAGTGAAAACTAATTTTAAAATACAAGTGAAACACTAAATGGCTTCAAAATAAATGAGGTAGTCCAAAAAATGTAGTCATACCTTGCCAAGTCACTATAGAACATAAGCAATGGTACCCACTGAAATTGAATATGGTATTTACAGAATTAGCGAACTTTTGTGCTCAAAAGAAAGAACGCCAATTCCCTACCTTAAGTAAATACCATCAGTCTGACCGACGAGTAGGGGTGCGAGTGTCAACTGGTGACGAGAACTATCGGCGAGGTCCCAATTCGCCAATAATAGTTCGTGCTAGAGGATCTAAAGCCCTCTTTTTCCTCCTAGAGTCGGATTGCAGGACTTGGGTGCTATTGACCCGGAGACAGACCACAGTACCAGGGTACCTATGTGATAATCTGTCAAAAAGTGAGAAATATTGGGGGACAAAGATGTTAAACACGGAGGATAACACGGAAGGGGGAGACGACCAATTAAGAGTATGACTGCGGCCTACAGTCACCACGTAATCCAAAGTTGTCTCACTCTCACCATATGCTATTCCCGTAATGTACAATATACACAGCACCATATAAAATAAAAAATGATTAATGTGAATAATGGAAGCAAGGGAAATAAGAGCCAAGTGCGCTTACCACAATTACCAATACCTGAGTGAAGCTCCGTGGACAGATCTCCATTTAATAGTGACTCCGTGGACAGATCTCCATTTAATAGTGGCTCCGTGGACAGGCCCCCATTTATATGTGACGGTAACGAGTTGGAAATGGTGGTCGGCAGTCTTCCAACTAGCAGGTGTCAGTGCTGGGCCACATATAATATATAAAAAAAGAAAAGGAAAAAAAAGAGAAAAAAAAGAATGACTGCGTGATTTGGTAATCTGTGGTAAGGTTGGAAAGACTAAAAGCAATAATAAAAAATATGGATTTTAATAACAATAAAAACACAAATTGAAATAAATGCAAAATCTTGGCTTACTGGCAAAAATAATAAACAATATAAACATGAAAATAGATTACGTTAATGGGGAGGAGAATTGATATACAAAAGTAAGTAAAATATGAATGCTGGAATATATGCACTAACTATGAACCTCTATTTGACCACACAGAGTGAGTCACTTAGGAGTTCACAGCTTGCGAGCACACAATATTCTGGCTGGCAGAAACGCAAGGGACTCCAACAATAACTGGTGAGGTCTTGTGATTGGCGGGGAGCCGGAGTGGAGTGTTGGTTGGCGGCCAATGAGGAAGCTGGATGGTCGCAGTCGCTAGTTAGGCCGTTGAAGGGTTCGGCGCGTCGACCAGGTGCAGCAGTGGGGGGGAAGGAGGGAGTTGCTGGTACGTGTGGCTAGCTATATACGTTTAGCCACTACAAAACGTATCTTGTATATTGATGAGGACAGGCGTGATTCGCAGAAATAGCAGGCTAAATCTCTGATAAGAGATTATCGTCACAATATATATATTATATATATATATATTATAATATATATA
>WNGS01067237.1:8368-24955 GCA_020271785.1 Procambarus virginalis | reverse complement strand
AATTTAGCCTGGTCACTAGTCCTGGAGGCGTCAGTGGTCACTAGTCCTGGAGGCGACAGTGGTCACTAGTCCTGGAGGCGACAGTGGTCACTAGTCCTGGAGGCGACAGTGGTCACTAGTCCTGGTGGCGACAGTGGTCACTAGTTCTGGAGGCGTCAGTGGTCACTAGTCCTGGAGGCGACAGTGGTGACTAGTCCTGGTGGCGACAGTGGTCACTAGTCCTGGTGGCGACAGTGGTCACTAGTCCTGGAGGCGACAGTGGTCACTAGTCCTGGAGGCGACAGTGGTCACTAGTCCTGGAGGCGACAGTGGTCACTAGTCCTGGAGGCGACAGTGGTCACTAGTCCTGGAGGCGACAGTGGTCACTAGTCCTTGAGGCGACAGTGGTCACTAGTCCTGGAGGCGACAGTGGTCACTAGTCCTGGAGGCGTCAGTGGTCACTAGTCCTGGAGGCGACAGTGGTCACTAGTCCTGGTGGCGTCAGTGGTCACTAGTCCTGGTGGCGTCAGTGGTCACTAGAGTCCTGGAGGCGACAGTGATCACTAGTCCTGGAGGCGTCAGTGGTCACTAGTCCTGGAGGCGACAGTGGTCACTAGTCCTGGAGGCGTCAGTGGTCACTAGTCCTGGAGGCGTCAGTGGTCACTAGTCCTGGAGGCGACAGTGGTCACTAGTCCTGGAGGCGTCAGTGGTCACTAGTCCTGGAGGTGTCAGTGGTCACTATCCTGGAGGCGTCAGTGGTCACTAGTCCTGGAGGCGTCAGTGGTCACTAGTCCTGGAGGCGACAGTGGTCACTAGTCCTGGAGGCAACAGTGGTCACTAGTCCTGGAGGCGTCAGTGGTCACTAGTCCTGGTGGCGACAGTGGTCACTAGTCCTGGTGGCGTCAGTGGTCACTAGTCCTGGAGGCGTCAGTGGTCACTAGTCCTGGAGGCGTCAGTGGTCACTAGTCCTGGTGGCGTCAGTGGTCACTAGTCCTGGTGGCGTCAGTGGTCACTAGAGTCCTGGAGGCGACAGTGGTCACTAGTCCTGGAGGCGTCAGTGGTCACTAGTCCTGGAGGCGACAGTGGTCACTAGTTCTGGAGGCGTCAGTGGTCACTAGTCCTGGTGGTGTCAGTGGTCACTAGTCCTGGAGGCGTCAGTGGTCACTAGTCCTGGAGGCGTCAGTGGTCACTAGTCCTGGAGGCGACAGTGGTCACTAGTCCTGGAGGCGTCAGTGGTCACTAGTCCTGGAGGCGACAGTGGTCACTAGTCCTGGTGGCGTCAGTGGTCACTAGTCCTGGAGGTGTCAGTGGTCACTAGTCCTGGAGGCGACAGTGGTCACTAGTCCTGGAGGCGTCAGTGGTCACTAGTCCTGGAGGCGACAGTGGTCACTAGTCCTGGAGGCGACAGTGGTCACTAGTCCTGGTGGCGTCAGTGGTCACTAGTCCTGGAGGCGACAGTGGTCACTAGTCCTGGAGGCGTCAGTGGTCACTAGTCCTGGAGGCGTCAGTGGTCACTAGTCCTGGAGGCGTCAGTGGTCACTAGTCCTGGTGGCGACAGTGGTCACTAGTCCTGGTGGCGTCAGTGGTCACTAGTCCTGGTGGCGACAGTGGTCACTAGTCCTGGAGGCGACAGTGGTCACTAGTCCTGGTGGCGTCAGTGGTCACTAGTCCTGGAGGCGTCAGTGGTCACTAGTCCTGGTGGCGTCAGTGGTCACTAGTCCTGGAGGCGACAGTGGTCACTAGTCCTGGAGGCGTCAGTGGTCACTAGTCCTGGAGGCGTCAGTGGTCACTAGTCCTGGAGGCGTCAGTGGTCACTAGTCCTGGTGGCGTCAGTGGTCACTAGTCCTGGAGGCGTCAGTGGTCACTAGTCCTGGAGGCGTCAGTGGTCACTAGTCCTGGAGGCGTCAGTGGTCACTAGTCCTGGAGGCGTCAGTGGTCACTAGTCCTGGAGGCGACAGTGGTCACTAGTCCTGGAGGCGTCAGTGGTCACTAGTCCTGGAGGCGACAGTGGTCACTAGTCCTGGTGGCGTCAGTGGTCACTAGTCCTGGAGGCGACAGTGGTCACTAGTCCTGGAGGCGTCAGTGGTCACTAGTCCTGGTGGCGACAGTGGTCACTAGTCCTGGAGGCGTCAGTGGTCACTAGTCCTGGAGGCGTCAGTGGTCACTAGTCCTGGAGGCGACAGTGGTCACTAGTCCTGGAGGCGTCAGTGGTCACTAGTCCTGGAGGCGTCAGTGGTCACTAGTCCTGGAGGCGTCAGTGGTCACTAGTCCTGGAGGCGTCAGTGGTCACTAGTCCTGGAGGCGACAGTGGTCACTAGTCCTGGAGGCGTCAGTGGTCACTAGTCCTGGAGGCGTCAGTGGTCACTAGTCCTGGAGGCGTCAGTGGTCACTAGTCCTGGAGGCGTCAGTGGTCACTAGTCCTGGAGGCGACAGTGGTCACTAGTCCTGGAGGCGACAGTGGTCACTAGTCCTGGAGGCGACAGTGGTCACTAGTCCTGGAGGCGACAGTGGTCACTAGTCCTGGAGGCGTCAGTGGTCACTAGTCCTGGAGGCGACAGTGGTCACTAGTCCTGGAGGCGTCAGTGGTCACTAGTCCTGGAGGCGACAGTGGTCACTAGTCCTGGAGGCGTCAGTGGTCACTAGTCCTGGAGGCGACAGTGGTCACTAGTCCTGGAGGCGTCAGTGGTCACTAGTCCTGGAGGCGACAGTGGTCACTAGTCCTGGAGGCGACAGTGGTCACTAGTCCTGGAGGCGACAGTGGTCACTAGTCCTGGAGGCGTCAGTGGTCACTAGTCCTGGAGGCGACAGTGGTCACTAGTCCTGGAGGCGACAGTGGTCACTAGTCCTGGAGGCGACAGTGGTCACTAGTCCTGGAGGCGACAGTGGTCACTAGTCCTGGAGGCGACAGTGGTCACTAGTCCTGGAGGCGACAGTGGTCACTAGTCCTGGAGGCGACAGTGGTCACTAGTCCTGGAGGCGACAGTGGTCACTAGTCCTGGAGGCGACAGTGGTCACTAGTCCTGGAGGCGACAGTGGTCACTAGTCCTGGAGGCGACAGTGGTCACTAGTCCTGGAGGCGACAGTGGTCACTAGTCCTGGAGGCGTCAGTGGTCACTAGTCCTGGAGGCGACAGTGGTCACTAGTCCTGGAGGCGTCAGTGGTCACTAGTCCTGGAGGCGACAGTGGTCACTAGTCCTGGAGGCGACAGTGGTCACTAGTCCTGGAGGCGACAGTGGTCACTAGTCCTGGAGGCGACAGTGGTCACTAGTCCTGGAGGCGACAGTGGTCACTAGTCCTGGAGGCGACAGTGGTCACTAGTCCTGGAGGCGACAGTGGTCACTAGTCCTGGAGGCGACAGTGGTCACTAGTCCTGGAGGCGACAGTGGTCACTAGTCCTGGAGGCGACAGTGGTCACTAGTCCTGGAGGCGACAGTGGTCACTAGTCCTGGAGGCGACAGTGGTCACTAGTCCTGGAGGCGACAGTGGTCACTAGTCCTGGAGGCGACAGTGGTCACTAGTCCTGGAGGCGACAGTGGTCACTAGTCCTGGAGGCGACAGTGGTCACTAGTCCTGGAGGCGACAGTGGTCACTAGTCCTGGAGGCGACAGTGGTCACTAGTCCTGGAGGCGACAGTGGTCACTAGTCCTGGAGGCGTCAGTGGTCACTAGTCCTGGAGGCGACAGTGGTCACTAGTCCTGGAGGCGTCAGTGGTCACTAGTCCTGGAGGCGTCAGTGGTCACTAGTCCTGGAGGCGTCAGTGGTCACTAGTCCTGGAGGCGTCAGTGGTCACTAGTCCTGGAGGCGTCAGTGGTCACTAGTCCTGGAGGCGACAGTGGTCACTAGTCCTGGAGGCGTCAGTGGTCACTAGTCCTGGAGGCGACAGTGGTCACTAGTCCTGGAGGCGTCAGTGGTCACTAGTCCTGGAGGCGTCAGTGGTCACTAGTCCTGGAGGCGTCAGTGGTCACTAGTCCTGGAGGCGTCAGTGGTCACTAGTCCTGGAGGCGACAGTGGTCACTAGTCCTGGAGGCGTCAGTGGTCACTAGTCCTGGAGGCGTCAGTGGTCACTAGTCCTGGAGGCGACAGTGGTCACTAGTCCTGGAGGCGTCAGTGGTCACTAGTCCTGGAGGCGTCAGTGGTCACTAGTCCTGGAGGCGTCAGTGGTCACTAGTCCTGGAGGCGTCAGTGGTCACTAGTCCTGGAGGCGACAGTGGTCACTAGTCCTGGAGGCGTCAGTGGTCACTAGTCCTGGAGGCGACAGTGGTCACTAGTCCTGGAGGCGACAGTGGTCACTAGTCCTGGAGGCGTCAGTGGTCACTAGTCCTGGAGGCGACAGTGGTCACTAGTCCTGGAGGCGACAGTGGTCACTAGTCCTGGAGGCGACAGTGGTCACTAGTCCTGGAGGCGTCAGTGGTCACTAGTCCTGGAGGCGACAGTGGTCACTAGTCCTGGAGGCGACAGTGGTCACTAGTCCTGGAGGCGACAGTGGTCACTAGTCCTGGAGGCGACAGTGGTCACTAGTCCTGGAGGCGACAGTGGTCACTAGTCCTGGAGGCGTCAGTGGTCACTAGTCCTGGAGGCGACAGTGGTCACTAGTCCTGGAGGCGACAGTGGTCACTAGTCCTGGAGGCGACAGTGGTCACTAGTCCTGGAGGCGACAGTGGTCACTAGTCCTGGAGGCGACAGTGGTCACTAGTCCTGGAGGCGACAGTGGTCACTAGTCCTGGAGGCGACAGTGGTCACTAGTCCTGGAGGCGACAGTGGTCACTAGTCCTGGAGGCGACAGTGGTCACTAGTCCTGGAGGCGACAGTGGTCACTAGTCCTGGAGGCGACAGTGGTCACTAGTCCTGGAGGCGACAGTGGTCACTAGTCCTGGAGGCGACAGTGGTCACTAGTCCTGGAGGCGTCAGTGGTCACTAGTCCTGGAGGCGACAGTGGTCACTAGTCCTGGAGGCGACAGTGGTCACTAGTCCTGGAGGCGACAGTGGTCACTAGTCCTGGAGGCGACAGTGGTCACTAGTCCTGGAGGCGACAGTGGTCACTAGTCCTGGAGGCGACAGTGGTCACTAGTCCTGGAGGCGTCAGTGGTCACTAGTCCTGGAGGCGACAGTGGTCACTAGTCCTGGAGGCGACAGTGGTCACTAGTCCTGGAGGCGACAGTGGTCACTAGTCCTGGAGGCGACAGTGGTCACTAGTCCTGGAGGCGACAGTGGTCACTAGTCCTGGAGGCGACAGTGGTCACTAGTCCTGGAGGCGACAGTGGTCACTAGTCCTGGAGGCGACAGTGGTCACTAGTCCTGGAGGCGTCAGTGGTCACTAGTCCTGGAGGCGACAGTGGTCACTAGTCCTGGAGGCGACAGTGGTCACTAGTCCTGGAGGCGACAGTGGTCACTAGTCCTGGAGGCGACAGTGGTCACTAGTCCTGGAGGCGACAGTGGTCACTAGTCCTGGAGGCGACAGTGGTCACTAGTCCTGGAGGCGACAGTGGTCACTAGTCCTGGAGGCGACAGTGGTCACTAGTCCTGGAGGCGACAGTGGTCACTAGTCCTGGAGGCGACAGTGGTCACTAGTCCTGGAGGCGACAGTGGTCACTAGTCCTGGAGGCGACAGTGGTCACTAGTCCTGGAGGCGACAGTGGTCACTAGTCCTGGAGGCGACAGTGGTCACTAGTCCTGGAGGCGACAGTGGTCACTAGTCCTGGAGGCGACAGTGGTCACTAGTCCTGGAGGCGTCAGTGGTCACTAGTCCTGGAGGCGACAGTGGTCACTAGTCCTGGAGGCGACAGTGGTCACTAGTCCTGGAGGCGACAGTGGTCACTAGTCCTGGAGGCGACAGTGGTCACTAGTCCTGGAGGCGACAGTGGTCACTAGTCCTGGAGGCGACAGTGGTCACTAGTCCTGGAGGCGACAGTGGTCACTAGTCCTGGAGGCGACAGTGGTCACTAGTCCTGGAGGCGACAGTGGTCACTAGTCCTGGAGGCGACAGTGGTCACTAGTCCTGGAGGCGACAGTGGTCACTAGTCCTGGAGGCGACAGTGGTCACTAGTCCTGGAGGCGACAGTGGTCACTAGTCCTGGAGGCGACAGTGGTCACTAGTCCTGGAGGCGACAGTGGTCACTAGTCCTGGAGGCGACAGTGGTCACTAGTCCTGGAGGCGACAGTGGTCACTAGTCCTGGAGGCGACAGTGGTCACTAGTCCTGGAGGCGACAGTGGTCACTAGTCCTGGAGGCGACAGTGGTCACTAGTCCTGGAGGCGACAGTGGTCACTAGTCCTGGAGGCGACAGTGGTCACTAGTCCTGGAGGCGACAGTGGTCACTAGTCCTGGAGGCGACAGTGGTCACTAGTCCTGGAGGCGACAGTGGTCACTAGTCCTGGAGGCGACAGTGGTCACTAGTCCTGGAGGCGACAGTGGTCACTAGTCCTGGAGGCGTCAGTGGTCACTAGTCCTGGAGGCGACAGTGGTCACTAGTCCTGGAGGCGACAGTGGTCACTAGTCCTGGAGGCGTCAGTGGTCACTAGTCCTGGAGGCGACAGTGGTCACTAGTCCTGGAGGCGACAGTGGTCACTAGTCCTGGAGGCGTCAGTGGTCACTAGTCCTGGAGGCGACAGTGGTCACTAGTCCTGGAGGCGTCAGTGGTCACTAGTCCTGGAGGCGTCAGTGGTCACTAGTCCTGGAGGCGTCAGTGGTCACTAGTCCTGGAGGCGTCAGTGGTCACTAGTCCTGGAGGCGACAGTGGTCACTAGTCCTGGAGGCGACAGTGGTCACTAGTCCTGGAGGCGACAGTGGTCACTAGTCCTGGAGGCGACAGTGGTCACTAGTCCTGGAGGCGACAGTGGTCACTAGTCCTGGAGGCGACAGTGGTCACTAGTCCTGGAGGCGACAGTGGTCACTAGTCCTGGAGGCGACAGTGGTCACTAGTCCTGGAGGCGTCAGTGGTCACTAGTCCTGGAGGCGACAGTGGTCACTAGTCCTGGAGGCGACAGTGGTCACTAGTCCTGGAGGCGACAGTGGTCACTAGTCCTGGAGGCGACAGTGGTCACTAGTCCTGGAGGCGACAGTGGTCACTAGTCCTGGAGGCGTCAGTGGTCACTAGTCCTGGAGGCGACAGTGGTCACTAGTCCTGGAGGCGACAGTGGTCACTAGTCCTGGAGGCGACAGTGGTCACTAGTCCTGGAGGCGACAGTGGTCACTAGTCCTGGAGGCGACAGTGGTCACTAGTCCTGGAGGCGACAGTGGTCACTAGTCCTGGAGGCGACAGTGGTCACTAGTCCTGGAGGCGACAGTGGTCACTAGTCCTGGAGGCGACAGTGGTCACTAGTCCTGGAGGCGACAGTGGTCACTAGTCCTGGAGGCGACAGTGGTCACTAGTCCTGGAGGCGACAGTGGTCACTAGTCCTGGAGGCGACAGTGGTCACTAGTCCTGGAGGCGACAGTGGTCACTAGTCCTGGAGGCGACAGTGGTCACTAGTCCTGGAGGCGACAGTGGTCACTAGTCCTGGAGGCGACAGTGGTCACTAGTCCTGGAGGCGACAGTGGTCACTAGTCCTGGAGGCGACAGTGGTCACTAGTCCTGGAGGCGACAGTGGTCACTAGTCCTGGAGGCGTCAGTGGTCACTAGTCCTGGAGGCGTCAGTGGTCACTAGTCCTGGAGGCGTCAGTGGTCACTAGTCCTGGAGGCGTCAGTGGTCACTAGTCCTGGAGGCGACAGTGGTCACTAGTCCTGGAGGCGTCAGTGGTCACTAGTCCTGGAGGCGTCAGTGGTCACTAGTCCTGGAGGCGACAGTGGTCACTAGTCCTGGAGGCGTCAGTGGTCACTAGTCCTGGAGGCGTCAGTGGTCACTAGTCCTGGAGGCGTCAGTGGTCACTAGTCCTGGAGGCGACAGTGGTCACTAGTCCTGGAGGCGACAGTGGTCACTAGTCCTGGAGGCGACAGTGGTCACTAGTCCTGGAGGCGACAGTGGTCACTAGTCCTGGAGGCGACAGTGGTCACTAGTCCTGGAGGCGACAGTGGTCACTAGTCCTGGAGGCGACAGTGGTCACTAGTCCTGGAGGCGACAGTGGTCACTAGTCCTGGAGGCGACAGTGGTCACTAGTCCTGGAGGCGACAGTGGTCACTAGTCCTGGAGGCGACAGTGGTCACTAGTCCTGGAGGCGACAGTGGTCACTAGTCCTGGAGGCGACAGTGGTCACTAGTCCTGGAGGCGACAGTGGTCACTAGTCCTGGAGGCGACAGTGGTCACTAGTCCTGGAGGCGACAGTGGTCACTAGTCCTGGAGGCGACAGTGGTCACTAGTCCTGGAGGCGACAGTGGTCACTAGTCCTGGAGGCGACAGTGGTCACTAGTCCTGGAGGCGACAGTGGTCACTAGTCCTGGAGGCGACAGTGGTCACTAGTCCTGGAGGCGACAGTGGTCACTAGTCCTGGAGGCGACAGTGGTCACTAGTCCTGGAGGCGACAGTGGTCACTAGTCCTGGAGGCGACAGTGGTCACTAGTCCTGGAGGCGACAGTGGTCACTAGTCCTGGAGGCGACAGTGGTCACTAGTCCTGGAGGCGACAGTGGTCACTAGTCCTGGAGGCGACAGTGGTCACTAGTCCTGGAGGCGACAGTGGTCACTAGTCCTGGAGGCGACAGTGGTCACTAGTCCTGGAGGCGACAGTGGTCACTAGTCCTGGAGGCGACAGTGGTCACTAGTCCTGGAGGCGACAGTGGTCACTAGTCCTGGAGGCGACAGTGGTCACTAGTCCTGGAGGCGACAGTGGTCACTAGTCCTGGAGGCGACAGTGGTCACTAGTCCTGGAGGCGACAGTGGTCACTAGTCCTGGAGGCGACAGTGGTCACTAGTCCTGGAGGCGACAGTGGTCACTAGTCCTGGAGGCGACAGTGGTCACTAGTCCTGGAGGCGTCAGTGGTCACTAGTCCTGGAGGCGTCAGTGGTCACTAGTCCTGGAGGCGACAGTGGTCACTAGTCCTGGAGGCGACAGTGGTCACTAGTCCTGGAGGCGACAGTGGTCACTAGTCCTGGAGGCGACAGTGGTCACTAGTCCTGGAGGCGACAGTGGTCACTAGTCCTGGAGGCGACAGTGGTCACTAGTCCTGGAGGCGACAGTGGTCACTAGTCCTGGAGGCGTCAGTGGTCACTAGTCCTGGAGGCGTCAGTGGTCACTAGTCCTGGAGGCGTCAGTGGTCACTAGTCCTGGAGGCGACAGTGGTCACTAGTCCTGGAGGCGTCAGTGGTCACTAGTCCTGGAGGCGTCAGTGGTCACTAGTCCTGGAGGCGACAGTGGTCACTAGTCCTGGAGGCGACAGTGGTCACTAGTCCTGGAGGCGTCAGTGGTCACTAGTCCTGGACAGTGGTCACTAGTCCTGGAGGCGTCAGTGGTCACTAGTCCTGGAGGCGTCAGTGGTCACTAGTCCTGGAGGCGACAGTGGTCACTAGTCCTGGAGGCGACAGTGGTCACTAGTCCTGGAGGCGACAGTGGTCACTAGTCCTGGAGGCGACAGTGGTCACTAGTCCTGGAGGCGTCAGTGGTCACTAGTCCTGGAGGCGACAGTGGTCACTAGTCCTGGAGGCGACAGTGGTCACTAGTCCTGGAGGCGACAGTGGTCACTAGTCCTGGAGGCGTCAGTGGTCACTAGTCCTGGAGGCGACAGTGGTCACTAGTCCTGGAGGCGACAGTGGTCACTAGTCCTGGAGGCGACAGTGGTCACTAGTCCTGGAGGCGACAGTGGTCACTAGTCCTGGAGGCGACAGTGGTCACTAGTCCTGGAGGCGTCAGTGGTCACTAGTCCTGGAGGCGACAGTGGTCACTAGTCCTGGAGGCGACAGTGGTCACTAGTCCTGGAGGCGACAGTGGTCACTAGTCCTGGAGGCGACAGTGGTCACTAGTCCTGGAGGCGACAGTGGTCACTAGTCCTGGAGGCGACAGTGGTCACTAGTCCTGGAGGCGACAGTGGTCACTAGTCCTGGAGGCGACAGTGGTCACTAGTCCTGGAGGCGACAGTGGTCACTAGTCCTGGAGGCGACAGTGGTCACTAGTCCTGGAGGCGACAGTGGTCACTAGTCCTGGAGGCGACAGTGGTCACTAGTCCTGGAGGCGTCAGTGGTCACTAGTCCTGGAGGCGACAGTGGTCACTAGTCCTGGTGGCGACAGTGGTCACTAGTCCTGGAGGCGTCAGTGGTCACTAGTCCTGGAGGCGACAGTGGTCACTAGTCCTGGAGGCGACAGTGGTCACTAGTCCTGGAGGCGTCAGTGGTCACTAGTCCTGGAGGCGACAGTGGTCACTAGTCCTGGTGGCGTCAGTGGTCACTAGTCCTGGAGGCGTCAGTGGTCACTTGTCCTGGAGGAGTCAGTGGTCACTAGTCCTGGTGGCGTCTGTGGTCACTAGTCCTGGAGGCGTCAGTGGTCACTAGTCCTGGAGGTGTCAGTGGTCACTAGTCCTGGAGGTGTCAGTGGTCACTAGTCCTGGAGGTGACAGTGATCACTAGTCCTGGAGGCGTCAGTGGTCACTAGAGTCCTGGAGGCGTCAGTGGTCACCAGTACTGGAGGCGACAGTGGTCACTAGTCCTGGCCGGAGGCGTCAGTGGTCACTAGTCCTGGAGGCGTCAGTGGTCACTAGAGTCCTGGAAGCGTCAGTGGTCACTAGAGTCCTGGAGGCGACAGTGGTCACTAGAGTCCTGGAGGCGACAGTGGTCACTAGTCCTGGAGGCGTCAGTGGTCACTAGTCCTGGAGGCGACAGTGGTCACTAGTCCTGGTGGCGACAGTGGTCACTAGAGTCCTGGAGGCGACAGTGGTCACTAGTCCTGGAGGCGACAGTGGTCACTAGTCCTGGAGGCGACAGTGGTCACTAGAGTCCTGGAGGCGTCAGCGGTCACTAGTCCTGGAGGCGACAGTGGTCACTAGAGTCCTGGAGGCGACAGTGGTCACTAGTCCTGGAGGCGACAGTGGTCACTAGTCCTGGAGGCGACAGTGGTCACTAGTCCTGAAGGCGACAGTGGTCACTAGTCCTGGAGGCGACAGTGGTCACTAGAGTCCTGGAGGCGACAGTGGTCACTAGAGTCCTGAAGGCGACAGTGGTCACTAGAGTCCTGGAGGCGACAGTGGTCACTAGAGTCCTGGAGGCGACAGTGGTCACTAGAGTCCTGGAGGCGACAGTGGTCACTAGAGTCCTGGAGGCGACAGTGGTCACTAGAGTCCTGGAGGCGACAGTGGTCACTAGTCCTGGAGGCGACAGTGGTCACTAGAGTCCTGAAGGCGACAGTGGTCACTAGTCCTGGAGGCGACAGTGGTCACTAGAGTCCTGAAGGCGACAGTGGTCACTAGTCCTGGAGGCGACAGTGGTCACTAGAGTCCTGGAGGCGACAGTGGTCACTAGAGTCCTGAAGGCGACAGTGGTCACTAGAGTCCTGGAGGCGACAGTGGTCACTAGAGTCCTGGAGGCGACAGTGGTCACTAGAGTCCTGGAGGCGACAGTGGTCACTAATCCTGGTGGCGACAGTGGTCACTAGAGTCCTGAAGGCGACAGTGGTCACTAGTCCTGGAGGCGACAGTGGTCACTAGAGTCCTGAAGGCGACAGTGGTCACTAGAGTCCTGAAGGCGACAGTGGTCACTAGAGTCCTGGAGGCGACAGTGGTCACTAGTCCTGGAGGCGACAGTGGTCACTAGAGTCCTGAAGGCGACAGTGGTCACTAGTCCTGGAGGCGACAGTGGTCACTAGAGTCCTGAAGGCGACAGTGGTCACTAGAGTCCTGAAGGCGACAGTGGTCACTAGAGTCCTGGAGGCGACAGTGGTCACTAGTCCTGGAGGCGACAGTGGTCACTAGAGTCCTGAAGGCGACAGTGGTCACTAGTCCTGGAGGCGACAGTGGTCACTAGAGTCCTGAAGGCGACAGTGGTCACTAGAGTCCTGAAGGCGACAGTGGTCACTAGAGTCCTGGAGGCGACAGTGGTCACTAGTCCTGGAGGCGACAGTGGTCACTAGTCCTGGAGGCGACAGTGGTCACTAGTCCTGGAGGCGACAGTGGTCACTAGTCCTGGAGGCGACAGTGATCACTAGAGTCCTGGAGGCGACAGTGGTCACTAGTCCTGGAGGCGACAGTGGTCACTAGTCCTGGAGGCGACAGTGGTCACTAGTCCTGGAGGCGACAGTGGTCACTAGTCCTGGAGGCGACAGTGGTCACTAGTCCTGGAGGCGACAGTGGTCACTAGAGTCCTGAAGGCGACAGTGGTCACTAGTCCTGGAGGCGACAGTGGTCACTAGTCCTGAAGGCGACAGTGGTCACTAGTCCTGGAGGCGACAGTGGTCACTAGAGTCCTGAAGGCGACAGTGGTCACTAGTCCTGAAGTCGACAGTGGTCACTAGAGTCCTGAAGGCGACAGTGGTCACTAGTCCTGAAGGCGACAGTGGTCACTAGAGTCCTGGAGGCGACAGTGGTCACTAGAGTCCTGGAGGCAACAGTGGTCACTAGTCCTGGAGGCTACAGTATTCACTAGAGTTCTGAAGGCGACAGTGGTCACTAGAGTCCTGAAGGCGACAGTGGTCACTAGAGTTCTGAAGGCGACAGTGGTCACTAGAGTCCTGAAGGCGACAGTGGTCACTAGAGTCCTGGAGGCGACAGTGGTCACTAGAGTCCTGAAGGCGACAGTGGTCACTAGAGTCCTGAAGGCGACATTGGTCACTAGAGTCCTGGAGGCGACAGTGGTCACTAGAGTCCTGGAGGCGACAGTGGTCACTAGAGTCCTGAAGGCGACAGTGGTCACTAGTCCTGGAGGCGTCAGTGGTCACTAGTCCTGGAGGTGTCAGTGGTCACTAGTCCTGGAGGCGTCAGTGGTCACTAGTCCTGGAGGTGTCAGTGGTCACTAGTCCTGGAGGTGTCAGTGGTCACTAGTACTGGAGGCGTCAGTGGTCACTAGTCCTGGAGGCGACAGTGGTCACTAGTCCTGGAGGCGACAGTGGTCACTAATCCTGGTGGTGACAGTGGTCACTAGAGTCCTGAAGGCGACAGTGGTCACTAGTCCTGGAGGCGTCAGTGGTCACTAGTCCTGCAGGTGTCAGTGGTCACTAGTCCTGGAGGCGTCAGTGGTCACTAGTCCTGGAGGTGTCAGTGGTCACTAGTCCTGGAGGTGTCAGTGGTCACTAGTCCTGGAGGCGTCAGTGGTCACTAGTCCTGGAGTCGTCAGTGGTCACTAGTCCTGGAGGCGTCAGTGGTCACTAGTCCTGGAGGCGTCAGTGGTCACTACTCCTGGAGGCGACAGTGGTCACTAGTCCTGGTGGCGTCAGAGGTCACTAGTCCTGTAGGTGTCAGTGGTCACTAGTCCTGGTGGCGTCAGTGGTCACTAGTCCTGGAGGCGTCAGTGGTCACTAGTCCTGGAGGCGTCAGTGGTCACTAGTCCTGGAGGCGACAGTAGTCACTAGTCCTGGAGGCGTCAGTGGTCACTAGTCCTGGAGGCGTCAGTGGTCACTAGAGTCCTGGAGGCATCAGTGGTCACTAGAGTCCTGGAGGCATCAGTGGTCACTAGAGTCCTGGAGGCGACAGTGGTGACTAGTCCTGGAGGCGTCAGTGGTCACTAGAGTCCTGGAGGCGTCAGTGGTCACTAGACGACAGTGGTCACTAGTCCTGGAGGCGTCAGTGGTCACTAGTCCTGGAGGCGTCAGTGGTCACTAGTCCTGGAGGCGTCAGTGGTCACTAGTCCTGGAGGCGTCAGTGGTCACTAGAGTCTTGGAGGCGACAGTGGTCACTAGTCCTGGAGGCGACAGTGGTCACTAGTCCTGGAGGCGACAGTGGTCACTAGAGTCCTGGAGGCGACAGTGGTCACTAGTCCTGGAGGCGTCAGTGGTCACTAGAGTCCTGGAGGCATCAGTGGTCACTAGAGTCATGGAGGCGACAGTGGTCACTAGTCCTGGAGGCGTCAGTGGTCACTAGAGTCCTGGAGGCGTCAGTGGTCACTAGGCGACAGTGGTCACTAGTCCTGGAGGCGTCAGTAGTCACTAGTCCACTGTGTGTGTGGACTAGTCACTAGTCCTGTGTATGTGTGTGTGTGTGTGTGTACTTTTAAATACTTTTTTGTATTCCTCCACATTCTGCAGATAGCTCTTCCTTTCTAGAATAACCTCCTTCGTGGTCTCGTTTGTAAACGCCATCTTTACCAGTCGGTTTCTGTCCTTGTTTTACCAGCCCAACCTGAAAACCTTTTTCAATATTTTGTTCAGCCCCTTCCATCTTCCACCCCTTCAGTATCCCATGTACTGCCTCTCTGCTTTTGCTAGTCCATTCCTACCTACTGGATCCTTGCTGTTCTTTGATGCCAACAACTACCACTGATCTTTTTCTTTCCTGTGTGTGTGTATGTGTGTGTGTATGTGTGTAGGTGTGTGTGTAGGTGTGTACTCACCTATTTGTGCTTGCGGGGGTTGAGCTCTGGCTCTTTGGTCAAGTGTGTGTGTGTGTGTTTGTGTGTACTCACCTAGTTGTACTCACCTAGTTGTGCTTGCGGGGGTTGAGCTCTGGCTCTTTGGTCCCGCCTCTCAACCGTCAATCAACAGGTGTACAGTTTCCTGAGCCTAATGGGCTCTATCATATCTACATTTGAAACTGTGTATGGAGTCAGCCTCCACCACATCGCTTCCTAATGCATTCCATTTGTCAACCACTCTGACACTAAAAAAGTTCTTTCTAATATCTCTGTGGCTCATTTGGGCACTCAGCTTCCACCTGTGTCCCCTAGTGCGTGTGCCCCTTGTGTTAAACAGCCTGTCTTTATCAACCCTGTCGATTCCCCTGAGAATCTTGAATGTGGTGATCATGTCCCCCCTAACTCTTCTGTCTTCCAACGAAGTGAGGTTTAATTCCTGCAGTCGCTCCTCGTAGCTCATACCTCTCAGCTCGGGTACTAGTCTGGTGGCAAACCTTTGAACCTTTTCCAGTTTAGTCTTATGCTTGACTAGATAGGGACTCCATGCTGGAGCCGCATACTCCAGGATTGGTCTGACATATGTGGTATATAATGTTCTGAAAGATTCCTTACACAAGTTTCTAAAGGCCGTTCTTATGTTAGCCAACCTGGCATATGCTGCTGATGTTATCCTCTTGATATGAGCTTCAGGGGACAGGTCTGGCGTGATATCAACCCCCAGGTCTTTCTCTCTCTCTGACTCTTGAAGTATTTCATCTCCCAAATGATACCTTGTATCTGGTCTCCTGCTTCCTACCCCTATCTTCATTACATTACATTTGCTTGGGTTAAACTCTAACAGCCATTTGTTCGACCATTCCTGCAGCTTGTCCAGGTCTTCTTGAAGTCTCAAGCTGTCCTCCTCTGTCTTAATCCTTCTCATAATTTTGGCGTCGTCAGCAAACATTGAGAGGAATGAGTCTATACCCTCTGGGAGATCATTTACGTATATCAGAAACAGGATAGGTCCAAGTACAGAGCCCTGTGGGACTCCACTGGTGACTTCACGCCAGTCTGAGGTCTCACCCCTCACTGTAACTCTCTGTTTCCTATTGCTTAGGTACTCCCTTATCCACTGGAGCGCCCTACCTGTTACTCCTGCCTGTTTCTCCAGCTTATGCATCAACCTTTTATGGGGTACTGTGTCAAAGGCTTTCCGACAGTCCAAAAAAATGCAGTCCGCCCACCCTTCTCTTTCTTGCTTAATTCTTGTCACCTGATCGTAGAATTCTATCAATCCTGTAAGGCAAGATTTACCCTCCCTGAACCCATGTTGATGGGTTGTCACGAAGTCTCTTCTCTCCAGATGTGTTACTAGGTTTTTTCTCACAATCTTCTCCATCACCTTGCATGGTATACAAGTTAAGGACACTGGCCTGTAGTTCAGTGCCTCTTGTCTGTCACCCTTTTTGTATATTGGTACTACATTAGCAGTCTTCCATATTTCTGGTAGGTCCCCCGTTTCCAGTGACTTACTATACACTATGGAGAGTGGTAAGCAAAGTGCTCCTGCACACTCTTTCAATACCCATGGCGAGATTCCATCCGGCCCAACAGCTTTTCTCACATCCAGCTCCAATAGGTGCTTTTTGACCTCATCTCTTGTAATTTCGAACCTATCCAAGGTCACCTGGTTTGCTGCCACCTCTCCCAGCGCCGTGATATCTCCCTGTTTTATTGTAAAGACCTCCTGGAACCTTTTGTTGAGTTCTTCACACACCTCTTTGTCATTCTCTGTGTACCTGTCCTCGCCCACCCTAAGTTTAATCACCTGTTCCTTCACTGTTGTCTTCCTCCTGATGTGACTGTGTAGTAGCTTTGGTTCAGTCTTGGCTTTGTTAGCTATATCATTTTCATACCTTTTCTCAGCTGCTCTTCTCACACTGACATACTCGTTCCTGGTTCTCTGGTATCTCTCTCTACTTTCTGGTGTTCTGTTATTACGAAAGTTCCTCCATGCCCTTTTGTTCAGCTCTTTTGCTTTCATACATTCCCTATTAAACCACGGATTCTTCCTTTGCTTCTCTGTTTTTTCCTGTTGGGCTGGGACAAACCTGCTTACAGCCTCCTGACATTTTTGGGTGACATAGTCCCATGTCTTGTACGGACTTGGTTCCGAGTTCTGTGTCCCAATGTATATCCCATAGGATTTAT
>WNGS01067235.1:8003-23513 GCA_020271785.1 Procambarus virginalis | reverse complement strand
AAGCTTGTGTATTTCTTCGTAAGTGGGTTTGCTACGAAGGTTCCTAAGTGTGCCCTAAGAAGATGCTTAGGTGCAATTCAATAAGGTGCACTTAGGAAGATATTTGGGTTTTGGGTCTTGTTCACTTACGTGCCGACAGAGGTCACTACTGTGTTTCGTTTGGCCAATCAGAGTGACTGTTACATTTCTAACCTGACCAATCACGCTAATGTAATATCAGCTGTGTTATGTAAACATTGTGGTTCCTCGTGGTATTGTTGTCAGGAAAATCATCTGTTGCAAACTCCACCTACTATCAAGAAGAAGAAATGATCTGTGCATCCAGTCATGTGCCTGAAACAATCAAACACTATCTCCTTCACTGTTTTCGATATGGTAGTGCCAGAGTAAATTAAAAAAAAAAATAGCGCACTTAAAATAACCTTTACCATCGTGTATATTACTAGGTTACTAGGTGACATCTCGTTACATGAAAATTATCCAATAATCAAAGCACTGGCTAAATATCTCCAGTGACCAACAAAGTGGTCACATTTGACCTGTGCCACATTCATAGTTGGCGCAACCAACAGGCAAACACGGGAAAACAAGTGTGTGGCCGCAGCACCAAGGATTAGCTGACGCCAGCACAAAACCAGCCCGTCCTACAGTGCGGCGTCTCCCTCTAACACGCCTCTGTTTATTCACTTTATCTACAGTACAAGACATCAAACACTTTTGAAACCTAGTCATTCTCAACATTAACGCGTCTCCCAACATTTGTACTCGTGCAGGTCATCTAGAGAATAGACACTTCACGCAAACTACACCTACCATCAAGAACCCAAAAAAACATACTACATCCTCTTAGTATTCATAAATAAATAAGACAAAGAAAATGTCTGGGATAAAAAGGAAAGCAAACTTCAGTGAAGAGGAGCTGACAGTTCTCGTTGATGAGGTTAAGAAGAGAGAGAGCATAATTTTTGGGAAGCTATCAAGACAAGTCACTACCCAAGATAAACACTGTGCCTGGAGCCAAGTAGCTGTTGCTGTAAGTGGTGTTGGTCTCTGCTCAAGACAACAAGCAGATGTTCGCAAGAAATTTCAGGATCTTAAATCTTCAGTCAAGAAAAAATTGGCAGAAAATGCCCGGGAAATGAGAAAAACTGGTGAGTTAAGTATATTTATGGTAGAAGGTCACTCAGCTGTCAGGCACCTTTGAACACTTTACATTTAAATTTTTTTTATTAGTTTACTAGATTTTGTATGACTATTTAAGTAATAATTAAGGCACAAAGGTTATTTTTCTGCATCATTATCCATAAGAAAGCATTGTTAGGATATCGGGGACTTTTCCAATATCATATATAATTATTTTGATATTTTACATGTAATTGTAGAATATCAAGTGGTTAAAGAAGTACAGGACTTAAACAAATCCCTCAAGGATATATCCAAAGGTATATGGGAGTTGGTAGAATGTATGAAAAATAATCAGGCACTATGAAATTTATTTAAATCTTTCTAATTATAATCTCTAAAAATAGGATAAGAAATTATAATATTTTGTAATAACAATTGTAAATAAGAACAATATTGAAACATTAAAATGTAACAATTATTCATATCATTAATTTGGCTATGACTTGCATAGTATATAGTGTAATTTAATAACCAATCTACCTCATATAGTCAACTGATGTTTGGTGAAAATATTTACATGTTTTTTGTATTAAAGAATGTTTATCAATTGCTAGGTTTAATTGTTGAGAGTACAAAGTAGTGACAATATGAAAAAAACACCATAATAAGAAACATTTTTATTTGCAAAAAGATTAATGGCAAAGATATAATTATTTTATCACATCCCTAATATATGTTTCACCTCAAATTGGTGTAAGGGCAACATATTGATGGCCTATATCATTTTGTGTATATCATTTAAACAAAATTATATTTAATTTTTCCTTTACATGTAAGGTATATTATACACTGTACTGTATTGAAAGCAACTTTATTTTATAATTAAAATAATTAAATTTTAAGGCCAATGCTGTGTGTACACAGCATTGGCTAACAAACACTAGTAGTTATTTTACAAACCAAAAATTTACCAAGCCATATTATGTACCACATTTCTTAGTGTCCATGAATAAATATTTTTTGATATATTTTTCACACAAATTTTTGGTCTTTTGTCAGATGCATATATTTCTCCTCAGGTATCTGACTTTCCATATAAAGTATAGCAGCATAAATAATATTTCCAAATCAGCAGGTACATGTTTGTAACAGTTTGTTTTTATATTTCTGTTTCACTTACATATACAGTATGTGCTATTGAATTTAAAAGTAAAAATTGATAGGATAACTTACAAATAAATCTATGAATCAAATTATAAATGTTTTTGATTTCCCTTATTGATAAATTCTTGAGTTACTGTACTTGTATTTTTATATAAAAGTTCCATTTTGTAGTGTTTTCAATTACATGTTTTACTTTGTTATGTAAGTATGATTTGAAATAAAAATTTATGAGAAAAAATTCCTTACTACTTCCCTTCTTTGTGTGTGCCCATTTTCATGTGCTCCACCTTCGACATTTTCATTCATTATAAAGTCATCATCAATGAGCTCTTCAAGAGGTATTCTTTGCTCAATGCAATAATTGTGCAACAACATACATGCAACTGAAATCTTTGCACATTTATCTGGTTCATATTGAAGACTACCACCAGACATGTGGAGACACCTAAACCGAGATTTTAACACGCCAAAAGTTTTCTCTATTACCACTCTTGTTCTTGCATGGCTCCTGTTATACAGCTCTTCTGGAGGGTTTTCAGGGTTTGTGAAGGGTGTAAGTAAGTAGTGTTGCAAGGGATAGCCACTGTCACCTGCATAGATATTTAGTTTATAAAATGTGCATACATCTTTAAAAATCACTCACTAATCCTAAACCCCCACTTTCTTTCACACACTATTTGATTCTACCATCTGAAGTGGTTGGTTACCTTCCTCTGTCATATGATTACCTCTTGCATTACATACATCATTCTCATTTAATGTTCAGAGGCATATAACTGACATGTCAAAACAACCAAAATGTAATCCACATCCTTCCATATTTAACATAATCATCCACTTGTAATCTCTGGTACACCCATGACACATGATGTATATAAACACCAGTTTAAACACATTTCTGCCACTTTCCATTCAAAATTCCCACTTTCATTCTCCATATCAGGGCTAAAACACATTGTCACTTCTTTAATATAAAATCAACATGAATAAATTTCTTTATACTATTCATAATACAATAAGCTGTAACCATTCAATATTAAACAACTTTTATTTATAGACTGTATAGTGTATTTGTTGTGACTCGATAAATAACAAATAGGCAACCTACTGTACTATGAATGAAGGTTATATTTAAAATGCATATCTTACCTAGCAAATAGGAATTGCCAAATTCTCCTGCTTCAAATCTGTCATGGAGTCTGCTGTTAGCCCATATGAAAGCATCATGAGTGCTTCCCGGGTATCTTGCACAGAAATCCATGATTACATTATCAGGATTTGACACAACTTGAATGTTCAGAGTGATATTGTTTTCTATTTACATATATGTTTTCTTCAACTTTTGGAGCTTTAATGGGGACATGGGTACAATCAATTGCTCCAATTACATTGGGAAACCTACTTATATTATTAAATTTTAACTTAGTTTGTATAATTTCATTCATCTCTGTTGGCATTTTTATTTCTGCTAGTCCTTTTCTGTAGAGAGCTTCCGTCACTCCAGTTATAATTCTTGATACACTCGATTGACTGAGACCAGTTGAATCTCCAATAACAGTTTGGAAACTTCCACTTGCATAAAATCTCAGAGCTACTAACAATGATGTATGGGCAGGAATGGCTTGACCTCTTCTAGTTATTCTTTCAATATCATCTTTAAGGTCTTCACAAAGTCTTAAGATCATATGACTTGGAAAACGATAGTACCTTAACAATTTTTTATCACATCTAATAGATTTAGACGATCTTTAAAGACTCTTTCTCTCCTTAAAGCTAGCTCATTACGTTCAGCAATAAGCAATAACATTTCAAATGTTTTTAACTGTTAAAATTGGTATTTTTTTGGATGCGTGTCCAGGAACACTATACAGTATTGGGTACCTAGAAAAAATAAAGCATATTGTAATACAGCCTGTAAGATGAAATATATATATATATATATATATATATATATATATATATATATATATATATATATATATATATATATATATATATATATATATACACACACACACACACACACACTGTACATACATATTTGGGGGTGTACAGTGTGGTGCTCATGATTGTCTATTTATCCTCCCACCTTTCTTCCATCAGCCCATTGACCCTATTCAGTCCCCATCCCTCTATCTTTTTTTTTAACAGGCCTTAATTATTGGCCTAAGTATTCAAAGACAAAAGTTTTTGTAGTTTTTACCCTAACCTAACATCACTTGTGCAGGATGTTTTTCTTTTATGTCTCACCCACATTTAATTTCAAAATAAAACCAAACAAAATAAATTAAAAGTGTGTATGTATAGCTAAGGTACATCCTTACTGATTACTAGGTGAACAGGCGCATTTGGTGATAGTAAATGATCCCATCAGGCAGAGCTCATCACCTTCTCTCATTTTTCATGTTCACCAGTGTTTATTTACTTAATAACTACGGGTATAATATCTTGTTATTATAAAACTAATTCTACTATCATGAAACACATATTTACTTCAAGTTTCAAGCAGAGAATGCATATATAACTAACACGAAGGACTCCTCTTCACGAGATTCACCAGCTATAATATTTTGGTCATGTTCCAATATCATAAATCTATCCCAGTGTTATGTAGTAGAGAAAAATTGAGTCATATTAAGTTTACGTAAAGCTACGAGTGGTCGAAACCACACTTAAATCCCGGAATGAACTTACGAAGGTTTTTCCACTTAGTGTAGCTACTTGAATACCGACGTAGCCGCCACGAAGGCGCTAAGAAGGAAAACACTCTTAGCTAAGAGGAAAAACCTTCGTAAGTACCTTCCTGAATCCGGCCCCTGAGAGTTAGTCAGCTGTCACGGGCTACTTCCTGATGTGTGTGTGTGTGTGGTGTGGGGGAAAAAAAGTAGTAGTAGAAACAGTTGAGAGCCGGGCCGAAAGAGCAGAGCTCAACCCCCGCAAGCACAACTAGGTGAATACACTAAGGGGCGGGTAACTGATTAGACAACGCTCGGGATTCGTAATCCTAGGGACCGGGGGATCGATTCTCGGCGATGGCGGAAACAAATCAGCAGAGTTTCTTTCACCCTGATGCCGCTTTTCACCTAGCAATAAATAGGTACCTGGGAGTTACACAGCTTAACAGGAATAGACCAAATAGACAAAGAAGAATTCCTGAAACCATCAACTTCACGAACAAGAGGACACAGATTCTAGCTAAGAAAACAGAGGCGCCATAAATATATAAAAACATTTTCTTTTGCAAAGAGTGGTAGACGGTTGGAACAAGTTAGGTGAGAAGGTGGTGGAGGCTAAGACCGTCACTAGTTTCATAGTGTTATATGGGACAAAGAGTACTGGGACTGGGTCTGGGACTGGGACAAAGAGTACTGGGACTGGGTCTGGGACTGGGACAAAGAGTACTGGGAAGAAGTTATTCGACAAAAGAGTACTGGGAGTAGCAGGAAGACGGGACACCACGAGCATAACTCTCGTCCTGTAACTACACTTACGTAATTACACACACACACACACACACACACACACACACACACACACACACACACACACACACACACACACACACACACACACACACACACACACACACACACACACACACACACAGGTGTCTGTTGGAGCTGGATGTGAGAAAGGCTGTTGGTCCTGACAGAATCTCACCATGGATACTAAAGGAAGGTGCAGAAGCACTAAGTGTGCCACTCTCTATGGTGTATAACAGGTCACTGGAAACAGGAGACTTACCAGAAAGTTGGAAGACAGCTAATGTAGTCCCAATATACAAAAAGGGTGACAGGCAAGAGGCACTGAACTACAGGCCAGTTTCCCTAACTTGTATACCATGCAAGGTGATGGAGAAGATCGTGAGGAAAAGGCTCGTAGAGCATCTGGAGGAAAATAACTTTGTAACACATCACCAACATGGGTTCAGGGATGGTAAATCGTGCCTCACAGGTTTAATAGAATTCTATGACCAAGCAACAAAAATTAGGCAGGAAAGAGAAGGGGTGGGCCGATTGCATTTTCCTGGACTGTCAGAAAGCCTTTGACACAGTACCCCATAAAAGGCTGTTAAAAAAGTTGGAGCAACAGGCAGGAGTAAAAGGGAAGGTGCTCCAGTGGATAAGGGAATACTTAAGCAACAGGAAACAACGAGTAACGGTGAGGGGGGAGACATCAGAGTGGCGAGATGTCACCAGCGGAGTCCCACAGGGCTCAGTACTTGGACCCATCCTGTTTCTAATATATGTAAACGATCTTCCGGTGGGTATAGACTCGTTCCTCTCAATGTTTGCTGATGATGCAAAAATTATGAGAAGAATCAAGACGGATGAAGATAGACAGAGACTACAGGATGACCTGGACAAACTGGAGGAATGGTCTAGAAAATGGCAGCTTTGAAATTAGGCGAAGGAAGCAGGAGGCTGAACACAAGGTATCATCTGGAAGGTGAAATCCTGCAAGAGTCAAATAGAGAGAAAGATCTTGGGGTTGATATCACACCGAACCTGTCCCCAGAGGCCCACATCAAAAGAATATCATCAGCGGCATATGCTAGACTGGCCAACATAAGAACTGCCTTTAGAAACTTGCGTAACGAATCGTTCAGGACCCTGTATACCACTTATGTAAGACCAATCCTGGAGTACGCAGCTCCAGCCTGGAGTCCATATTCAGCGGTATGCCACCAGGCTCGTCCCGGAACTGAGAGGAATGAGCTACGAGGAAAGGCCAAAGGAGCTGAACCTCACATCCCTGGAAAACAGAAGAGTAAGGGGAGACATGATAACCACCTACAAAATTCTCAGGGGAATTGACAGGGTGGACAAAGACAAACTCTTCAGCACGGGTGGGACACGAACAAGGGGACACAGGTGGAAACTTAGTACCCAGATGAGTTACAGAGACATTAAAAAGAATTTTTTCAGTGTCAGAGTACTTAATAACTGGAATGCACTAGGAAGTGATGTGGTGGAGGCTGTCTCCATACACAGTTTCAAATGTAGATATGATAGAGCCCAGTAGGCTCAGGAACCTGTACACCAGTTGATTGACAGTTGAGAGGCGGGACCAAAGAGCCAAAGCTCAACCCTCGCACTGTTGAGGACCTACACTGTTTCTGATATATGTAAATGATCTCCCAGAGGGTATAGAATCGTTCCTCTCATTGTTTGCTGATGATGTAAAAAATTATGAGGAGGATTAAGACAGAGGAAGATAGTATGAGGCTACAAGATGACCTAGAAAACTGAATGAATTGTCCAACAAATGGCTATTAAAGTTCAACCCAAGTAAATGTAAGGTAATTAAACTTGTCGGTGCCAACAGGAAGCCAAACACAGGATACCGAATAGGAGATAAAGTCCTTCATGAAATGGACAGAGAGAAAGATCTAGGAGTTGATATCACACAAAAAATGTCTCCTAAAGCCCATTTAAAAAGAATAACGTCTGCGGCGTATGCGAAGCTGGCTAACATCAGAACTGCCTTCAGGAACCTGTGGTAGTGTCCATTGTTCATCACAATGAAATGTGTGAAGTAAAACATGTGTATGGGGCAAGTAACAAAGTCAGTAGACTAACAGATGTTGTCACAGCTCGTATAAGACTTGGCTACAAGTATCTGGCAGTTCGGCTTGTATAGGGATCTAGATGAAGTAAAGTGTAAAGTGTGTGGACAAAGACAGGGACACACACTCGAACACTATATCTTGGATTGTTGTAAAATTGAGCCATTTAGAGATAAATCTAAGCTCACTCTGTATGATATGGCAACTTATCTTATTACCATGGATAAATTACTTGAAATCCTTACTCTGTATCCATATTTCGCTTCCAGTAGATAAACGACATATGAGATGAAGAAACAAGTAGTGTATTGTGAGGACTAATAATAAACAGAAGCTCCCCTATGACTCTGTAATGTCCCCATTGGTCAAACTATTATGTATTAGCGATAAGACCTACCATTAATGTATAATGACTTACTGTAAATGTATAGCTCTTGAAATAACACTTTCTCTGTAACTAGCAGACATTGTAACTATAAGGTGTGAAGGATAGATGAAATTGTTTATGTAATAATCTAAGATGAGGTCTGATAAAGACCTTTTGTGCCCTCTGTAATGCTTTTGCGCTACCGCTCACAGGATGGGTATGGGGTGCACAATAAACTAGCCGCCTTCGGCGGCAACAATCAAAAAAACAAATGAGTTACGAGGAAAGGCTGCGTGAAACGCACCTCACGACACTGGAAGATAGAAGAGTAAGGGGAGACATGATCACTACCTATAAAATTCTCAGAGGAATTGACAGGGTTGATAAGGATAAACTGTTTAACACGGGTGATACGCGAACAGCAGACTCCATACACTGTTTCAGATGTAGATATGATAGACCCCAAGTATGCTCAGGAATCTGTACACCAGTTGATTGACAGTTGAGAGGCGGGACCAAAGAGCCAGAGCTCAACCCCCACAAATACAACTAGGTGGATACTATCAGGGGGGATTGTGGATTGTTATACAATGTAACTTTGATTGTTTGATCCAAGCTGATACTTGCTTACCACCGACCAGAGACAGGACACACAGCCGACCTGGCAGCCACACTCCCGCTACCGTCCGTCGACCAACGATAGTCACTGGAGTGCTTGCAATTATTTGGGAGGTCACCCTGGTAAGCGTCTGGTTCTGGGAGAGAGGTTCAGCGTCACCTTTATTCAGGGGTACGGCTCACACTGCCTAGTTGTCACCAGTACACACCCGCTCTTGAGCCGCCGTGACTCCCCGCACTCTCCTTACTGTGGCATGATCTCTTAATCCCCCTTAGTTGTAGTCCACTCTCACCCAAGGTATAGCCGTGTCTTTCTCTCTCTCTAGCCAGGAATTCTCACCAGGACAAGAGCAAAAGCCAGCTAATATTTAATACATAAAAACATACACAATATACGTAAGGGAAGAGTTATAAAACAATACAACCTGTTAGGCTGTTACCAACTGATAACACTCCATTATCGCCTCATGTCTCCAGCCTGTAGCTGTATCAGGCTGGTGCTTACACTTCAGCCTACAACCTTCTGCTCCCTTCACTGCTTCAGGCTGCAATACGTGACACATAAAATATTCACATATTTCCTACTCTACAAAAAGCATCAATCTCTCCCCCTGCACTGCGCCTTTCATGCCAAAACGTCATCAACTACTCCCTTAAACATCAACGTGTCCGTAAGATCCTCTGTTCCATTACTCCAGGTCCCCCCCCCCCAGTACAATCATCAATCTAGCTCCTCAAAATATCACGTAAGGTGCTCCTGCAGTTCCTCCAATCAGCTGCACATGAAGTCCTCCTTGACTGTCAGTGTTGAGTGTCAGTGAAGGTCCTCCACCAGCTTCACACAAGACACGAGTAGCTCCCCACACTCCTTCAAGTTCCACTATATCGATGGTGTTCCACTCCTCAACTTGAAGTCCTGCACCACCTTGCAGTTCACCTTATACTCCTCCTCCTCCGGTACCAAGTTCTCTCACTAACTTCTCCCACACAAACGTTGTAGTTCTTCCACACAAACGTTGTAGTTCTCCCACACAAACGTTGTAGTTCTTCCACACAAACGTTGAAGTTCTCCCACACAAACGTTGCCGTTCTCCCACACAAACGTTGTAGTTCTCCCACACAAACGTTGAAGTTCTCCCACACAAACGATGCAGTTCTCCCACACAAACGTTGAAGTTCTCCCACACAAACGTTGCAGTTCTCCCACACAAACGTTGTAGTTCTCCCACACAAACGTTGCAGTTCTCCCACACAAACGTTGCAGTTCTCCCACACAAACGTTGTAGTTCTCCCACACAAACGTTGTAGTTCTCCCACACAAACGTTGTAGTTCTCCCACACAAACGTTGTAGTTCTCCCACACAAACGTTGCAGTTCTCCCACACAAACGTTGCAGTTCTCCCACACAAACGTTGTAGTTCTCCCACACAAACGTTGTAGTTCTCCCACACAAACGTTGTAGTTCTCCCACACAAACGTTGTAGTTCTCCCACACAAACGTTGCAGTTCTCCCACACAAACGTTGCAGTTCTCCCACACAAACGTTGCAGTTCTCCCACACAAATCCATCATCATGTCATAATAAATGTTTTTCTAACAAAACACAATTAAAAGTATTCACAGAAAATAAAACTCCTCCATCTGACATCTCTTTAAACACTAATGCGTCGCGGCGATGGTCCTCCCCCATCCTGGGCGAGTCCATGGTCCTCCCCCATCCTGGGCGAGTCCATGGTCCTCCCCCATCCTGGGCGAGTCCATGGTCCTCCCCCATCCTGGGCGAGTCCATGGTCCTCCCCCCATCCTGGGCGAGTCCATGGTCCTCCCCCCATCCTGGACGAGTCCATGGTCCTCCCCCCATCCTGGACGAGTCCATGGTCCTCCCCCATCCTGGACGAGTCCATGGTCCTCCCCCATCCTGGGCGAGTCCATGGTCCTCCCCCCATCCTGGGCGAGTCCATGGTCCTCCCCCCATCCTAGACGAGTCCATGGTCCTCCCCCATCCTAGGCGAGTCCATGGTCCTCCCCCCATCCTGGGCGAGTCCATGGTCCTCCCCCCATCCTAGACGAGTCCATGGTCCTCCCCCATCCTGGGCGAGTCCATGGTCCTCCCCCATCGTGGGCGAGTCCATGGTCCTCCCCCCATCCTAGACGAGTCCATGGTCCTCCCCCATCCTAGGCGAGTCCATGGTCCTCCCCCCATCCTGGGCGAGTGCATGGTCCTCCCCCCATCCTAGGCGAGTCCATGGTCCTCCCCCATCCTGGGCGAGTCCATGGTCCTCCCCCCATCCTAGGCGAGTCCATGGTCCTCCCCCCATCCTGGGCGAGTCCATGGTCCTCCCCCATCCTAGACGAGTCCATGGTCCTCCCCCATCCTAGACGAGTCCATGGTCCTCCCCCCATCCTAGGCGAGTCCATGGTCCTCCCCCCATCCTAGGCGAGTCCATGGTCCTCCCCCATCCTGGACGAGTCCATGGTCCTCCCCCCATCCTAGGCGAGTCCATGGTCCTCCCCCATCCTGGACGAGTCCATGGTCCTCCCCCATCCTGGACGAGTCCATGGTCCTCCCCCATCCTGGACGAGTCCACACTGGGAACATGCCTTGACACGTCGCTGGGGCCGGCTCCCTGGTCGTGACGCTGGAGGCCTCCGCCCCTCAGTCAGCACTTGACTTTCGGCGAGGAAGGAAGTACCACTCCTCCCTCCAACATGTTCTCTCAACTCTAACTCCTTATATTTGCTAACTGGCTCAATAAAAATGTTTATCCTACATGCATAAACATTTGCCATGATCGCTGGGCACACGATCAAGTACAGGCAACCACTATAACAACTGCTACATGACCTTACTACAGAATTCGTAGCTCGGGGGCGTTCAACGCCGCCCTCCAAGATGGCGTCCTCTAAGACGTCCAACAAAGTTTATTTAAGACTGCCTCACAGCTCTTCTGCTCCTAACTTGAGTACACGGAGTCGCCCAGCAGGCCTCAACAGAAATGCCTGCTTGCTTCCTTCCTCTTGAAGAAGCACCACGATTAGAGTTCCACAAAGGCACGACCGACACACATTTCTAGGTCGCTTCTAATTTAATGAAGTACGAAGTTCCCTTACAGCTTCCTCACACTTGACATCAAGTAGCCATCACTTCAACACTAACACATCATACCTTTCCTTCTCCTAGGAGATCACGACGTACAAACCATCTCCGAGGACTGCTGTAACTCATGTGAGGTCATGACGTCCTGCTAGCGCCACTTCACGTCTCCCAAGTATCTACATCTCATTTCATGTCACATATTTAAATGCATTTGCTCATATTTTAAATTATTCACTGACGTTTATTATATATTTAATACATATACATCTTTCCTCTGACCTCTCAATCAGGTCCGGAAGGGAGAATAACTCTCACTAGGGTAGACTCATTCCACCCCGGCCACCTGGGGTCATAACAGTACACACACACATCATGGGATGTACAAGGTAGGAGTTGGACTGTGATATCAATAATATGTAAACTACCAGAGCATGAGGTGGACACATGGCAATTAAGGAGGTAGAATAAAATGAAATAGCAGAAATTCTACAGAAAATTCTGGCCAGAGATTCAACAAGAGATTTTGAGCCTTTCTGTGACTAGGTAAGTTTCAGAGAGGAAGAAATTTACCAGTTAAAGTTATATCTATGAATCATCGTCACCGCCATTATTATCACCGCCGCCCCCACCATCCACCATCATCACCATCTACCGTCATCACCATCCACCATCATCACCATCATTACCACCGTCACCATTGTCACCACGGACAGTCACTTGACTCGTTACATTCCTCACACTTGACCAGTTACATACCTCACACTTGACCAGTTACATACCTCACACTGGACCAGTTACATACCTCACACTTGACCAGTTACATACCTCACACTGGACCAGTTACATACCTCACACTGGACCAGTTACATACCTCACACTGGACCAGTTACATACCTCACACTGGACCAGTTACATACCTCACACTGGACCAGTTACATTCCTCACACTTGACCAGTTACATACCTCACACTTGACCAGTTACATACCTCACACTGGACCAGTTACATACCTCACACTGGACCAGTTACATTCCTCACACTGGACCAGTTACATACCTCACACTGGACCAGTTACATACCTCACACTGGACCAGTTACATTCCTCACACTGGACCAGTTACATACCTCACACTTGACCAGTTACATACCTCACACTGGACCAGTTACATACCTCACACTGGACCAGTTACATTCCTCACACTGGACCAGTTACATACCTCACACTGGACCAGTTACATACCTCACACTGGACCAGTTACATTCCTCACACTGGACCAGTTACATACCTCACACTGGACCAGTTACATACCTCACACTGGACCAGTTACATACCTCACACTGGACCAGTTACATACCTCACACTTGACCAGTTACATTCCTCACACTGGACCAGTTACATACCTCACACTTGACCAGTTACATACATCACACTTGACCAGTTACATACCTCACACTGGACCAGTTACATTCCTCACACTGGACCAGTTACATACCTCACACTGGACCAGTTACATACCTCACACTGGACCAGTTACATACCTCACACTGGACCAGTTACATACCTCACACTGGACCAGTTACATTCCTCACACTGGACCAGTTACATACCTCACACTGGACCAGTTACATACCTCACACTGGACCAGTTACATACCTCACACTGGACCAGTTACATTCCTCACACTGGACCAGTTACATACCTCACACTGGACCAGTTACATACCTCACACTGGACCAGTTACATACCTCACACTGGACCAGTTACATACCTCACACTGGACCAGTTACATACCTCACACTGGACCAGTTACATACCTCACACTGGACCAGTTACATACCTCACACTTGACCAGTTACATACCTCACACTGGACCAGTTACATACCTCACACTGGACCAGTTACATACCTCACACTTGACCAGTTACATTCCTCACACTTGACCAGTACATACCTCACACTGGACCAGTTACATACCTCACACTGGACCAGTTACATACCTCACACTGGACCAGTTACATTCCTCACACTGGACCAGTTACATACCTCACACTGGACCAGTTACATACCTCACACTGGACCAGTTACATACCTCACACTGGACCAGTTACATTCCTCACACTGGACCAGTTACATTCCTCACACTGGACCAGTTACATTCCTCACACTTGACCATTACATCCTCACACTGGACCAGTTACATTCCTCACACTGGACCAGTTACATACCTCACACTGGACCAGTTACATACCTCACACTGGACCAGTTACATTCCTCACACTTGACCATTACATACCTCACACTTGACCAGTTACATACCTCACACTGGACCAGTTACATATCTCACACTTGACCAGTTACATACCTCACACTTGACCAGTTACATACCTCACACTTGACCAGTTACATACCTCACACTGGACCAGTTACATTCCTCACACTGGACCAGTTACATACCTCACACTTGACCAGTTACATTCCTCACACTTGACCAGTTACATACCTCACACTTGACCAGTTACATACCTCACACTGGACCAGTTACATACCTCACACTGGACCAGTTACATACCTCACACTGGACCAGTTACATTCCTCACACTTGACCAGTTACATACCTCACACTGGACCAGTTACATACCTCACACTTGACCAGTTACATACCTCACACTGGACCAGTTACATTCCTCACACTTGACCAGTTACATACCTCACACTGGACCAGTTACATTCCTCACACTTGACCAGTTACATACCTCACACTGGACCAGTTACATACCTCACACTGGACCAGTTACATCCTCACATGGACCAGTTACATACCTCACACTGGACCAGTTACATACCTCACACTTGACCAGTTACATACCTCACAATGGACCAGTTACATTCCTCACACTTGACCAGTTACATTCCTCACACTGGACCAGTTACATACCTCACACTTGACCAGTTACATACCTCACAATGGACCAGTTACATTCCTCACACTTGACCAGTTACATTCCTCACACTGGACCAGTTACATTCCTCACACTTGACCAGTTACATACCTCACAATGGACCAGTTACATACCTCACACTTGACCAGTTACATACCTCACACTTGACCAGTTACATTCCTCACACTTGACCAGTTACATACCTCACAATGGACCAGTTACATACCTCACACTTGACCAGTTACATTCCTCACACTTGACCAGTTACATACCTCACATGGACCAGTTACATCCTCACACTGAACCAGTTACATTCCTCACACTGGACCAGTTACATACCTCACAATGGACCAGTTACATTCCTCACACTTGACCAGTTACATCCTCACACTTGACCAGTTACATACCTCACACTTGACCAGTTACATACCTCACACTTGACCAGTTACATACCTCACACTGGACCAGTTACATACCTCACACTGGACCAGTTACATACCTCACACTTGACCAGTTACATACTCACACTGGACCAGTTACATACCTCACACTGGACCAGTTACATACCTCACACTGGACCAGTTACATACCTCACACTTGACCAGTACATTCCTCACACTTGACCAGTTAC
>WNGS01067228.1:0-11855 GCA_020271785.1 Procambarus virginalis | reverse complement strand
ACTTAATTAATTATTTAACACTTTCGCACTCAGTGGTGCGCGAGGCCTCTCTTAAGTTTTGTTCGGGTTACTCAAGGGTGACACTGGAGGGCGTCACGATAATAAATATTTGTATAAATTCCAATTTCGATCCGATCTACTTGGGATAATTTACAAATGTTCGCCATGAAATTTACGTTTTCTCTAATAGCCGAACAGCTTATTTGAGAAAACAGCATGGCAGGAATCATCGTGGTAAACAATTGTATTATTGACACGCCGAGTATGATCGATGTAGTTTTTATATTTGTTGCAGGTCGAACGCATCTTTATGTGAAATTTTATACTTATGTTCTTCGAGAACATTCTATTGCGAACATATTGGTACAAAAATGAAATACGTACATCGAAAAATAATGTCAGGACAGTGACAAGAGTATACACTTTTAAATGTGGCCGCTCCATCGCCGATACGCTAATTTCATTTGGGGAAATATATTTTTTCATACGCCGTTTCGCGACAATTACTAATTATATCAGATATAAACGTTGCAAAAGAAGTTTAGGATTAAGTAACATATTAAACATAAAAAACGAATACATTAATACCTAAACAGTTTGTATATTGTGACGGTGTTCCCCCCTTCTAATTCTCCCACGCCTGCTGTAAGAGTCATGTCCACTATTCCCGAGCGTTCTCTACATTGCAGGCATCAATTGAACATATGTGAGAGAGAGTAGTATTCTCGAAGAGCCGAGAAATTTGTGAAAGAAGAACATTTTGGCCTGTGGGATAGGCCCTTTAGGGAGCCAAAATGGCGCTGGCGAGTCTGTTCTCCCGCCAAAACTGTGTGACGTCAGTGTCGCCAGATTGGTCACCGTCAGCGACGTGGCACTGGGAGCCAATGAAAACCGACTTTGGAAAATGTGACGTCACATAGGCTGGGGGGTCCAGCCGTAGCGGCGCCTTGGCGCGATCAGTCTTTCACGACACGTCCGAGAGGCAGGACGTGCGATCGGTCATCCTGTCAGAGTGACGGATTTACCGAACTCCGGTGGATGTAAGCGTCTCCAGTTGTTAGCGCGCACTCTGTGAGGTCTTCCTGCAACCCCGATGTGGCTCAGATAAGGAATTGACAGAATATTGAGCAACAAGTGCTCCGGAACAGGTGCGTTGCAAGAAGTGGGCCAGGCATCGTCGTGTGTGACGTCCTTGGCAGTTCACCAGTATAAGAGACAGCTTAGTGGCCGGGCCAATCCACCGTGAGTGAATCGAGTTGACCACCTTGTCAACTTGGTTGAACGTGTGATCGACGATCCTGTCAAGTTTGACAGTAACCATACCTTTGTGGAACCCTACGAGTCAACAGTTGGATGCAAGCACGTCGAGAAGTCTTCCCAAATACCTAGTAACATATCTAGACGACGAGGGAATTGACAGTGTTGTGAGCTTCAAGTGCTCTGAAGTCGGGTGCTGTGCGTGTGGAGCTTAAGCAGTATCGTCTGGGACGGCTGATAACTTCACAGTGACTTCGTAGTGGTGAGAGGCAGTTCCTCTGGGAGTACAGTGACAAGGCCTAATTGGGAAACGTGTGACGACCGCCGAGACGTAGGCTGGCTGCCGTAGTTGGGAGGAAAGTTGACGGCCAGGAGACCGACTTCAACCCTGCGACGTACTGTAGAGGAAGGAGCACGGACCTGCAGTGTACAGAAAGCGGCGAGACGCGAAAATCCTAAGGCGTGGGCTTGTGTTTCTGGAGGGTGTACGAGGCGAGAGCCTGGACCAGGAGCTACAACCCAACTGTCATCCTAGGATAGGTGAAGTAGGTGTTTACAGTTACCCTCCCATTTCCCTTTAGTTAGCTATATATATACTTGTCAAAATATTTTATATGTCGTGAGCAAGTCTCACCTGAGTCTAAGTCACAGAGAGCACAGTGTGTGGTGAGGCTACCCAGAGCGCTCACAGTATCAGTTTACATATATATCTCTGTGGGTGTGTGCAAGCACCAAGATTCATTAAGGAATTTACTGTGACTAATTCATTTCTTGTGATTATTATTATTATATATATTGGTAGTAAACCAGATATTGGTGTTAGGCTATGAGCCTAGAATTTATTGATATAAATGCCTGTGTATTGATCTCCAAGATCTATTGATATAAATGCCTGTGTGTTGATCTCCATGATTTATTGATATAAATGCCTGTGTAATGATCTTCATGATTTATATATATATATGCCTGTAATTTTATTACTGATTTATCTATGTACATGCCTGTGTACTGAATAATATCATATACGTGAAGTGATTGCCAGTGATATATCTTAGAGAGAAAGTATAGATTTAAAGATAAGTTCAGTGATCAAGCGAGTGCATTCACAGTAAATATTATTAAGAATAGAGTAATCTTTTGGTACGGTGAAAAGTCACTGTGAGTGCAGTGTGAATAAGATATTAATGGCGAGACCAGTGAAGTGGAGTATCGCAACCCAGTGAAATCATAAGTATGCCATGTGAATGTTAATTACAGTGTTTTGGCGAGAAGTTAAATAAACGGGGATCGTGATAGAATTAGAAAACAAGTACTAGTCTTTTCTCACGGTCGCGAGGGCCCCGGTCAGCTGATATCTGACAGGTGACGCAGGGGCTGCCGGATGTTGCCATATCGGTGCGCTCCAGATTATTCTGCTACGGATTGAGCAGTTGTCGTACATTGTTCCTGATACATTGATGCATATATATTTATCGTTGTCTTTTAAATAAAATACCAAAACTCTTTGGTGTTTGATATCATCCCCTCCATTTATCTTGTGACCGTGTAAGGAAGTAAAACAGAGTGACTTGCCTGAGACCACACTATTTGAAATTGCTCTTACCACAATTACCACAATTACACCTCACCCCTGCAGTGTTACTGGACACCTAAAAACACCAGTTGGCGACCTTGAAGGCTGTGTAAGAGTTCTGTGTCGGGGCGGGCCACAGATTGAGGGAACGATCTGTGCCTCCACTCATCTTGCAACTTAAGGCCGGTTGTGAGATCGACTGGGGTACTCTCCGGGGCGTGCAGTGGAGCCTAGAGGATCGAGGGAAGACCCGTAGAACGACGGTGAGTAAGGGTTATTGTCGGAGCAACCACCTGGAGAGGAGATCCAGTCTACCGTTGCTTTAACCCCTCACTAACAAGAACCGTGACACCCCGACATTGGCGACCTTGCCAGGATAAAGAGCTAGATCAAGGTTGTAATTGTGGTATTAAATATCAGGCCTAAGTTGTCACTCGCAGTCACAAGATGGAGGATGATAAAGTAGCCAGTTTTATCGACACGAGAGACGAGCAAGTACTGGAGGAGTGTACCAAGGCACAGCTGCAGACGATCGCCGACCACTTTGGGATCAAGTTGAGAGCTTCCAAAGTGGGAGAAAGAAGACTTGAGATCATGGCACAGCTCAAGGCACGTGATGAAGCCTTCGGAGAGGAACGGCCACAAACACCTGCTAGTGTGGGAGAGTGTGGTAAAAACTCCAGGCAGTATATCTTCTTTTAATTGACTTCAGTAAATTAAAGTTTATCTTATTTTTTCTTAGTAGGTAAGAAATTGAGTGGACTGTATGTACTTGTTAAAACTGCCTGAAATTAATCTCACACAAATTGGGGGGGGACAATTTGTATTTTAAACCACTTTGTAATGGCTCCTTCTTAAACTACAAATTGTTTACCTAAGTTTAATTGTATTATTTTATCATACCACATATGGTGGTCTAATCTACTATTATTTCAATAATTATTACTAGTTATGAATACTACTACTACAATAACTAGAATGGCCTTATCTGAGCCTGTAGTAAGGGCCTGCTAAGGTTGTGTCATGTTAGCATCTATGTGGGTGTGGCCCTGTGCCTCATGGTGCCAATGGCGGCTGTGGAGGCCTTCAAGGCTGGCAACAGCTAGGTACATGTGCATAGTTCTACTGCTCAGCTACTTGCTGTTCCAAGTCACAATTTTACCTGTTTGGGATGCAAGGAGTTAGTACATTTCCCTAAGCATATCAATACAGGTATAACATGGTATGTGAGGGCTGTAAAAATGGGGTACACGTACATGGTGTTGGTGTTGTTCATATATCATAACCGACTTATACCCTTGGATATTAAGCAGTGCACTAGAATAATAAACAAATACTTGGTAAGCCGGATACAATCGTTGTTGATAGGCTGTGTTGCTGGTTGTTGACACGTAAATAGGTGTCTAGGTGTTAAACCAACTCTGGAGCCATGTGTGCAGCGTAAGGCTGCTTTGTTATTGTTTTCGTGTGAGCGTGGCGTCTGTGAGAGACGCTCAGCCTCCCTAGTTGTTCCAATATTTTTTCCACTTCTAAGTTAAATTTACGTTAACAAGGGAATCAAGCTATATTTTGGTGTTAATAATTATATTCAGTCTTATTGAACACTTTTTTATTCAATTTAGACATTAAACTGTTGTATGAACAGTGGTTTAATAATGTAAATACTGCGGCGACGTCGATGACGTCACGGAGTCTCCCATTCTCTAATTTTAAGAGGATACTGTTAAGGGAAGACTATACTATTTGTGTATGAGTGTGTCGGTTTCCCGACATAATTCCGGGGGGGAAGAACACGGGTCGAAGTCCCGGTAAGGACTGCGATCACTTTATTCTTCTCCTTCAGAATTATAATGCTGCTTTAATTTGAGTTTACATTGTTGAGCTGCAGTCCTTTGGGGACGTATGTCCCGTACTGGCGTATCGGGTGCTGGAAGTCGCTGTACGTCTTCGTTCCTGGCCAGTTCTAAAGGAACTAATTTCTCTAAAGTTTTGAGAGTAGTGTTGCCTCGGCATTTCACTTTCACTATTCTCAAGATGCCCTGGCTGTCTGGATGAACAGAGACTATTTGACCTAAAGGCCACTCTGAGCGTGGTCCATCACTATCCACCAGAACTATGTCACCAGGGTTCAAGTTAATTCTGTTGTAGGGGTTGTTTGCCCCGTAATGATACTCTCTCAGAGCTGTAAGGTATTCTCGAGTCCATACGTCATTCCACCGACTTATCACCCTTGATAGATGTTTGAAACGTTGAACCAAATCACTCTCTTTGACATATGAAGGATCCTCTGGTTCCTCGTCCGTAAGGGACACAAGTGTTTTGAGAGGTCTACCATACATCAAATGAGCTGGACTTAATGGTTCACGCTGCAAAACATCATCAGAGAGGTAGGTAAGTGGTCGGTTATTGACTCGTGCTTCTATCTCTATGACTACTGTTTGAAGCTCCTGCAGGTCAATCCTTTGGCGGTGTAGGGTTTTCCGTAGAGAACGTTTTACCGTACCAACCATGCGTTCATAGAAGCCTCCGTGCCATGGTGCTCTGGGAGGTATGAATTTCCAATGGCACTGCCGTTGATTTAGGGCTGTGCGTACCTTTGGATGTGTCCAGATTTTCCTCAGACATGCTTCTCCTGCCACTAAGTTGGACCCATTGTCTGAGATCATTAACTTAGGACAGGATCTACGTGAAGCAAACCTGCGGAAAGCCTGTAAGAATGCTTCGGCACTCATATCGGGAGTCACTTCTAGATGGACTGCCCTTGTTGTGGCACAAGTAAAAAGACAGATGTAAGCTTTTACTGGTTTCTTGTCTTTAGTGCCTGTAAGTGTTAGTGCTCCTGTGAAATCTACTCCTGTAGTCTCAAAGGGACGAATATGTACGACTCGTTCCTTCGGAAGTGGAGGTGGGCCAGGATATGGACACACTCTGGCATCGTATCTCCGGCAAACAACACAGGATTTGATTATTGATTTTACTGTCTGTCTACCTTGGGGTAGCCAGTACTGTTGTCTTAAGTCTGTGAGAGTATCTAATACCCCACCATGCAGAGTGCAGTATTTGTGTATATGTAACACAATTAGTTTGCTTACTATGTGGTGACGAGGGAGCAATATTGGATTTTTTGCTTCCAAATCTATGTCAGCGTGCTGTAAGCGGCCTCCGCATCTGATTATGTTATAATTGTCAGTGTCTAACCAGAGACCCAGATCACGTTGTAGCTTCTTTGGAACATTGTCAAATTCTGTCCCGAATGTGTCGATCTGAGCTCTTTTGACCCAATACCTTAGGGCATTAGGGAATTTATGCTTGATTCCTATTTTCTTTAGAAAATCAAACACTACTTGGGTGACACCTATAAGTTTGTTCAGTTCAGAGTACCGAGTAGGATCAATTACCAAAGTCCGAGGTGGTTCTGGGTTCTCAGTGGGAACAGTAACATTGGTCACAATGACTTGTGGCTTTTGTTCAGGCCACTGGTCGCTGATTAGCCACTGAGGTCCATTGAACCACATCTCTGCCTTTGTTAATTGCCGTAAAGTCAGTCCTCGGGAGAGATAGTCAGCTGGATTCTCTTTTGTGGGTACATATCTTAGTTTATACCCTGCTGACAACTCTCGTATTTCCTTAACGCGGTTACTCACGTAAGGATTCTTACTGTTATTGTTCTTAACCCACTGTAGTACTGCCTCATTATCTGACCAAACTACTGTTTCTTTAAAGTGGATGTGGCGTAAGGCCTTGATCAAATAATGAGCCAATCTTACTCCTAACAGTAAGGCTGTTAATTCCAGTTGTGGCAGTGATCTTTTCTTTAAAGGTGCCACTCTGGCCTTTGATGTGAGCAAATTGGCTTGCCCATTTGTGACCAGGTAAGCTACTGTTCCATAAGCCTTTCCTGAGGCATCACAGACATGTAGCTTAATTGGTTCTTTTCATTTACTACTGTGTTCCTGGGGAACTTGACAGACTCTAGGGTACTTAAATCTTTTACTAAACCTTGCCATTTTTCTTGTAGGGCAGGTGTTAGAAGATCATCCCAGCCTATCTTTTGTTGCCAACATTCCTGTATTATCAACTTCCCATTAATCAGTACTGGGCTTAATAGTCCTAATGGGTCGAAGGGTTTGCTGACTTGTGATAGTAATTTTCTCATTGTTAAGTTAGTGGTATCAGGCTCCACTGACTTGATTGTCAACTGATCTGTTGTCGTGTTCCATTCGACACCTAGTACCTTTGTCATCTCGGGTACCTGGTAATCGGGAAATTCAGTTGAGATCAGTTGATTTAATTTTTCATTGTTAGAGACCCAAGATTGGAGAGGCATATTGGCTCCCATTAATTCTCGATTGGCCTCATGGTATATGTCCAACAGTTTACTTTCACTGTTGGTTGTACCTTGAAAATTATCCACATACAGGTTTTTGCTAATTTCCGTCTTGTTTGGGCTATTGGACTTCTTCAAGTGCGTATCCAAGGTAGCTTGGAGCAGAAAAGGAGATGACGTGGCGCCAAAAAGGACAGAGGCAAACCGGTAAGTGATTAATTCACTGTTCGGATCGTTAGGATCCTTAATCCATAGGAACTTTGTGTAGTTCCGGTCTTCTTCTTGAAGACCTACCCTAAGGAATGCCTTGCTGATGTCGGCCGTATATGCATAAGTCCCAATACGGAACTTTAACAGCACGTCGTAAAGCCTTTGTGTTAGGCTAGGGCCAGTTTGAAGACAGTCGTTTAACGAAACACTACTCGGCCTCATTTTAGCACTGCAATTAAATACTATCCGTAATGGGGTAGTTGCAGAATTCTTCTGTACACAATGATGTGGTAAGTAGTGACCTTCCTTTGGGTTATCATTTGTAACAACTTCGATAAATTTGTCATCGAGTTGCTTCTGTATTATTTCATGGTACAACTTCAAGTTCTCAGGTTGTCTTTGTAAGCGCAACACCTGTGATCTCAATTGGTTTTGTGCCATAAAATGGTTGACGGGTAGCTGAGGGTGATTCAGCTTCCATGGTAGCCTGACCCAGTATTGATTATCTCTGTATATAACTGAGTCCAGGTATTGTTTGTAAGTCCAGTCATCATCTGGGCTAGGTTGTTCAGGGACAATGCCGAGAGTTGCCAGGTCCCATAACTTGTGTACAGGGGGATCAAGCTCTTCCTCGGACATGTCTCTGAGTTGCAGTGGAGACTGGTCTCCTAGTCATGCAACCATTACTGGGTTGGCATGTTGGTGTTCTACAGGTGCGGGTTGGTTTAGCCGTAATACAGGGCCTGTTAGCAAATAGCCACCTGCAGATGGTAACACGTTCATACCGTGTTTGTATTCCTTTCCTTTGATAAACTTATGGTAGACATCTGATCCCATAAGGATTCCAATATTGGAAAGGTTATCTGTTGTGATTTTATCAGCCAAATGAATTCCCCTTTTTTCTAGGAATTTGGCTGTTGTCCCCAGACCATATACATATAGATCTGTTGGGAATCTATCTACTACTAGAGCTTGTACATTTTGTTCGTAACCTCCTAATCGTACTTTGGGTTGTACTACCTTGAAAACTCGGGCTCCTGAGTCAGTCAGGAATCCTGCTATGTTTATTCGTGTCTCCTCTACAGGTGTAAGTTTCAGGGTATCTACCAACTCTTTGGATATAAAGGTCAATTGGGACCCTTGATCAAATAATCCACGTACGGTGGCTTTGTTCTCTCCATTTCTAATGATCAATCGTGCAGTAGGTAGAGCTGATTTATGTTTAGACCTTGTTGAGAAAACACTTATGTCAGGTAGCACAGTACAAAGCTGTACTGAGGTGTTAGTTCCTTCCTCCTCCTGTGGTTTGGCAGACTTTGTACTTGAATCCCCACAAAGTGCTGTATGGTGTTGACCCTTATGGCACCTATAACAGGTGCGTATTGTTGATGTGCAGCTGTCGGGATGATGTTCCCTTATACACTTGGTACATCTATGTAACTCCTTGAGTCGTTTTATGCGTGTTGCACGATCGGGGTATCGTCTGCAATTGTACATGGAATGTGATTGTTCACAGAACAGACATGGTCTCCAGACGTTAACAGTATCTTGAGGAGTCACCGATTTGGGTGACGCGTTACCTGTAGGTTTGGAGGTACCAACTGCGTATGTGCCCACACTGCCTTGTCTCCACTTTGGGGAGGGAGAAGTTGTTTTAGATTTGTTTGGAGTACTGTTTGTACTCTGTTGTTTACTATTAGTAGTAGACGAAGGTTTAGATGTCGCTTTTTCATCTGGGATAACTCTTTCTCGTTCTATGATGGTTTGTAACCCTTTGTAATCTCTGTTACTGTCAGATATGACTTTCCATACAACACAAACAACTTATCCAGGATGTCCCTGGGTAATTTGCGAGTCATATGGACTTGGATTATCCAGTCTGATTCATCCAAGTTTACTTTATTTTTAAGTGCCTTAAGCAAAGACTCAAGCTCCAATCTAAAGGCTTGGAGTGAGACTGCTGTATTATTTGGATGTTTAATATCTAACAGCTTCTGGGTTAAAATTCTGATAGTCCTTTCAGGCTTCGCATAGTTGTCCTTGAGTAGTTGTACAGCATTGTCATAATCGTCATCTGTGTGATTCAGATTACAGACTACCTGAAAGGCTTCATCCTTCAAGACACTCTGTAAATACGTAAACTTTGTCGTCTTTGGTACATTGACATTAGAATCCACAGAATCGACAAATTTGCTCCAGAAATTGTCCCAATTCTCGTCCTCTGTTCCAGAAAAAGTTGGGAGACTGAGTGATGGTAATTTGACTTCTGGTGCTGTCTGATTCTGGGTAGTTGTAGCTGCAACATTTATATTGGCCTTATGGGCGTTATCAAATCTTCATAACGTTGTAATTGTTCAAACATTGCATCTTCATAATCAGAGTGTTCTTGGAGAATGTTGTTCATCGTATCTTCATCAATACTAGAATTATTAAGTAAATCTTGATACTGTTTCATTTGTTGCAACACACGGTCATATTTGTTCCGTGTAAGCTTAAGATAGTTTTCCAGTGCTGCATAATTAACTGGAGTTTGATTACTCATGTCTTCACATTTGTTAATCTGCCTTGTGAGATGCCCCTTTAAGGCCTAAGGGTTAATTTTACATTTTGGAGTGTAGACATCTTGAAGTACTTGCTAGTCGTATGGACTTTTAACTATTTGGCACTTGAATTAGTAAAGCAACTAGTTTCCGAACTAGAGCTGTTTATCATTTAAAATATATACTACTGTATAATCATACACGCTATAATTTGAGTGGTAAGCCTGTATCAATGCTGGTATTCCGCAAGCTAGCCCGTCATTATCACTCTTGGTTGGTACAGAGACACAGGTTAACACTCAAAGGTGAAATGATTATAGTTAAATTATACCTATAATTATATGTATGAATATCAGGTTGACAACACAACTCGGGTTGTCATGAATACTGCATAAAAATATGTACTTGCTAGGTTGTAATATATGTTCAACTCTAGACAAGTGTAAAAAATTCTTACCCTTACACCAGGTTAGCACAATAAATTAAACTAGGTTGCTGTACAACACCAGCCTAAAATGTCCTACCCTTGTGCAAGAATTTGCTGTAAACAATGTGGTATGCAGTATGTAATGGTGCAATATTAAAGTAATGTTTATACTTAAATTACAAAAACATTTATAAGTAACTTATAAGTAAAGTAGCCTCTTATCAACCTCTTGTAATGAAAAGGGCACAATAGTTCTTTGGCACAGGCCTCAGAACAATAATAGTGCTTTGTTGTAGTTTGTTTGCTATGAGATTGAAAAGTTAGGCTAGAAAATGTAAATATAGCAATGTCTTTCTGCTATAATATTGCACTACTAATGTATATCAGGATTTTATATCTAGATGCAATGTACCTACTGGTTAACTGTAATAATCATCTAGGTTCAAAGGACCATAATTTATGTGGTAAAAACTCCAGGCAGTATATCTTCTTTTAATTGACTTCAATAAATTAAAGTTTATCTTATTTTTTCTTAGTAGGTAAGAAATTGAGTGGACTGTATGTACTTGTTAAAACTGCCTGAAATTAATCTCACACAAATTGGGGGGACAATTTGTAGCTTAAACCACTTTGTAATGGCTCCTTCTTAAACTACAAATTGTTTACCTAAGTTTAATTATTATTTTATCATACCACATATGGTGGTCTAATCTACTATTATTTCAACAATTATTACTAGTTATGAATACTACTACTACAATAACTAGAATGGCCTTATCTGAGCCTGTAGTAAGGGCCTGCTAAGGCTGTGTCATGTTAGCATCTATGTGGGTGTGGCCCTGTGCCTCATGGTGCCAATGGCGGCTGTGGAGGCCTTCAAGGCTGGCAACAGCTAGGTACATGTGCATAGTTCTACTGCTCAGCTACTTGCTGTTCCAAGTCACAATTTACCTGTTTGGGATGCAAGGAGTTAGTACATTTCCCTAAACATATCAATACAGGTATAACATGGTATGTGAGGGCTGTAAAAATGGGGTACACGTACATGGTGTTGGTGTTGTTCATATATCATAACCGACTTATACCCTTTGATATTAAGCAGTGCACTAGAATAATAAACAAATACTTGGTAAGCCGGATACAATCGTTGTTGTTGATAGGCTGTGTTGCTGGTTGTTGACACGTAAATAGGTGTCTAGGTGTTAAACCAACTCTGGAGCCATGTGTGCAGCGTAAGGCTGCTTGTTATTGTTTTCGTGTGAGCGTGGCGTCTGTAAGAGACGCTCAGCCTCCCTAGTTGTTCCAATATTTTTTCCACTTCTAAGTTAAATTTACGTTAACAAGGGAATCAAGCTATATTTTGGTGTTAATAATTATATTCAGTCTTATTGAACACTTTTTTATTCAATTTAGACATTAAACTGTTGTATGAACAGTGGTTTAATAATGTAAATACTGCGGCGACGTCGATGACGTCACGGAGTCTCCCATTCTCTAATTTAAGAGGATACTGTTAAGGGA
>WNGS01067221.1:0-16009 GCA_020271785.1 Procambarus virginalis | reverse complement strand
TAGGGAATTAATAATTATAATATTCTCGATAAACGATTTCTAGCGAGAAATGGAGATAATATTTATACTTCTCCAGAGCATTCAACGTAACAGAATAAAAACTGTTACTGAATAATTTTAATTAATAACTCTTGATTTACATTATCAGGAGTAATATTATCAGCAATATGCTCAAATTAATTTATATTAACACTATGGTTAGTGGTGTTAAGCTACTGCAATTATAGGTTAATATTAATTTATCATAAGATAATAATGGATGATAAGTGTTGGAATTTCCAACACCTAGGCTTAATTCAATTATTACAGATGAGCCTAGCCTAGAACTAGAACAATTTAAATAATTTCAGGCAATCAACACAACCCTCTCATGTTGGCTAACCCTCAGCTGTGCTCAGGCCCCCATGCCCAGCCCTGGGCCTGAGTCCTCCGTTCCATACACCTGCACTGCCCCCTCACCTCCACATACACCAGCACTGCTCCTCACCTCCACATACACCAGCACTGCTCCTCACCTCCACATACACCAACACTGCCCCTAGCCTCCACATACACCAACACTGCCCCTAGCCTCCACATACACCAACACTGCTCCTCACCTCCACATACACCAGCACTGTCCCTAGCCTCCACATACACCAACACTGCCCCTAGCCTCCACATACACCAACACTGCCCCTAGCCTCCACATACACCAGCACTGCCCCTAGCCTCCACATACACCAGCACTGCCCCTAGCCTCCACATACACCAGCACTGCCCCTAGCCTCCACATACACCAGCACTGCCCCTAGCCTCCACATACACCAGCACTGCCCCTAGCCTCCACATACACCAGCACTGCCCCTAGCCTCCACATACACCAGCACTGCCCCTAGCCTCCACATACACCAGCACTGCCCCTAGCCTCCACATACACCAGCACTGCCCCTAGCCTCCACATACACCAGCACTGCCCCTAGCCTCCACATACACCAGCACTGCCCCTAGCCTCCACATACACCAGCACTGCCCCTAGCCTCCACATACACCAGCACTGCCCCTAGCCTCCACATACACCAGCACTGCCCCTAGCCTCCACATACACCAGCACTGCCCCTAGCCTCCACATACACCAGCACTGCCCACCTCCACATACACCAGCACTGCCCCTAGCCTCCACATACACCAGCACTGCCCAGCCTCCACATACACCAGCACTGCCCCTAGCCTCCACATACACCAGCACTGCCCTAGCCTCCACATACACCAGCACTGCCCCTAGCCTCCACATACACCAGCACTGCCCCTAGCCTCCACATACACCAGCACTCTCACCTCCACATACACCAGCACTAGAATCTAATAATATAATAAAATATAAGTGTTTACTTACGATAATATTTGCATGAAGCGTTTGTCCTCTGTCCGCTGACTGCACTGACGACAAAATGGCCGCTCTGTTGATCTGGCGGCGACGACGCTGTGACGTCACAGGTGAGGGCAGCAATGCGCATTTCGTCCCTCGACCCTTAATCATTCCCTCGTATATATAATTGGCGAGACAATTTACTTATCATTTACTTATCTTAGTTAGCAAATAGGGGATATTTGGCTAAGATTTCTGGTAACAGATCATTTTGAATGAAATATTTAAACACCTCTAGAACATTTATTATAAAATTGTCTCTGAATTCAATTCAATTCAATTGAAGTCTTTTGGCACTCCATCACATAGTGACAGAGTGTGTGCTTGTTGACCCAGTTTACATTTTGTTAGGTCTACATCAGCAGATAATTAGAAATCCCAGAGAGAGTTGTAACACAGTTTAAGCCGAAGAGTAGTAACATCTAGAAGTCTGCTGATTTTATTGGATGATCCATAGATGTGTGGCTCCTCTTGCATGATAGTATGATGATAGATGGAATTACTGGTGTCAATTTCACTTTGCCTCAGATCTACAAGATCTTGTTGAAGTTCTCGGTGCACTGCTGCTCTCAGATTGCTCATTGACAATCCAAGGTTACACTCATACGTCTCCTTTAAAGGCAGATTCTTTGGCTAACTTATCAGCTCTATCATGCATTCGGAGGCCAACATGAGATGGAGACCACATGAAATGGACTCTGTTACCATCCTTAATAATTTTGTTGTATTTGTGTCTAGCTTCGGACACGAGCATGTTACAGTTATGTCTTAAAGAGTTGAGAGCATTTAAGGATGATAAGGAGTCACTTACAATTAATGTATCAAGTTTGGAGACTTGTACACATTTCAGTGCAAGGAGCAAGGCAAATAGTTCAGTCTGAAGGGTAGAGGCCCAGTTGTTTATACGGACTCCCCACTCAAAGTATAGGCCATCGCCCATTTTCAGAACAACTGCACTTCCAGTTTCACCCGTGGTGCGGTGTAGGGAACCATCAGTGTATATGATTTGAGAGAGAGAATGTTCTGTGGACAGAGCATCAATATGGCTTAAGGCGTTGAGCTTTGCCTCAAGACGAAGCTTGGGCTGATCTCTAATTTGCTTCTTGGGAGGAAAGGGAGGGATTAAAACTGGAAAGAGTGTAACCTCCCACGGTGCAGGAAAGTGCCGTTGTTGTTTCTCTTGGTACAAATCATGAACCTGATACATTCTGAGTTGAGTTCCAGCTTTTGTTATCCATTTGGAACAATGCTGATCTTCAATAAAGAAATTCTGGAGGGCTTCTGTGCAAGGACTAGGATGAGTTAGCCTAAGCATTTTAATACTAATTTGACAGTTAATTTCAGTAACACGATCAACAACGCTCGGAATATTAAGTTCCTTTCTCATATTAAGTATCTTTGTGGTACGAGGGCACCCAAGGATTATCCTCAAGGCTTCGATCTGCAATTTTTCAAGCCCTCCAAGCTTTCTTTCAGGCATCAAAACAAGCAGAGGTGCAGCATAATCCACTAAAGATCTGATGTATGCAAGGTACATCATTTTGACAATTCTGACATTGGCACCATAGCCTGAGTGATAACCTGCAACAGCCTTGAGAGCTCGGAGCCTCTCTTTATACTGACGACAGAGTCTGAATACAACAGGACCGTACAGTGGCACCTCAAGGCCAAGGTATTTGAATCTGTTTACATAGTCAAGCTGGGAGCCATCAGACAGTTGCATCTTGCGAACAGCTCCTCCCTGCCTGGGTGGGCGCCGATTTAGTATCTTTGTTTTCTCTGCTGAGATAATTAAACCTAGGTTCTGACATGAGTCTAATACAGAGTTAAGAGTGTTCTGCATGATAGCATACCCAGTGGTGTGTAACATTATATCATCAGCATACCCAGTGGTGTGTATCTATATCATCATCATACCCAGTTGTGTGTATCATTATATCATCAGCATACCCAGTTGTGTGTATCATTATATCATCGGCATACCCAGTTGTGTGTATCAATATATCATCAGCATACCCAGTGGTGTGTATCATTATATCATCGGCATACCCAGTTGTGTGTATAACTATATCATCAGCATACCCAGTGGTGTGTATCATTATATCATCAGCATACCCAGTGGTGTGTATCATTATATCATCAGCATACCCAGTGGTGTGTATCATTATATCATCAGCATAGCTATAATGATGTGGACGTTGGGTTTGCTCGGTACAGAGTTTAACAGCGTGTTTATTAAGATATTAAATAAGGTAGGACTGAGGACACCTTCCTGTGAGGTACCTAGTTCGAAGTCTCTTGTTATCATTAATAACTTTGTTGTATTTGTGCCTAGCTTCAGACACGTGCATGTTACAGTATGTCTTAAAGACTTGAGAGCAATTAAGGATGATAAAGAGTTACAATTAATGTATCAGTTTAGAGACTTGTACACATTTCAGTGCAAGAAGCAAGGAAAATAGTTCGGATTGAAGGGGGGTAGAGGCCCAGTTGTTTATACGGACTTCCCACTCATAATATAAGCTTTTGATACAGTGCCACATAAAAGACTGATTAAAAAGATAGAGGTTCACTATATTGTGGATTCTATATTAAGCTGAATTAGGGCATGGCTATACCAAAGGAAACAAAGATTTAGAATCAATGGGGTTAAGTCGCAACACATGGTTTTACACATGGCCGTTCATGTTTAACAAATTTGCTCTCTTTTTATTCCAGCATAGTTGAGGCAGTTGATAGTGGTAAGGATTGTGATGTTGTGTTCCTTGACTTTAGCAAAGCTTTTGATACAGTGCCACATGAAACAATGTTGACCTTCAATAAAGACATTCTGGAGGGCTTCTGTGCAAGAGTTAGGATGAGCTAGCCTTAGCATTTTTATACCAATTTGGCAGTTAATTTCAGTAACACGATAAACAACGCTCGGAATATTAAGTTCCTTCCTCATGTTAAGTATCTTTGTGGTACGAGGGGCATCCAAAGATTATCTTCAAGGCTTCGTTCTGCAAGTTTTCAAGCCCTTTAAGCTTTCTTTCAGTCATCAAGGCAAGCAGAGGTGCAGCATAATCCACTAAAGATCTGATGTATGCAAGGTACATCATTTTGACAATTGTGACATTGGCACGATAGCCTGAGTGATAACCTGCAACATCTCCAAGAGGGCTTATGGAGCCTCTCATTATACTGACGACAGAGTTTGAATACAAAAGGACAATACAAGGCAAATTTTAAGGTATTTGAATCTGTTAACATAGTCAAGCTGGGAGCCATCAGACAGTTGCATCTTGTGAACAGCTCCTCCCTGCCTGGGTGGACACCCGTTTAGTATCTTTGTTTCCTCTGCTGAGATATGACTAAACCGAAGCCCTGACATGAGACTAATACAGAGTTAAGAGTGTTCTGCATGTTAGCATAACAAGTAGTGTGTAACATTATATCATCAGCATACCCAGTAGTGTGTATCATTATATCATCATGTATGATGATACATGATACAAGGAGGTTTAAATTGATCGATCGAACGATCTAAATTGGGTACTGAAATATGGTCAAAAGATTGGCGGATGCCGTTTAATACTGACAAATGTAAGGTTTAAAGGATAGGTAATGACGATAGATCGAGTTACAAGATATAAGCTAGATGCATGCATGGTGCTGAGATTGTGAAGTCGAATTATGAAAGGGATCTGGGAGTTATGATTAGTAAGAATTTAAAAAAAATCAATGAATAAATGTTCGTAATAAGGCAAACAGAACACTGGGATTTATGTATTGAAACATTAGTAATAATTAAGATATCGGTTCATTGTTCTTCAGATATATCTTGCTCTGGGTAGGCTCCATTTAGATATATATGCACTTCACTTTTGGTCACAGTATATCCACAGCATGGATATAAATTTACTAGAATGCGTCCAGCGGAGGATAACAAAGTTAATACCCCAAAATAGAAACCTGTCATATGAAGAAAGATTGTCAAAGCTTAAATTACATTCTCAAGAAAGACAAAGAATTATAGCTAGGTGACATGTGGTTTATGTTTTTGTTGATTTGTTTCTATATTTTCATAAATAAAGCATGCTTACTGTCTTATTCCAAGTTTTACGACAATTTTACAAGGTTTAAAATATAAAGCTCAATATATTTCAGCTTTTTTATACAGGAATTATACGTTAATATAACATTATAATAACGTAACGATGTCGTGTAAATAACGTTATATTGACGACATATAAATGTTATATTTATGTTATAAGAACGTAAATTGGATAGGTTTACATAGAGTAAACAAAAAAAACGAAATGTTGACTGAAAATTGTTTATTTTTATATATAAAGCATGAAAACATTATAATTCCATAGCATTTACTATTATTTTTAAATTTTTACATAAATCTTAAAAATCTGTGTCTCAAGAATACATGTTTTTAGTTATATCTAGTGGTTTTAAGAACGTCAGAAATACGTATTTATGTCATATGAACGCTGGTGCTCTCTAGAGTGGAGTACTGCTGCACAATGACAGCCCCTTTCAAAGCTGGAGAAATTGCTGACCTGGAGAGCGTGCAGAGATCCTTTACTGCTAGAATCCACTCGGTTAAACATCTAAACTATTGGGACCGACTAAAGAGCCTAAATCTGTACTCCCTTGAGCGCAGGCGGGGGAGATACATAATAATTTACACATGGAAAATATTAGAGGGGCTGGTCCCAAACCTGCACACAGAAATAACATCACATGCGACCAGAAGACATGGCAGGATGTGCAGAATACCCCCGTTGAAAAACAGAGGTGCAACTGGTACTCTGAGAGAGAACTCTATCAACATCAGAGGCCCGAGACTGTTCAACACGCTCCCGCTACACATAAGGGGCATAACTGGCAAACCCCTCACAGTGTTCAAGAGAGAACTGGATAAGCACCTCCAAAGGATACCTGATCAACCATGCTGTGACTCATACGTCAGGCTGCGAGCAGCCACGTCCAACAGCCTGGTTGATCAGTCCAGCAACCAGGAGGCCTAGTCGACGACCGGGCCGCGGGGACACTAAGCCCCGGAAGCACCTCAAGGTAACCTCAAGGCAAGGTATCCCAGCAAACACAAATCATCTAGAAAACGTTCGTCTATCTCTTCCCATAGGCGTGGGAATGATTTGCATTGAGAATGGTGCAGGAGAGCCTTTGAGAAACTTTTAATCAAAAAATCCAAACACAAAGGTTTGATAATAAATTGTTTTTCTACCACTATTTTGTTCCTAATGTATTACAAGTAGTGTTTACATGTTTAAATATAAAATTTATGGTGTTTTTGTAAAATTCATTAATAAATTGTGAATGATATTTATTGGCTGAGTGAAACCTTCACAATCCATTTACTTATAATATGATCAGAAAAAAGTAGTTTTCCAAATTTTCAAAAAATCGCTTTTTTTAACACAATTTGACTCCTTATGCATTTCACTAAACACTAATATCATGTTTAAATATATAATTTATGTATTATTCCCTAAAATAGTTTATATAAATTATAAAAGTTGCTGGAAAGTGGTGTGAAAGAATCAGAAATCGTTTTGTTGTCTTATATTGGCGTGTTCTTATTAACTATGTCTCAAGCACGTACACAGTTTATCAAACAAGATTAACATTCGTCAACCCTTAAAATCTTATATGTTTTCTTGCTGGTGCAAAATGGGTGAATCTTTAAGAACAGCAAGTATCTATATGACAAATGGTGTTTTCCCCAACTCAAACCTTGTAGGGTTCTGCCATACTACTTGTGAAGGAGGAAATGTATATGTTATCTCTCAGAATGTTTGGTAATATGTTCATGGTTTGTGATGTGTGTATATGTACTGAACGGGGTGAGAATAGATTGAGCTACCTCATCCCTTTGTGTGTATTTTACATCAATAAACTTATTTCAATTTCAATTCAATTGTAGGGTTCATTATTCTACACATATTTCTAGTGACTCTTAGATGTTTACATCCTCTGAAGTATAATTGTGAAGGCTGTGTCCATCACTCTCACCACAGATTCTTAAACTCCTCTCTGCAGGTTCAACTATAATTAATTTCCATTCTACATGCAGATTCCACAGATTCCAACAAAAAAATGAATGCATTTCTATATGATAAGACAAATACATGAGTTTGTGATAGATTCGTTTTCTGTGATATAACATTGATATGCTCTTTTTTCTTTACACCGCATACTAAACTAAATCACGATCGAGAGTATATATTGCTTTTTAAGAAGCGCCACCACTGACCGTCAATTAAGTGCTCACATCAACAGAGTTAATGTATAAATATGGTCAACGCTCAACAGAGTTAGTATAAATGGGGTTAAGTCAGAGTTGGAAAATGTTGTAGGTTGAGTACCTCAAGGCTCTGTCCTGGGACCTCTGTTGTTTATAATACTGTATATATAAATGATTTAGATTCAGGTTTGAGTAATAATATTTGCAAATTTGCCGATGATACAAAAATCGGTAGGGAAATAACACAGAAGAAGACTCACTATCTCTTCAAGTTGATCTAAATAGAGTTTTGAAATGGGCAAAAGGTTGACAGATGCAGTTCAATGCTGATAAATGTAAAGTTTTGAGGTTAGGTAATGATATGATAGAGTTACAAGATACGAGATAGATGGTGTTGTGATTGCGAAGTCGGATATTTCGAAAGGGATCTTTGAGTTATGATTAGTAAGAATTTAAAACCAAAAGATCAATGCATGAATGTTCGTAATAAGGCAAATAGGACACTAAGATTTATTAATCGAAGGGTTAATAACAAGACACCTGGTTTTGTTCTTCAGCTATATCTTGCTCTTTAAAGCTATTCATTCCCGTGCCGTGTCTTTGGTGGCTTAATTCTTGTCAATCAATCAATTTGTTGCTCTGGTTAGGCCCCACTTTGATTATGCAGTTCAGTTTTGGTCGCTGTACTATAGAATTGATATAAATTCACTTGAACGTATCCAGCATAGTTAATTAACAAAGTTAATTCCCCAATTGCATTCACTGAAAAGGCGAATAGTTAGGTGTGACATGATAGAGGTTTACAAGTTGATGAATGGACATAACAAATGGGATATTAAAAGTATCAGCACCAGACGAAATAATGGGTATAAATTGCATAAGTTTAGATTTAGGAAAGACCTGGGAAAATACTGGTGCGGTAACAGGGTTGTTGATTTGTGGAACAAATTACCGCCAAACGTGGTGGAGTCCATTGATTGTTTCAAACGTGGGTTCGACATGTATATGAGTGGGCTTGGGTGGTTATAAGAGTGGAAAAATGTTGTAAGCGAAGTGCCTCAAGCCTCTGGACTGGGACCTCTGTTGTTTATAATAAATATAAATATTTTAGATTAAGGTTTGAGTAGCAGCATTTGCAAATTTGCCGATGATACAAAAATCGAATATCAAAAAATATCAAAATATCAAAAATCGAAAATCCAATATATGATCTGTCTCGGTCTTTAATGGTCCTATCCTTTCCCTAACCTTTGTTCGATATAACTGAAAAAACCTTTAGGATTTGCCTTTGCTTAACCTGCTATACGGACTTCAGAGTTTCTTCTTTTTCAACTTCATAGTGGTGGAGGAATTATTTTTCGAACTTCATAGTAGTGGAGGTGGGCTGCCTCGATTGTTTCAAGCGCGGGTTAGACATGTATATTAGTAGGATTGGGTGGTTATAGATAGGAGCTGCCTGGTATGGGCCAATAGGCCTTCTGCAGTTACCTTTGTTCTTATGTTTTTGCCCTGTAACCTAAATGGTTACAGAGGCACATATATGGGCTTAGGGACTGAACCCCACAATACATTTAGCTAAGCTGGTTACAATCTTGATGATATAGTTACAAAATTCAGTATAAGTCGTCACATTATCAATGGGTTCGAGATCAACCACAATTACAGTTTCTATGCAGGCGATGAGTCACAATAACCTGGCTAAAGTATGTTGACCAGACCACACGCTAAAAAGTGGAAGGGATGACGAAGGGATGTCACTTAAGCGTCAAAACAAAAATGTGTATACTCTTTTTACTCTCCTGACCTTAGTTCTCGAGCTACGTATTTCATTTTGGTACCAACGTGTTCGGAATAAAATTCTCTAGAAGAGCATCAGTAAAAAAAGGTCACGAAAGGTACAGGGAGACCAGCACCAAATAAATAACTACATAGATGACTCGCCGTGAGCACCCAACAGCAACAAAATGTTGCGGAACTGTTACCCAGTATCGGTGACCCGACGACACATGTGTGATACAGCGCTTTGAAAGTTTATAATTATTTCACTGTCCTGACATTATTATTCTATGTACGTCATTCATTTTTGTGCCAATGTGTTCGCAATAGAATGTTCTATGAGCCCGTAGGTAAAAAAGATCAACAAAGTGTAAGTTAGAATAGCGCCAAATATAAAACAACGCTGGAACATATCAGTGAGTGTCAAACACACATGAAATGTGTTTTACTGTTGTTATGTTTGTCAAGTTTATACTTGTTGCACACAGTTATTTCTGGTTGTACATTGATCGGAATAAAATTCCCTAAATAGACATATGCATATAATACATGATATGGGGGAAGCATTACCAGTATAAACGGCTTAAGTCACCCACCTGCAACCCGTTTGGGACACTCATGCAGACACACGCTATCTTGAGGTTATCTTGAGATGATTTCGGGGCTTTTTAGTGTCCCCGCGGCCCGGTCCTCGACCAGGCCTCCACCCCCAGGAAGCAGCCCGTGACAGCTGACTAACACCCAAGTACCTATTTTACTGCTAGGTAACAGGGGCATAGGGTGAAAGAAACTCTGCCCATTGTTCCTCGCCGGCGCCCGGGATCGAACCCGGGACCACAGGATCACAAGTCCAGTGTGCTGTCCGCTCGGCCGACCGGCTCCCCATAAACGCTACACCCAAAAAAAAATCTATGAAGGTTCGAGTCTACTTACGGCAGTTTATGTGATACAGTGTTCATTCTGGTATCAAAATACTCGTTTCAGTTTGTAGCTCATGCGATTTTCAGAATCAAGGGAATCGCTGGAGGTTCAACATTTGAGTCAGAGTCATCTGACAAAACCGTCTCGTCAAATGGCAGTGTGCCAGACATCTCGGGTTCTGATTCGGTTGCTGCTTCAACTTGAGGTGTTGAAGTGAACAAAGGCCGCCTCACACCAGATGGTCCGGGAGTTTGCATGGCGTCAGCATAGGCAGGACCTGTGTCATCATTTATGTCTGGAGCGTGCCCCAAGTGTTGAGATACTGTTGCTGTTTGAGGCCAATCTTCCGGGTCCCAGCACAATAGGGCCCAAATTACCACCTCGTGGAACTGTAGCAATGTTAGCTTTTTTAGATCAGTTGTGTTGTATTTGTACAAAACAAAGGCATTATGCAATGCCAATTGCAGGAAATAAACGTTATCTTTTTGGTCCACTTGTGAGTTTTCCTGGTAAAATGGTAATAGCATTTGATCGAAGTGGTCCACACCTCTCATGAACTTATTGTACCATGCAGCCTAGTGGTGAGAAAGAGAACCTCATGGCGCGCAGTTTGAAACAAACCCAAAGTAAATCAGATTAAATTGAATTTTATACAAATATTTTTTTGAGGACATCGTTTTATGTCCACATTGCAGAAGTGGTTAGGCAAACAGGACTCCAGGTGATGTACTGATCCGCATAATTAAAGTATAAATTGTGTTGAGAAAAAATAAGAAAAAATGGAAAAAAGGGGGGGGACCATGGCAGAAAAGAGTAAAAATACAATTTGGTCAACCCCAGAGTTAAACTTAATCTGTGTAAACACTCTATGCAAATAAAGGGACCCAGTTTATGGAACTCACTCCCTATTGAATTGAAAAGCTGTCCAACTTTTACATCATTCAAAATCAATACTAATAAGTACCTAATTTCATCTTCATAGTTTTTCACCTTTTGCCTTAAAATTGCACTGTATCTATTGCTACCCAATCTCCCAACTTTTATGTTCCCAATTTGAACATCTTTACCATTGTGATCATTGCTGTCTTCTTATATGTGCTGCCAATCTGCTGTATGGTGTTTATTAATCTTGTTTATCTGTATCTATTGCTACCCAGTCTCCCAATCTTTATGTACCCAATCTGAAAATCTTTACCATTGTGATCATTGATGTCTTATATGTGCTGTCAATCTGCTGTATGGTGTCTATTAATCTTGTTTAAATTACCAATCAAGCTGTCAATGTAATCAATCAGAGCTTTAATATAACAATGTGCTTTAATATACTTACTAAGCTCTCTCATCTCATTTTTCTCTTGCAATGTATTTGTTATCATTTATCAATTCTGATAGAAATTACCTACTTAAAATTATCTGTTAGCTTAAGGACCTGCCCGAAACGCTGTGCGTACTAGTGGCTTTACAAGACTGTAAATACTGTACTATTCAATGTATTCTCACAAACCCAATGTACCTTCTTGTATATAAATAAATAAATAAATAAATAAACAAATAAATAAGTATACTTATATACTATGTGGTTTTGTTATTCCCTATCGTTTGTTAGAAAAAAATGACTAATACGTTCGGCCAATGACTTTGACTTCGACTTGACTTTGACTTCGTTCATGGCATTGTATTTTCCATAATATATAAGGGTATGACATTGCAATTATATTATTGTGTACAAATAAGTTGGAAATTTCATGTATCCTAAAAATAGTAAAATAAAGAATAAGAATAATTAAATAATTGTTGTAGTAAATTGTCACACGTTCATCATACGCAAACGAACACTCAGTGTGGAGCGTCAGTACAACAAGATCCCCGCCATTTTAAAACACGGCTTCGAATGTAAGTAACATTTTCTCGTACTAACACTGTGTTATACAATAGAATTGATCTTGAATTCACAAATTTAGCTGTTACATCTGACAGAGTATGTTAGACGGTGTAATGCTGGTTGATGTTGACGTATTTGTGGGCTTGGTGGTGGTTTAAATGTGATGGCGTGGTCCGTGTTGGAGACTGTGTTTTGATAGTATGGGTATAGGTTTGATATTGGTCTATAGTTTATGGTGGTGTGGGTTGTAATGTGTAATATTGGTTGTTAGTGTGTGGTGGTGATTGTAGCGTGTGGTGGTGATTGTAGTGTGTGGTGGTGACTGTAGTGTGTGTTGTGGTGGTAGTGTGTGGTTGTGGTGGTAGTGTGTGTTGTGGTGGTAGTGTGTGGTGTGGTGGTAGTGTGTGGTTGTGGTGGTAGTGTGTGGTTGTGGTGGTAGTGTGTGGGAGGGGGTTGTAGTGTGTGGTGGTGTTGGTAGTGTGTGGTTGTGGTGGTAGTGGTGGTTGTGGTGGTAGTGTGTGGTTGTGGTGGTAGTGTGTGGTTGTGGTGGTAGTGTGGGGTGGTTGTTGTGGTGTGTGTGTGGGGGGTTGTGTGGGTGTGGTGGTGATTGTGTGTGTGGTGGTGTTGGTGTGTGTGGTGGTGGTGGTAGTGTTGGTTGTGGTGGTAGTGTGTGGTTGTGGTGGGTAGTATGTGGTTGTGGTGGTCGTGTGTGGTGGTGTTGGTAGTGTGTGGTTGTGGTGGTAGTGTGTGTTGTGGTGGTAGTGTGTGGTGTTGTGGTGTGTGTGTGTTGTGGTGGTAGTGTGTGGTTGTGGTGGTAGTGGTGTGTGGGGGGTTGTAGTGTGTGGTTGTGGTGGTAGTGTGTGGTTGTGGTTGTAATGTGTGGTGATGGTTGTAGTGTGTGGTGGGCTTCTTATATGTGCTATCAATCTTCTGTATGGTGCCTATTATTCTTGTTTAAATTACCAATCAAGCTGTCAATGTAATCAGTCAGAGCTAGTGGCTTTATAAGATTGTAAATACTATGCTATGTATTCTCACAAACCCAATGTACCTTCTTGTATATAAATAAGTAAATAAATAAAAATAAATAAATATTTGCTATGGTACATTAAATAATTTTGTACATTACATTAATTATAAATGAACATTAATTAACATTAATTAAAAATTGTACATTACATAAATTTAATTTAATACATTTAACTATATTTTGCTATACACTGTAGTCCTAAACTTCCTTTGTCCTAGCTGGTAGCATTTAATCCCTGGTCCCAGTAGACCACTTTTGGCTTTGGGCCTGGTGGAGGTTGGTCCACCAGGCTGTTGCTTGGAGCGGCCCGCAGGCCACTCTGCTCTTTCTGAATCTTTTCCCCACATTCAGTGCACTTGAAATGTTTAGCAACCGTATGTAGCATTCTATGAGCATTTATATATATATATATATATATATATATATATATATATATATATATATATATATATATATATATATATACTAGAAGGTACATTAGGTTTGAGTACAAAGCATTGATATTTTTAAATTCTTGTAAAGCAATTAACACCCATAGGGCTTTGGACAGATTCTTAATTGCAGATAAATTTAATTTGGTAATTTGTATAAAAATTTAAAAATGTTAATAGGTGTATTGTAAGAAAATTAAAAAAAATTACTAGTAACGGAAAAGGACGAAAATCATTATTCGTATGTCCCAGTTGACCAAATCCATTCCCACGCTCTGGACCTTCATAAGGTTTGTCACCTGTATGCACGATCATGTGAGTCTTCACATGAGAAAGTTGACTAAATCTTTTCCCACATTCTGGATACTCATACGGTTTAAACCCAAATGCACCATCATGTGAACCTTAATATGAGCAGGTTGACTGAATCTTTTTCCACATTTTAAACATTCATGAGGTTTATTGCCTGAATGTATTAGCATGTGACTCTTAACATTGCTTAGTAGCTCTGTGCATATCAGGTGCTGTTTAATATACAGACCTACTCCTCCATTTGACCTAGTTTCTCTATCACATCTATATAAATTGTAGTTGGGAATCCAGATTTTACTATCCATGTAATCTTTTTTTTTTTCTTTTTATATATCTAATTGATTTTTTCTAACAGTTAAAAAGAAAATAGTTTAGTGGTTTTATTACATTAGAAAGTTATAAAATCTAATGTTGAGATTGAAAGACATACATTATACTCTATTGCCTTAAAGTTTATGCATTATTGTAACAGGTACAAATGCTGTCCTAGTCGAGGACAGTCGACGTGGAGGCCTGGTCGACGACCGGACCGCGGGGACGCTAAGCCCCGGAAGCACCTCAAGGAAGCACCTCAAGGTAGTTGGGAGGTGCAAATTGTAATGACACAGTGAGATGAATGATGAAGAAGATAGAGCCCTTTGCTTTGTGGTGCAAGAAGAAAAGTGTCTTCAAACCTTGAATATTTGCAATGTAATATTAGTAAGTAAATTTGATAATTTTTGTATTATATATGTATGTGTATATACTGTATATGGATATATGTGTATATATTTGCATATCAAGCTGATATGTTGAAGCATGTACTGAACAAGATTGGTGGAAACAGATACAAGGTTAAGATTGCCAATTTACTGTAGTCTAGTCTAATTCAATCATTTTTAGTAATCTTTGAGAAACATTTTGAGAATCTTTGAGAACTCAGCTCAAAGAACTGTTGAGAACAATCTCAACATTCTTTGAGCTTATACATAGCACAAACATTATGCTATGTATAAGGTAAAATAAAGTAACTTTGATTTTGACTAAATATGTAGACATATCTTGAATTTTCTCTACAATAATAATGAAAGAAAGCCTAGATTAGTTTTTGTTGAAGTTGCCGGTGCCAGTGGACCACTTTGTGCTTTAGGCCTGGTGGAGCTTGGTCCACCAGGCTGTTGTGTGGAGTGGCCCGCAGACCCACATACAGTCTGCATATAATATACAGTCTGTTGATCAATTGAACTACAGTAGTTAGTTTTTATCACCTGAATGCACCAATATGTCTTCATTCTTCCCAGATGAAGGAACTAGGTAATGTTCATCATCTGAATGCACCATCTGAAGCTTTTCCACATCATGATACACGAGAGGTTTATCAGCTGTATGCACCATCCTGTGAGTTTGTATAAGTCGCAAACAACTGAATCCCTTGCCACAGTCGGGACATTCATGAGGTTTATCATCCGTATGCACAATCATGTGACTTATTGTACTGGAACGTTTTCTGAATCTTTGGCCCGCATTCAGTACACTTGAAATGTTTAGCACCCGTTTGTAGCGTCCTATGCACATTTATTTATTTATTTATATATATATTATATATATATATATATATATATATATATATATATATATATATAATATATATATATATAATATATTAAATAATATCTATAATATATATATAATATATAATATAATATATATATAACTGAAAACTCACACCCCAGAAGTGACTCGACCCATACTCCAGGAGCAAACGCAACTGGTATGTACAGGGACGCTAATCCGCTTGACCATCACGACCGAATAAGGAAGTGATAGCCGGAGCTATATGAACCACTTCCCCGCCGGCACTCGGATGGTAATCTTGGGCATAGCATTTATCAAATCACCTCATTTTTGGGGCAACACGTGAGGAACACAAATGCAAACAAGCCTGAATGGTCCCAGGACTAGATACAACTGAAAACTCACACCCCAGAAGTGACTCGAACCATACTCC
>WNGS01067220.1:47985-62013 GCA_020271785.1 Procambarus virginalis | reverse complement strand
AGTTCTGGTGACAGAGTTTACATTTAGTCAAATCTACATCAGCCTAAGCTAGCAGTGGTAACATTTAGAAGTCTGCTAACCTTATTGAATGATCCATAGACGTGCGGTACTTCCTGCTTAATAGAATGATAATAGATGGAAGAAACTGGTGTGAATTCATTTTGCCTCAAGTCTTCGAGATTTTGTTGACGTTCCCGGAATATTACTGCCCTCAGGCTGCTCAGAGGCAGTCCAAGATGGTAATCAATTCCCTCTTTACGAGCAAAAGTCTTGGCCAACTCATCAGTTCTATCAGCATTCGGAGACCAATATGGGAAGGAATCCACAGGAGACAAACTCTCGACTCTATCATTGATTATCATCATATCTGTGTCTAGCTTCAGAGACAAGCACTTCACAGTTATGTCTTGGTGACCTGTCCAGGATGACAAGGTGTGGACAGCCCGCCGTCACAACTCTCCCAGCAGACAGTGTGTCGTGGGGTGACCTACCCGGGTGCCCCAAGGCACTCCGCTTGGGGGTTCCTTCGCAAAGGGCAGTGTCTTCCGATAAAGGGAATCAATGAAAGAGGTTCAGGTATCCAAATTAGCCCCCTGGCATTTCTCCTGTTTTTAATGACTTCCGGGTGAATGGTGCACCGGAGGCTTCCTTGTCTCTCCAGCCGGGCTGCTCCTCGCCTTCGTCCTCTTGACTTCTGATGATCGTAAGCGAAAAGTCGCATTTTCCTACATATTTGTAGTGAAGTACAGCATGTATAGAACTGTGTGGCCAGGAGCACCTCCCTCGCCCCGTTGTCCCGTAATAAAGCCTGTGCAGGCGGGGGCGTCATTGGGGCGAATGCTATGCCTAGCGGGGTGGGGTTTGAGGGTGCACATTGATCCATCACCCGCCCTCAGCACGCATGCCGCCCCGCCCCGCCCTCAGCACGCATGCCGCCCCCACCCCGCCCTCAGTACACAGGCCGCCCCCGCCCCGCCCTCAGCACGCAGGCCGCCCCCGCCCCGCCCTCAGCACGCAGGCCGCCCCCGCCCCGCCCTCAGCACGGTGGCCGCCCCCACCCCGCCCACAGCAGGCAGGCCGCCCCCGCCCCGCCCTCCAGGGCAGGTGTGGCCCCGTCACTTGTCAAACCGCTCCGTGTGTTTGTGCATCCTTCACACGGGAACACCTGAAAAAACTCTCTCGTTAGAAGACGGTAACAAATGACTTGCCTCAGGGTAGACCTTACTCGCTTGTTGACATGTGTTGGCTGTTCAAGTAGGCGGGGGCCCCCAGGGACTGTTTAGCTAGGTGAGCTCCCTTCTCCAGGGACTGTTTAGCTAGGTGGGCTCCCTTCTCCAGGGACTGTTTAGCTAGGTGGGCCCCTCAGGACCTATTCTACGAGGTAGGGCCCCCTGTTTTGGAGTCCAAAGAGGGCTTTCAGAGGTCTTGAACCACATTCCGCTGGTCTGCTGCTCTTGGCTCGCCGACTTCACCAGGAACACATAAGCTGTAAGCCCAGAGCCATCCACCCAGCACAGTCAGCTTGATCATGTTTGTTGGGTTAATAATGCGATCATTGAGTGATACGTCATCATTATCCCAGCGTCCTGAGGACACTACTGTGTTTATAATGAAGATAAATTCTCCAGTAATGGCCTTGTGGTTCAGGTCGCTTCTGGGCTTCACCGCTCTTGGTGTCCTGGTTGATGGTGGTGCCACCACCCACCAGCCCGTCCCCCTAAGATCTCCCAACGTCAAGAAAACGGTCAATTTAAAGTGTCGACTCTCCTAACCTACCAGAGGACCCAAAACAGAAAACGGGACAGTACGTCACTTTCGCCAGCCGCTTCCATGTTCTAGTACGACAATTTTTGGCCTTATGTAACGCATACGGGTGAAATGCGACGTTCTTTGTAGGAGGACAGGTTGTAGGAGGACAGGTTGTAGGAGGACAGGTTGTAGGAGGACAGGTTGTAGGAGGACAGGTTGTAGGAGGACAGGTTGTAGGAGGACAGGTTATAGGAGGACAGGTTGTAGGAGGACAGGTTGTAGGAGGACAGGTTGTAGGAGGACAGGTTATAGGAGGACAGGTTGTAGGAGGACAGGTTGTAGGAGGACAGGTTGTAGGAGGACAGGTTATAGGAGGACAGGTTATAGGAGGACAGGTTGTAGGAGGACAGGTTATAGGAGGACAGGTTGTAGGAGGACAGGTTGTAGGAGGACAGGTTATAGGAGGACAGGTTATAGGAGGACAGGTTATAGGAGGACAGGTTGTAGGAGGACAGGTTGTAGGAGGACAGGTTGTAGGAGGACAGGTTGTAGGAGGACAGGTTGTAGGAGGACAGGTTATAGGAGGACAGGTTATAGGAGGACAGGTTGTAGGAGGACAGGTTGTAGGACGACAGGTTGTAGGACGACAGGTTGTAGGAGGACAGGTTGTAGGAGGACAGGTTGTAGGAGGACAGGTTGTAGGAGGACAGGTTGTAGGAGGACAGGTTGTAGGAGGACAGGTTGTAGGAGGACAGGTTGTAAGAGGACAGGTTGTAGGAGGACAGGTTGTGTGCGTCCCTTTATTTGCGCGCTCCCTCTTTTGTTTGTTTCCCTCTTGTGTATGTTCTCCCCTTATGTGTGCTTTCCCCTTATGTGTGCTAAGAGGAGACACAGCGCCAGTGTCTCCCCTCCCTCAGGCAACGTCAGTGTCTCCCCTCCCTCAGGCAACGTCAGTGTCTCCCCTCCCTCAGGCAACAGCCAGGAACACCTTGCTGCTGCTGACGGCTGCGCGCGAGCCCGTTGTCGCTTCCCGCGTTTTCTTCTGCCAATTACACGTGACAGTTTCCCGCGTTAATGAGCAAAAAAGCGCGGGCATTCCCAGGGCGGCTACTGCCAAACCCGCCGAAAACACGCTTATAAATGGATACTTAGGTGGCACAGTTTGTGCTGTGCTTGGTGCAGTGTGCTGTGCTTGGTGCAGTTTGTGCTGTGCTTGGTGCAGTGTGCTGTGCTTGGTACAGTGTGTGCTGTGTTTGGTACAGTGTGTGCTGTGTTTGGTACAGTGTGTGCTGTGCTTGGTGCAGTGTGTGCTGTGTTTGGTACAGTGTGTGCTGTGTTTGGTGCAGTGTGTGCTGTGTTTGGTGCAGTGTGTGCTGTGTTTGGTGCAGTGTGTGCTGTGTTTGGTACAGTGTGTGCTGTGTTTGCTGCAGTGTGTGCTGTGTTTGGTACAGTGTGTGCTGTGTTTGGTGCAGTGTGTGCTGTGTTGGTACAGTGTGTGCTGTGTTTGGTGCAGTGTGTGCTGTGTTTGGCACAGTGTGTGCTGTGTTTGGTGCAGTGTGCTGTGTTTGGTACAGTGTGTGCTGTGTTTGGTACAGTGTGTGCTGTGTTTGGTACAGTGTGCTGTGTTTGGTACAGTGTGCTGTGTTTGGTACAGTGTGTGCTGTGTTTGGTGCAGTGTGCTGTGTTTGGTACAGTGTGCTGTATTTGGCACAGTGTGTGCTGTGTTTGGTGCAGTGTGCTGTGTTTGGTACAGTGTGCTGTGTTTGGTACAGTGTGTGCTGTGCTTGGTGCAGTGTGCTGTGCTTGGTGCAGTGTGTGCTGTGTTTGGTGCAGTGTGTGCTGTGTTTGGTGCAGTGTGCGGTGCAGTGTGTGCTGTGTTTGGTGCAGTGTGTGCTGTGTTTGGTGCAGTGTGTGCTGTTTGGTACAGTGTGTGCTGTGTTTGGTACAGTGTGTGCTGTGTTTGGTGCAGTGTCTGCTGTGTTTGGTGCAGTGTGTGCTGTGTTTGGTGCAGTGTGTGCTGTGTTTGGTGCAGTGTGCTGTGTTTGGTACAGTGTGCTGTATTTGGCACAGTGTGTGCTGTGTTTGGTGCAGTGTGCTGTGTTTGGTACAGTGTGCTGTGTTTGGTACAGTGTGTGCTGTGCTTGGTGCAGTGTGCTGTGCTTGGTGCAGTGTGTGCTGTGTTTGGTGCAGTGTGTGCTGTGTTTGGTGCAGTGTGCGGTGCAGTGTGTGCTGTGTTTGGTGCAGTGTGTGCTGTGTTTGGTGCAGTGTGTGCTGTTTGGTACAGTGTGTGCTGTGTTTGGTACAGTGTGTGCTGTGTTTGGTGCAGTGTCTGCTGTGTTTGGTGCAGTGTGTGCTGTGTTTGGTGCAGTGTGTGCTGTGTTTGGTACAGTGTGTGCTGTGTTTGGTGCAGTGTGTGCTGTGTTTGGTGCAGTGTGTGCTGAGTTTGGTGCAGTGTGTGCTGTGTTTGGTGCAGTGTGTGCTGTTTGGTACAGTGTGTTCTGTGTTTGGTACAGTGTGTGCTGTGTTTGGTACAGTGTGTGCTGTGTTTGGTACAGTGTATGCTGTGTTTGGTACAGTGTGTGCTGTGTTTGGTGCAGTGTGTGCTGTGTTTGGTACAGTGTGTGCTGTGTTTGGTGCAGTGTGTGCTGTGTTTGGTGCAGTGTGTGCTGTGTTTGGTACAGTGTGTGCTGTGTTTGGTGCAGTGTGTGCTGTGTTTGATGCAGTGTGTGTTGTGTTTGGTGCAGTATTGCTGTGTTTGGTGCAGTGTGTGCTGTGTTTGGTACAGTGTGTGCTGTGTTTGGTACAGTGTGCTGTGTTTGGTACAGTGTGTGCTGTGTTTGGTACAGTGTGTGCTGTGCTTGGTGCAGTGTGTGCTGTGCTTGGTGCAGTGTGTGCTGGTTTGGTACAGTGTGTGCTGTGTTTGGTGCAGTGTGCTGTGTTTGGTACAGTGTGCTGTGTTTGGTACAGTGTGTGCTGTGTTTGGTACAGTGTGTGCTGTATTCACTTAGTTGTATTTTACGGGGGTTGAGCTTTGCTCTTTCGGCCCGCCTCTCAACTGTCAATTAACTGTTTACTAACTACACTAACTACTATTTTTCCCCAACACCACACACACACACACACACACACACACACACACCCACACACACACACACACACACACACACACACACACACACACACACACACACACCAGGAAGCAGCCCGTGACAGCTGACTAACTCCCAGGTACCTATTTACTGCTAGGTAACAGGGGCATTCAGGGTGAAAGAAACTTTGCCCATTTGTTTCTGCCGGGTGCGGGAATCGAACCCGCGCCACAGAATTACAAGTCCTGCGAGCTATCCACCAGGCTACCTGGCCCTGGCTGTGTTTGGTGCAGTGTGCTGTGTTTGGTGCAGTGTGTGCTGTGTTTGGTGCAGTGTGTGCTGTGTGTTTGGTGCAGTGTGCTGTGTTTGGTGCAGTGTGCTGTGTTTCGTGCAGTGTGTGCTGAGTTTGGTGCAGTGTGTGCTGTGTTTGGTGCAGTGTGCTGTGTTTGGTGCAGTGTGTGCTGTGTTTGGTGCAGTGTGTGCTGTGTTTGGTACAGTGTGTGTGTTTTGGTGCAGTGTGCTGTGTTTGGTGCAGTGTGTGCTGTGTTTGGTGCAGTGTGCTGTGTTTGGTGCAGTGTGCTGTGTTTGGTGCAGTGTGCTGTGTTTGGTACAGTGTGTGCTGTGTTTGGTGCAGTGTGTGCTGTGTTTGGTGCAGTGTGTGCTCTGTTTGGTGCAGTGTGTGCTGTGTTGGTGCAGTGTGCTGTGTTTGGTACAGTATGCTGTGTTTGGCACAGAGTGCTGTGTTTGGGCACAGTGTTTGGTGCAGGATAAACACCTCTTGTGCTTGCGGAGTTGAGCTCTGGCTCTTTGATCCCGCCTCTCAACCGTCAATCAACAGGTGTACAGATTCCTGAGACTACTGGGCTCTTTCATATCTTCACTTTTTCAAAGCATTATATGACAGTGCTGGGAAGACGGAACACCAGGAGCGTAGCTCTAATCCTGTAACTACACTTAGGTAATTACACTTGGGGTAATACTTGAAACTGTGTATGGGGTCAGCCTCCACCCATCACTGCCTAAGGCATTCCATTTGTCAAACACTGACACTAAAACAGTTCTTTCTAATATCTCTGTGGCTCATTTGGGCACTCAGTTTCCACCCTGTGTCCCCTAGTGCGTGTGCCCCTTGTGTAAAATAGCCTGCTTTATCTACCCTTCGATTCCCTGAGAATCTTGAATGTGGTGAACATGTCACATTCAAGATTCACACACACACACACACACNCAAGATGGTAATCAATTCCCTCTTACGAGCAAAAGTCTTGGCCAACTCATCAGTTCTATCATGCATTCGGAGACCAATATGGGAAGGAATCCACAGGAGACAAACTCTCGACTCTATCATTGATTATTTCATCATATCTGTGTCTAGCTTCAGAGACAAGCACTTCACAGTTATGTCTTGGTGACCTGTCCAGGATGACAAGGTGTGGACAGCCCGCCGTCACAACTCTCCCAGCAGACAGTGTGTCGTGGGGTGACCTACCGGGTGCCCCAAGGCACTCCGCTTGGGGGTTCCTTCGCAAAGGGGCAGTGTCTTCCGATAAAAGGGAATCAATGAAAGAGGTTCAGGTATCCAAATTAGCCCCCTGGCATTTCTCCTGTTTATTTAATGACTTCCGGTGAATGGTGCACCGGAGGCTTCCTTGTCTCTCCAGCCGGGCTGCTCCTCGCCTTCGTCCTCTTGGCTTCTGATGATCGTAAGCGAAAAGTAGCATTTTCCTACATATTTGTAGTGAAGTACAGCATGTATAGAACTGTGTGGCCAGGAGCACCTCCCTCGCCCCGTTGTCCGTAATAAAGCCTGTGCAGGCGGGGGCGTCATTGGAGCGAATGCTATGCCTAGCGGGTGGGGTTTGAGGGTGCACATTGATCCATCACCCGCCCTCAGCACGCATGCCGCCCCGCCCCGCCCTCAGCACGCAGGCCGCCCCCGCCCCGCCCTCAGTACACAGGCCGCCCCGCCCCGCCCTCAGCACGCAGGCCGCCCCGCCCCGCCCTCAGCACGCAGGCCGCCCCCGCCCGCCCTCAGCACGCATGCCGCCCCGCCCCGCCCTCAGCACGCAGGCCGCCCCCACCCCGCCCTCAGTACACAGGCCGCCCCGCCCCGCCTCAGCACGCAGGCCGCCCCCGCCCCGCCCTCAGCACGCAGGCCGCCCCCGCCCGCCCTCAGCACGCAGGCCGTCCCCGCCCCGCCCTCAGCACGCAGGCCGCCCCCGCCCCGCCCTCAGCACGCAGGCCGCCCCCGCCCCGCCCTCAGCACGTAGGCGCCCCCGCCCCGCCCTCAGCACGCAGGCCGCCCCCGCCCCGCCCTCAGCACGGTGGCCGCCCCCACCCCGCCCACAGCAGGCAGGCCGCCCCCGCCCCGCCCTCCAGGCAGGTGTGGCCCCGTCACTTGTCAAACCGCTCCGTGTGTTTGTGCATCCTTCACACGGGAACACCTGAAAAAACTCTCTCGTTAGAAGACGGTAACAAATGACTTGCCTCAGGGTAGACCTTACTCGCTTGTTGACATGTGTTGGCTGTTCAAGTAGGCGGGGGCCCCCAAGGACTGTTTAGCTAGGTGGGCTCCCTTCTCCAGGGACTGTTTAGCTAGGTGGCTCCCTTCTCCAGGGACTGTTTAGCTAGGTGGGCTCCCTTCTCCAGGGACTGTTTAGCTAGGTGGCTCCCTTCTCCAGGGACTGTTTAGCTAGGTGGGCTCCCTTCTCCAGGGACTGTTTAGCTAGGTGGGCTCCCTTCTCCAGGGACTGTTTAGCTAGGTGGGCTCCCTTCTCCAGGGACTGTTTAGCTAGGTGGGCCCCTTCTCCAGGGACTGTTTAGCTAGGTGGGCCCCTCAGGACCTATTCTACGAGTAGGGCCCCCTGTTTTGGAGTCCAAAGAGGGCTTTCAGAGGTCTTGAACCACATTCCGCTGGTCTGCTGCTCTTGGCTCGCCGACTTCACCAGGAACACATAAGCTGTAAGCCCAGAGCCATCCACCCAGCACAGTCAGCTTGATCATGTTTGTTGGGTTAATAATGCGATCATTGAGTGATACGTCATCATTATCCCAGCGTCCTGAGGACACTACTGTGTTTATAATGAAGATAAATTCTCCAGTAATGGCCTTGTGGTTCAGGTCGCTTCTGGGCTTCACCGCTCTTGGTGTCCTGGTTGGTGGTGGTGCCACCACCCACCAGCCCGTCCCCCCAAGGTCTCCCAACGTCAAGAAAACGGTCAATTTAAAGTGTCGACTCTCCTAACCTACCAGAGGACCCAAAACAGAAAACGGGACAGTACGTCACTTTCGCCAGCCGCTTCCATGTTCTAGTACGACAATTTTTGGCCTTATGTAACGCATACGAGCGAAATGCGACGTTCTTTGTAAGAGGACAGGTTGTAGGAGGACAGGTTATAGGAGGACAGGTTGTAGGAGGACAGCTTGTAGGAGGACAGGTTGTAGGAGGACAGGTTGTAGGAGGACAGGTTGTAGGAGAACAGCTTGTAGGAGGACAGGTTGTAGGAGGACAGGTTGTAGGAGGACAGGTTATAGGAGGACAGGTTGTAGGAGGACAGGTGTAGGAGGACAGGTTGTAGGAGAACAGGTTGTAGGAGGACAGGTTGTAGGAGAACAGGTTGTAGGAGGACAGGTTGTAGGAGGACAGGTTGTAGGAGGACAGGTTGTAGGAGGACAGGTTGTAGGAGAACAGGTTGTAGGAGGACAGGTTGTGTGCGTCCCTTTATTTGCGCGCTCCCTCTTTTGTTTGTTTCCCTCTTGTGTATGTTCTCCCCTTATGTGTGCTTTCCCCTTATGTGTGCTAAGAGGAGACACAGCGCCAGTGTCTCCCCTCCCTCAGGCAACGTCAGTGTCTCCCCTCCCTCAGGCAACAGCCAGGAACACCTTGCTGCTGCTGACGGCTGCGCGCGAGCCCGTTGTCGCTTCCCGCGTTTTCTTCTGCCAATTACACGTGACAGTTTCCCGCGTTAATGAGCAAAAAAGCGCGGGCATTCCCAGGGCGGCTACTGCCAAACCCGCCGAAAACACGCTTATAAATGGATACTTAGGTGGCACAGTTTGTGCAGTGCTTGGTGCAGTGTGTGCTGTGTTTGGTACAGTGTGTGCTGTGTTTGGTGCAGTGTGTGCTGTGTTTGGTACAGTGTGTGCTGTGTTTGGTGCAGTGTGTGCTGTGTTTGGTGCAGTGTGCTGTGTTTGGTACAGTGTGTGCTGTGTTTGGTACAGTGTGTGCTGTGTTTGGTGCAGTGTGTGCTGTGTTTGGTGCAGTGTGTGCTGTGTTTGGTGCAGTGTGTGCTGTGTTTGGCACAGTGTGTGCTGTGTTTGGTGCAGTGTGCTGTGTTTGGTACAGTGTGTGCTGTGTTTGGTACAGTGTGCTGTGTTTGGTACAGTGTGTGCTGTGTTTGGTGCAGTGTGCTGTGTTTGGTACAGTGTGCTGTATTTGGCACAGTGTGTGCTGTGTTTGGTGCAGTGTGCTGTGTTTGGTACAGTGTGTGCTGTGTTTGGTACAGTTTGTGCTGTATTCACTTAGTTGTATTTTACGGGGATTGAGCTTTGCTCTTTCGGCCCGCCTCTCAACTGTCAATTAACTGTTTACTAACTACACTAACTACTTTTTTTTCCCCAACACCACACACACACACACACACACACACACACACACACACACACACACACACACACACACACACACACACACACACACACACACACACACACACACACACCAGGAAGCAGCCCGTGACAGCTGACTAACTCCCAGGTACCTATTTACTGCTAGGTAACAGGGGCATTCAGGGTGAAAGAAACTTTGCCCATTTGTTTCTGCCGGGTGCGGGAATCGAACCCGCGCCACAGAATTACAAGTCCTGCGCGCTATCCACCAGGCTACCTGGCCCTGGCTGTGTTTGGTGCAGTGTGCTGTGTTTGGTGCAGTGTGTGCTGTGTTTGGTGCAGTGTGTGCTGTGTTTGGTGCAGTGTGTGCTGTGTTTGGTGCAGTGTGTGCTGTGTTTGGTGAAGTGTGCTGTGTTTGGTGCAGTGTGCTGTGTTTGGTACAGTGTGTGCTGTGTTTGGTGCAGTGTGTGCTGTGTTTGGTGCAGTGTGTGCTGTGTTTGGTGAAGTGTGCTGTGTTTGGTGCAGTGTGTGCTGTGTTTGGTGCAGTGTGTGCTGTGTTTGGTGCAGTGTGTGCTGTGTTTGGTGCAGTGTGTGCTGTGTTTGGTACAGTGTGTGCTGTGTTTGGTGCAGTGTGCTGTGTTGGTGCAGTGTGTGCTGTGTTTGGTGCAGTGTGTGCTGTGTTTGGTGCAGTGTGTGCTGTGTTTGGTGCAGTGTGTGCTGTGTTTGGTGCAGTGTGTGCTGTGTTTGGTGCAGTGTGTGCTGTGTTGGTACAGTGTGTGCTGTGTTTGGTGCAGTGTGCTGTGTTTGGTGCAGTGTGTGCTGTGTTTGGTGCAGTGTGTGCTGTGTTTGGTACAGTGTGTGCTGTGTTTGGTGCAGTGTGCTGTGTTTGGTGCAGTGTGCTGTGTTTGGTGCAGTGTGTGCTGTGTTTGGTGCAGTGTGCTGTGTTTGGTGCAGTGTGCTGTGTTTGGTACAGTGTGTGCTGTGTTTGGTGCAGTGTGTGCTGTGTTTGGTGCAGTGTGTGCTCTGTTTGGTGCAGTGTGTGCTGTGTTTGGTGCAGTGTGCTGTGTTTGGTACAGTGTGCTGTGTTTGGCACAGAGTGCTGTGTTTGGCACAGTGTTTGGTGCAGGATAAACACCTTCTTGTGCTTGCGGGGGTTGAGCTCTGGCTCTTGATCCCGCCTCTCAACCGTCAATCAACAGGTGTACAGATTCCTGAGACTACTGGGCTCTTTCGTATCTTCACTTTTTCAAAGCATTATATGACAGTGCTGGGAAGACGGAACACCACGAGCGTAGCTCTAATCCTGTAACTACACTTAGGTAATTACACTTGGGGTAATTACTTGAAACTGTGTATGGGGTCAGCCTCCACCACATCACTGCCTAATGCATTCCATTTGTCAACCACTGACACTAAAACAGTTCTTTCTAATATCTCTGTGGCTCATTTGGGCACTCAGTTTCCACCCTGTGTCCCCTAGTGCGTGTGCCCCTTGTGTTAAATAGCCTGTCTTTATCTACCCTGTCGATTCCCTTGAGAATCTTGAATGTGGTGATCATGTCACATTCAAGATTCACACACACACACACACACACACACCACACCACACACACACACACACACACACACACACACACACACACACACACACACACACACACACACACACATCAGTGTGTGTGTGTGTGTGGTTGAGAGCGCCCTGGGCGGTAAGATAGAAGAAAGCTTGGGTCCTTGTGAAGGCTGAGAGGAGCTGGGAGCCGCTGGGGCTGATACCATCTTCATTATACTCTAAGACATCTTGTTTTGAACATGTTTCCTTCCTTACGACCTGATTTTATTGTGCCTTTTATTGCCCATTGTATTTGTTTATCTCTTGTCCCATCCACTCTTCTCTTTTTTTTTTTTTTTGGTTGAGTTGTCTTGGAGTGTTCCTCTTTTTTTTGAGATTTGATGTCTTCTTAACTCTTGTGTTGCCACGTTTGAGGCAGGTGTGTTGTGTTACCTCCCCCCCCCCATCCCCAGAACACACACACCTCCCTAGGAAGCAGCCCGTAACAGCTGCTTGGGAGCCGGTCGGCCGAGCGGACAGCACGCGGGGCTTGTGATCCTGTGGTCCCGGGTTCGATCCCAGGCGCCGGGGAGAAACAATGGGCAGAGTTTCTTTCACCCTATGCCCCTGTTACCTAGCAGTAAAATAGGCACCTGGGTGTTAGTCAGCTGTCACGGGCTACTTCCTGGGAGTGGAGGCCTGGTCGAGGATCGGGCCGCGGGGACACTAAAAAAAAGAGCACCGAAATCATATCAAGATAACATCAAGATAGCTGTCTAACTCCCAGGTACCTATTTACTGCTAGGCGAATAGAGGCATCATTTGTTTCCGCGTCCCCCGGGAATCGAATCCGGATCCTTGGGACTACGAATCCCGAGCGCTGTCCACCCAGCCGTCAGGCCCCTGTATATGTGTGTGTGTGTGTGTGTTGTGTGTTTGTGTGTATATATATATTGTATATATATTGCAGTACATATATGCTGTGTATATATATGCTGTGCTATACTGTGTGATGAAATTTATATCGGAACTCGAATTTATCGTAAGCAGGGGCAATCGTATGTCGAGGTGCCACTGTATATATATATATATATATATATATATATATATATATATATATATATATATATATATATATATATATATATATATATATAATATATATATATACAGACTTACCTATTTCCTCAGGTGTGCTCCTTCTTTTGACAGCCCAAAATTAACAGAATACGACTCACTCCTAAAGACAATAACTATGAAAGTGTTAAACCTCTCCCTGCAAGATGACCAGTGGGACCAAGCAACGCTCCCAGTTAGACTCGAGGGTATAGGTATTCGCAAGGCGACACAGTTAGCATTGCCGGCATTCTTATCCTCGACCAGTGCTACAAGTGAATTAGTGAAGGAAATACTACCAGAATACCTAAGGAACTCCATTGGGATTCGTGATCCCAAATTTGTGGAAGGAGCTGGTCGATGGGACACACTCGCCAATTCACACACCCGACCAACTTGTCCAAACGACAGTAAACAGGCCAAATGGGATAGCCCCATAGTGGAGAACATCGCCAAAGCATTGCTGGACGTAGCTTCTCAGAAGGACAGAGCGCGTCTCCTAGCTGTGCAAGCCCCCCATGCTGGGGACTTCCTGTTGGCAGTCCCTAATTCCGCCTTGGGCACCCGCCTGGATCATCGGGCCCTAAGTATTGGTGTTGCTCTGCGCCTTGCCGCCCCTATCTCGACCGAGCACCGGTGTATTTGCGGCCAGGCACGGGCAGACCAATACGGCAGCCATGGTCTCATCTGTCGTAAGACACAGGGAAAGATTGCCAGACACGAGGCAGTCAATGACATCAAGAGAAGTTTGGCTACAGCTGGGTGTCCAGCACAAAGGGAACCCCAGCTGTGCAGACCTGACAACAGCCAAAAACGCCCAGATGGAGTCACCCTGCAGCCATGGAGGGAAGGTAAACAGGTCGTGTGGGATTACACCTGTGCATCTACATTGGCTGATACCTATTTACGTTACAGCTCAGCGGAGGGAGGTGGGGCAGCCACCTTCAGGGAGACCCAGAAAATCCACAAGTACAGAGACCTAGAACGTTGTTACAGGTTCGTGCCGATAGGCTCAGAGACTCTGGGTGCCTGGGGTAAATGTGCACTCAAGTTTTTAAAGGAGGTTGGTGAGGAACTCATTGGGAAAACTAGAGACCCACGAGCAGCCAGTTTCCTGTTCCAGCGCCTCAGTGTCGCGGTGCAGAGGGGAAATGCGTGCTGTATCCTGGGTACGCACCCAACCTCCGAGGAGCTGGACGAGGTCTTCGAACGCTGATTGTTTAATTGTTATATATTTGTGTGTGTGTGTGTTCTCTGTAAACTGTAGCATTGCAATAAAATAAAACAAAACATACAAAAAATAATAGGGGTGGTAGGAGAAGAAAAGAATTAAGTATTCGGTGAGAATCCACAAGATCTTCTCTGAATGCTCTTTGTTTTCTTCTTCGAGGATGTGGGTCCCTGCAATTGCACCAGAGGTGGTACCCCTAATATATATATATTTTAAAAACAATGGAAGGGAGTACCACCTCTGGCTGGAAGAAGGGGGACCCATAGCCTTGGAGGAAATCACACATAACGCATTGGAGGGAATGTAGGTCCCCTCCAATACAATTTCTGTGTGCTTTTCTCCTACCACCCCCTTCCTTTTTTTTATGCTTTATTGTGTATTTAAAGGTTACAAAACATACAAGACAAATGCCTAAAGGTTATGGATCTCTTGAAGCTCTTGTGCGTTCTGGCTACTAGGTACGACATATATATATATATATATATATATATATATATATATATATATATATATATATATATATATATATATATGTTGTACATAGCCAGAATGCAGTTCTTGGCCTACTATGCAAGGCCCGATTTGCCTAATAAGCCAAGTTTCTAGAATTTCAATATTTTTCTCATTTTTTTCTTTTGAAATAATAAAGCTATTCATTTCATTATGTATTAGCTATTTTTTTT
>WNGS01067220.1:22732-37549 GCA_020271785.1 Procambarus virginalis | reverse complement strand
ACATAATGACGTAGGAGAAAAACCCACACACTTGCCTATTTGTGACATATATGTACAGAATTTACACCAAGTCTTTCACACTCTTCTGAGTGCTTTGTCAAGGTCTGAGGGTGTGGTGAGGAGGAGACTTACATCTCAACATCTTATCAAGGTATTCGTTGAGATGTAGATCTCTTTACTATAATACACAAGTGAGGGGTTTTTACCTTATTTCAGTGGGAATGTTATCTTCGATATCACCAGCACTGTCAGTGTTACTTTATTCATCTTTACTGTCACCACCATCAACAACACCTGCACCACCACCACGACCACCTACTTGCACCACATGCACCACCACCACCACCTGTAGCATCACCACCATCACCACCACATGCACCACCACCACCACCTCCACCACCACCATAGTCACCACCATCTGCCCTCTCTCCCACAGCACCATGCAGGCCTACGGGGGCAACTCGTACATGCAGCCTACAGGCTTCTACAACACCATGCCCAGCTCCCAGTACTCCTACGGCCCAGACTACCTCCTCAGTAAGTCTTGTACACTACCTCCCCTGTGGGTCTCCTACCCCGCCCCCCATAGTAGGTTACCTCCCCTGTGGGTGTCTTACCCTCCCCCCCCATAGTAGGGTACCTCCCCTGTGGGTGTCTTACCCTCCCCCCATAGTAGGTTACCTCCCCTGTGGGTGTCTTACCCTCCCCCCATAGTAGGGTACCTCCCCTGTGGGTGTCTTACCCTCCCCCCATAGTAGGGTACCTCCCCTGTGGGTGTCTTACCCTCCCCACAAAGTAGGTTACCTCCCCTGTGGGTCTTACCCTCCCCCCCCATAGTAGGGTACCTCCCCTGTGGGTGTCTTACCCTCCCCCCCCCATAGTAGGGTACCTCCCCTGTGGGTGTCTTACCCTCCCCCTCCCAAAGTAGGGTACCTCCCCTGTGGGTCTCCTACCCCGCCCCCAAAGTAGGGTACCTCCCCTGTGGGTGTCTTACCCTCCCCCCATAGTAGGGTACCTCCCCTGTGGGTGTCTTACCCTCCCCCCATAGTAGGGTACCTCCCCTGTGGGTCTCCTACCCCGCCCCCCATAGTAGGGTACCTCCCCTGTGGGTGTCTTACCCTCCCCCCCCATAGTAGGGTACCTCCCCTGTGGGTGTCTTACCCTCCCCCCCATAGTAGGGTACCTCCCCTGTGGGTGTCTTACCCTCCCACCATAGTAGGGTACCTCCCCTGTGGGTCTCCTACCCCGCCCCCCATAGTAGGGTACCTCCCCTGTGGGTGTCTTACCCTCCCCCCCCATAGTAGGGTACCTCCCCTGTGGGTGTCTTACCCTCCCACCATAGTAGGGTACCTCCCCTGTGGGTCTCCTACCCCGCCCCCCATAGTAGGGTACCTCCCCTGTGGGTCTCCTACCCCGCCCCCCATAGTAGGGTACCTCTCCTGTGGGTGTCATACCCTCCCCCCCCATAGTAGGGTACCTCCCCTGTGGGTCTCCTACCCCCCCCCCCCCACACCACACACACCCTATCTTTCCTAAATAATCTCCATTTGTGTTCTCTTCATATAGGCACGACAAGAGGGCTCAACCAGAGTAGCAAGAGTACCCTGGGCTCTAACACCCTCGGGTCCTCGTGTCTGGGCTCTACGGGCTCCCTGGGGTCTGCCAGCTCTCTGGGCTCCGCCTCGGCCTCCTACCTGGCCCCCTACGGCTCCTTCGGCAGCAGTAGTGGCACTCAGGCGTGCCAAAACCCCTACTATGGCACCTCATACAACGCCTCCTTCGCCACTGGCAACACACAGAACTATACGTCCACACAGCAGGTGGGTCCTGGCCAGGTCTCTGTTGATGATTTGTGGCAGGCAGACTCCAGCTATTGGCTCCCGCCTTTCTAATCAATCTGTTTTCCCTTATTATGTTTACTACATATGTTTCTCTCTAACACACACACACGCACGCACGCACGCACGCACACACACACACACGCGCGCACACACACACACACACACACACACACACACACAGGTGGAAATTGAGTGCCCAAATGAGCCACAGAGATATTAGAAAGAACTTTTTTAGTGTCAGAGTGGTTGACAAATGGAATGCATTAGGAAGTGATGTGGTGGAGGCTGACTCCATACACAGTTTCAAGTGTAGATACGATAGAGCCCAATAGGCTCAGGAACCTGTACACCTGTTGATTGACGGTTGAGAGGCGGGACCAAAGAGCCAGAGCTCAACCCCCGCAAGCACAACTAGGTGAGTACACACACACACACACACACACACACACACACACACACACACACACACACACACACACACACACAGGTATGGAATTCAGAGGTATGCCACTAGACTAGTCCCAGAACTAAGAGGCATGAGTTACGAGGAAAGGCTGTGGGAAATGCACCTTATGCCACTGGAAGACAGAAGAGTGAGGGGAGACATGATCACTACCTACAAAATCCTCAGGGGGAATTGACAGGGTAGACAAGGATAAACTATTAAACACTGACGGTACGCGAACAAGGGGACACAAGTGGAAGCTGAGTACCCACATGAGCCACAGAGACGTTGGAAAGAACTTTTTCAGTGTCAGAATAGTTAACAGGTGGAATGCATTAGGCAGTGATGTAGCGGAGGCTGACTCCATACACAGTTTTAAATGTAGATATGATAGAGCCCAGTAGACTCACGAATCTGTAAACCAATTGATTGACAGTTGAAAGGCGGGACCAGAGCCAAAGCTCAACCCCCGCAAGCACAATTAGGTGAGTACAATTAGGTGAGTACACACACATCTCCACCAGTGATGTGGTGGAGGCTGACTCCATACACAGTTTCAGGTGTAGATATGATAGGGTCTGTGTAGATATGTAGAGTGTAGATATGATATGTAGTCAAGTGTAGATATGATATGTAGATGATAGATAGGATAGGCCCAATAGGCTCAGGAATCTGTACACCAGTTGATTGACAGTCGAGAGGCGGGACCAAAGAACCAGAACTAAACCCCCGCAAGCACAAATAGGTGAGTACACACAAACACACACTCAGGGGTGGGATCCAAGAGTCAATGCTCGATCCTGCAGACACAAATAGGTGAGTACACACTTCTGCCAAGGTTGATGGTGTAGCGGGTAGCACTAATCCGAGCCGGTCCCTCCCCTCCCCAGCAGGGCCTGGACTCTGCTTACTACTCTGCAGCGTACGCGGGCCAAGCGGCCGCCGCGGGCAGCTACTACTACGGTCAGGGCTACCCCAGCTACATGGGCTCCTCCAGTGCCTCCCCCACCTCCTCTGCAGCAGCAGCAGCGGCCGCGGCCGCCTCCAACGGGCTGTCCTCCGGGCTACCGACGGCGGCGCCCACTACCCCCACACCAACCACCTACCAGCTCACCCTCCCGCTGGAGAGTAAGTGTTCCTTTTGGCTTCTGTTATTTGGGCACGGAGTGTCTTGGGAAACAGAGGGTGTAATACACATTTCCTGGGGGGGATATGGGTGTTGTGGAGAGGGGTGGTAGGGAGGAGTGTTCCTGCAGCCTCATGATTGTCACTGGATTGACTTTGTTGTTGTTGTTCCCCAACGCAGATACGACCGGCTTCCAGGGCGTCGAGAGCCCGGCGTCACCACTCAAGGACACAGGTTAGTGCCCCCACACCGTCCCTGTTAGTGCCACTGGGTGCCATTTGCTCTCCATAATATTTATGGGCCACGAGAACACTTGCGTATAATTTTATGTAAAACCCCCAAACCACTTGGGGGGTCTTTCGGAGAATTGAGGACGTTGGTTTGAACTTCATTGGGATGAAACCTATAAATATTTTGTAACTAAACAAAGTAATAATTACTTTACATTTTCAGTTGCCTGATTTAAGTTGATTTGTATAAGCTAATGTTTTTAATTGGTATTAAATACTATAATATTGTCTCACCTCTTTCGTTTCCGCCCAATGCTACCCCCCCTTCTCCCAACACTATTCACGTAATCCTCTATTCATTTTTATCTCAGCTGACTTCCTCCTGCTTGATGGGGTTGATACCTGGTTGATGGGGTTCTGGGAGTTCTTCTACTCCTCAAGCCCGGCCCGAGGCCAGGCTTGACTTGTGAGAGTTTGGTCCACTAGGCTGTTGCTTGGAGCGGCCCGCAGGCCCACAGACCCACCACAGTCCGGTTGGTCCGGCACTCCTTGGAGGAATAAATCTAGTTTCCTCTTGAAGATGTCCACGGTTGTTCCGGCAATATTTCTTATGCTTGCTGGGAACTAGAACTAGGGAATTTTGCTGGGAATTTTGAACTAGACCCTCACACGGGTCTAGTTCAAAATAGACCAGGAAGGTGCGCTAAGTCAAACACTCCGGCTACCAACGCAATAGTTTCATCAAAATACGTGTATGCCTCTCGGCACTATATCAATAAAACAATATTACTAATGCTATCTGGTGTTCTCCCGCCAAATTTGGTAAGCGTCCGGTCGATCAGTTGTGCTCTAAATATCTCCAGCCACCCCTCACCCACCACCCCGTCAAGAGAATATTGAAGGAGGATACGCTTACATCCACTATGGCTTCCTAGTTGTAAAAGGTTCTTGAAACTCCTACCGGCTGTTTTAAGCTTAATTTGGTTATGGAGTTTGGTGAACGGATTCATCACGAGATGGCGAAGGTTTATAAGTAGTTTGTATTTATTTTCGTTTTGCTGGCCTCTGCTGATTACAAAGAAGCCTCACCATCGAGGAACAAGTTTGTTGATGACTGGGAAAGGGTGATGAGGCTGCGCTGTTTAGCTTCCCTTTTTTTTAAATTCACATTTCGAGTGTTCATTTGTAAGCCTATTATTGTTCAGTAAATATATTTACTTTCAAACCCGAAATGTACTGTAAATTATATTTTATGCGTCCATGGTTTTTGATGATCTTGACGGCCGCGTTTACTACATGCTTTTGTTGATATCCGGATTACTCGGAATTTTGGAAAATGATAACGTTTAAGCCCTCCCCTGTGGCCGGATAAACGCGTGGTTCATCCCCAGTGATGTTCCAGACGCTAGAGTGGGTTCGCTTAGCTCCTCCCTGCCCAAGGTAACATGATTGACTACACCGGAGAAAACTCCACCTGTGTAAGCACCAGGCGGGTCTTCTTCGGTAATTGGTTATTATAGGCCGCTCTTATTCTTCCTTCTTCTCTCCCTCGTCCTCATCCTCCTCTTCCTCGTCTCCTCCTCCTTCTCTTTCTCGTCTCCTCCTTCTCTTCCCCGTCTCTTCTCCTCCTCCTCTCCTCCTCCTCCTCCTCCTCCTCCTCCTCCTCCTCCTCCTCCTCCTCCTCCTCCTCATTCTTCATTGTTTTCTTCTTTTCTTAAGTTCTTGTAATTTGTTCTTCCCCTTGCTTTACCGTTGTTACTCCTCGTCTTCACAGGCTGTCTCCTGTGACCACGTATTATGCTAATTAACCACAGACGGTAACTAGCTGACAACTGTGTAACTAGTTACGACTCACCTCGGATTAGTACTAACTAACCGAATGGACTCCCTTATTATCCAACTAGCCCTCAGAAGGTCGTAACAGAAGCCCTCAGAGAACTGCAAGCAACAGCCTAGTGGACCAAACTTTCACAAGTCAAGCCTGGCCTCGGGCCGGGCTTGGGGAGTAGAACTCCCAGAACCCATCAACCAGGTATCAACCAGAACGAGCCCGTCCTCAGAACAAATCCATTACCATGAGAAGCCACAGCCCGTCCTCCAAACGAAGATCCAAAAGTGATTCCATGCACCCACCATACCCCCTGTTTATGAATGAAAAGCGGTTCACACACGACTCACAACTGCTGACGTTCGAACATTTCCGGAACAAGTGCTTCACTGACGAATTTTGTTCGAACCACAACGCTGTAAATGCTTCACCCACGTACTACAAATACAAATAATCGCCAGCAGAACCTAAACACCTGACCTAACCTAACCTATGCCTATTTATACACAATATGCTAATATATTATAATATTAATTTATACTTGAGAAAATTCCCGTTTTGAATGAACAGCATGTTAAAATTTATGACTGCGTCTGTGGGGTTGACCGCTGGATGTAATGGACTTGAGTCGAGGACGGGTTGGAAGCCACACCCCCCATTCTAACCACCTGGATAGTTATCTAGATAATTGTGATGGTCTGAAAGCATATTACGGTTTCAGTACTAATCTACATGTAAACTAGCAAATGAACCTTTGTCGTAAACATACTGTATTATTTTTCAAGTTATAACGTTATTGTAATATAAATCGTTAGTTTAAAATATAAAAAGTGTATGCTGAAAACGTTTTCTTTGATGAATTGGTTTTCTGTAAACTGAATTCACGAGCAGGCTGAATAGTTTTCAAATTCCATATATCACATTATCGTCAATGATACCTCGTATTAACGTAACCAAACGTAATGAAGCCTAACTTAACCTAACCTATCCAAGCCTTAACCTAAAATAACCTTATCCTAACCTAACCATGCATAGAGAGTAGATAATAGCAGTAATTATGCAGTCATTCCCAATCCATTCCCTTGAGTGGCTCTCCTCCCTGAGGACAGGTTGCAAAACTAAACCCAACACTAACCTCCAGAATGTCCCAACAAGAGCCACGAGAGGGCCTCGTCCCCGCTAACACAACACATGTCTACTCCTGACAGCGTCCAGGTCGCGGAACGGGCGCTCCCGCCGCAGCAACCCGTCGCCGGACCCGGAGAACAAGGTGGAACGGGTGTACATCTGGGACCTAGACGAGACCATCATCATCTTCCACTCGCTCCTCACCGGCACCTACGCCAGGACCTTCGGCAAAGTGAGTACAGCATTCCCGTCCCTCGCCCTTCCATAGTGTGGTTTGGGGGGGGGGGAGTCTCTCCGTAATGGTCTGGTTTTGCGACTGCCTTGTAAAGGTTCCAGGTACCAATGTCCTTGCGGCCCGAGGTCATATTTGATGAGGAAAACCCCACTACTATTTAACGGAAAGTGTAGCCTTCCTAGTGGGCACATTAAGGTAAGTGAGTGAAAGGAATAAGGTAAGTGGGTGAAGGGGAACATCTCAATTACCCTAATCCCCGTCTTCTTTCCTTAACAACGGTAAACTGAGTTGGAGGAATCTGTTTTCCCCGAGATGTTAGGAGACAGCCCTCGTCCGTCTCCTTCCATACCCGTGTGGTAAATGAATACTGTTAGAATGTGCGTGTCGACCTTACTGTAAAGGTCCTCTCCTAGCAACAGTCTGTTGGATCATGTTATCACATGTTAAGGCTGGCCCTAGGCCGGACACGGGGTTTAGAAGAACTCTCACAACCCCCGCCAGGTATAATCCAGGTATGAGTGCATAGTTCCTTTTAACTGCGTAGTACTTGTTGATCCAGGTGCCTCTTGTTAGGGAGCTGGTTCAGCACAGTCACGTTAGCTTCCAATGGACGAGTTTGTGGCACCTCTCCGCGCGCTATCTCTTCAAAGCTTAGTCAGAATAAGTTTTTAAAGAAGTTGTTAAGGTATCGTAAGTTAGCCACATACCAGTTTTTGCTTGTTAATGCATTTATTTTATTATATTATGTCTACTTTTTTAATTCGTTGAATGTGATTATATTGATCAATATTAGCCCACACCTTCCTACACAAAGTGACGGCTGTTTTACTTCCCATAAAGTGATTACTCTTAAGTCTAAATAATGTGCTTGAAGTAACGCATTAAAATATCCACAACTTTAGAACATAATTATGTTTGTATAAAATTGAAAGTGGGAATAGGAAATGGCCGGTCCTATAGTGGCACCTGCCCGGTCCTATAGTGGCACCTGTCATGTCCTATAGTGGCACCTGCCCGGTCCTATAGTGGCACCTGCCCGGTCCTATAGTGACACCTGTCAGGTCCTGTAGTGGCACCTGTCAGGTCCTATAGTGGCACCTGTCAGGTCCTATAGTGGCACCTGCCCAGTCCTATAGTGGCACCTGTCAGGTCCTATAGTGGCACCTGCCAGGTCCTATAGTGGCACCAGTCAGGTCCTATAGTGGCACCTGTCAGGTCCTGTAGTGGCACCTGTCAGGTCCTATAGTGGCACCTGCCCGGTCCTATAGTGGCACCTGTCAGGTCCTATAGTGGCACCTGTCAGGTCCTATAGTGGCACCTGCCCGGTCCTATAGTGGCACCTGCCCGGTCCTATAGTGGCACCTGCCCGGTCCTATAGTGGCACCTGTCAGGTCCTATAGTGGCACCTGTCAGGTCCTATAGTGGCACCTGTCAGGTCCTATAGTGGCACCTGCCCGGTCCTATAGTGGCACCTGCCCGGTCCTATAGTGGCACCTGCCCGGTCCTATAGTGGCACCTGCCCGGTCCTATAGCGGCACCTGCCCGGTCTATAGTGGCACCTGTCAGGTCCTATAGTGGCACCTGCCCGGTCCTATAGTGGCACCTGCCCGGTCCTATAGTGGCACCTGCCCGGTCCTATAGTGGCACCTGTCAGGTCCTATAGTGGCACCTGTCAGGTCCTATAGTGGCACCTGCCCGGTCCTATAGTGGCACCTGCCCGGTCCTATAGTGGCACCTGCCCGGTCCTATAGTGGCACCTGTCAGGTCCTATAGTGGCACCTGTCAGGTCCTATAGTGGCACCTGCCCGGTCCTATAGTGGCACCTGTCAGGTCCTGTAGTGGCACCTGTCAGGTCCTATAGTGGCACCTGTCAGGTCCTATAGTGGCACCTGCCCAGTCCTATAGTGGCACCTGTCAGGTCCTATAGTGGCACCTGCCAGGTCCTATAGTGGCACCTGTCAGGTCCTATAGTGGCACCTGTCAGGTCCTGTAGTGGCACCTGTCAGGTCCTATAGTGGCACCTGCCCGGTCCTATAGTGGCACCTGTCAGGTCCTATAGTGGCACCTGTCAGGTCCTATAGTGGCACCTGCCCGGTCCTATAGTGGCACCTGCCCGGTCCTATAGTGGCACCTGCCCGGTCCTATAGTGGCACCTGTCAGGTCCTATAGTGGCACCTGTCAGGTCCTATAGTGGCACCTGTCAGGTCCTATAGTGGCACCTGCCCGGTCCTATAGTGGCACCTGCCCGGTCCTATAGTGGCACCTGCCCGGTCCTATAGTGGCACCTGCCCGGTCCTATAGCGGCACCTGCCCGGTCTATAGTGGCACCTGTCAGGTCCTATAGTGGCACCTGCCCGGTCCTATAGTGGCACCTGCCCGGTCCTGTAGTGGCACCTGCCCGGTCCTATAGTGGCACCTGCCTGGCGTGTCCATATGGTCAGTGCCCAACCGTGTTGACTGGTTGTGGTGTGGGAAAGTCGGGTCCAAAGTTTACATCTCAGGCCCTGGTGGCAAAGTGGTATCATACTTGCCCCTTGCCTCGCTAGCTCTTTGATCTGAGTTCGAGTCCTAGAAATAGGAGGATTGACTAGGCGCAAATCCTTAACTGTTCGCCTCTGTTCACTCAGCAGTAATTGGGTACCTGGTTGGAAACAGTAGTTGTCTGTGTTAAAATGTGTATAGTCTGTATATCCGGACAGCTTTTTTATGAATGATATCCAGATTCCCTGATAATATAACTGATATCAACACGAACACTACACACTATAAAAGATCAATGACAATGAACAAACCCACAAGGGCCGTGACGAGGATTCGAACCTACGTCCGAGATCATCCCAGACGCTGCCTTTATCGACTACAACTGTTGACTACAGTTGCAACTACAACTACAACTTTATCGACTACAATGTTGATGTAATTGACAACTTTCCTCATGCACTCAGCCACAGGGTTTGACTCGGGGCTGCAAGTAGCTTAATAACTCTTCGATACCTATTTACTGCTAGGTGAACAGAGGCATTGGGTGATAGGAAACGCTGTCAACAATGCATTACAGCCCTGCCCAACCGGGATTCGAACCCTGGAATCCCCGATTCTGAGTCGGGAAGGAACAAGTCATTCATGTTACATATTTATGTGTACTTGCCTATTTGTGCCAGCAAGATCGACCATTAATCTTGGAGGGGAACTTTTTAGCCGTTTGTTGTTTAAGGCAATGACTCCTGGCCTATTTCCTAACCTTACGAGTAAGACATTGTTTAGTGGAAAAAATCGATCGACCCAAATAAAATTATAGTAACAATTACTCGATTGAAAGTAGTCATTTGTCAAATTATCCAAAGGAAATTAGCCTATTTTATAATTTCCAAACTTTAAACACATTAAAACAACCTGGATATAAACGAAATTTTGCATAATTGGATGATTTTGCATTTGAACGTTCCTTACCACTCAAACCTTCAGTTTCATTGGATAACAAAATTATTGGGTGACATTTGTGGGTTGAACGAGGAGTAAGAACACCCCCATGGGTATATAACACATATAACACACTGTTATGGGCATATAACACACCATGGGCATATAACACATATAACACACCTCACCATGGGCATATAACACATATAACACACCTCACCATGGGCATATAACACATATAACACACCTCACCATGGGCCTATATATCCATATAGCACAGAGGTCCATTGGAGTGTTTAAAAGAAAACGTCAATGAGGATTATAAGGTATTTTAAGAGCATATAACCCCCTCGGTCTAGCAGACTGGAGAAACCATTTATAAAGCTGGGTTGCAAAAAAAAAAAATAACAGAAAAAGTGTTTTATTCCACACACACACACACACACACACACACACACACACACACACACACACACACACACACACACAGGGGCCAGGTAGCCTGGTGGATAGCGTGCAGGATTCGTAATTCTGTGGCGCGGGTTCGATTCCCGCACCCGGCAGAAACAAATGGGCAAAGTTTCTTTCACCCTGAATGCCCCTGTTACCTAGCAGTAAATAGGTACCTGGGAGTTAGTCAGCTGTCACGGGCTGCTTCCTGGGGTGTGTGTGTGTGTGTGTATGTGGTGTGGGGGAAAAAAAAAAGTAGTTAGTAAACAGTTGATTGACAGTTGAGAGGCGGGCCGAAAGAGCAAAAGCTCAACCCCCGTAAAATACAACTAAGTGAATACACACACACACACACATCGTGTGGGGGAGGGGGTGGGGGGGTTAACTAGGTGAGAGATGGTCATTCTATACCTCTTCCCTCCCCCCCTCCCCCCCCACCCCCCCCCCCACACCTCTGCCCACTTTTTATTCATTAACGTCTTGAATTACAGGTAAGCAAACAGCGAATATGCGTCTGTGACGTGCGCGCGCGCGTTGCAAACAAATATACAACGCATTTGTTCGTTTGATTATTTTTGGTTTGTTTGGGAAAGCGGAAGGTATGTTAGGTGTTAATTGGTGGCGTTTGTTTATGTAGGTTATAGTTATTATCGTCATCAGTTTTTTAGTTGGATTAAGAAGTTTATGAAGATGACAGGAAGGTGTATTAGTCAGCTGTTCGTCTCCGATGTCCGGACGAGCTGCTTCGTCCCTCCCTGGCAACTCGTCCTCCTAACCTAGAGAAAACTCAGTTTAAAGTGGTCTCTCCTAACCTACCAGAGGACCCAAAACAGAAAACGGGACGGTACGTCACTTTCGCCAGCCACTTCCATTTTCTAGTAGGACAGTTTTTGGTTTTATGTTACGCATACGGGCGAAAAGCGACGTTCTTTGTAGGATGACAGGATGCCCTGGGTGCCCTATTTCATTTATATATCTAGCTGAACTGAAAGAATGAATTAGAGTAGGAAAAATGGCAGGAAATGGCAGATAGATCAACAAGTACGCAACAGGGAGCTAACGAGCCTGTGAGCTAGAATTAATAAGTAGTTAGTAGTTAGTAAACAACAATGGGTGATAAACGGCCAAACACCCCACCTCCCCCCAGTTAAAATATAGCGTCGCCTGATTAACTAACTCTCTACATCTTTATCCACTCACCTAAAATATAATCCCCTTTTTCAGAGAAATCAATGATAAGGAGTCTGTTAAGTTCCTAATTGATCAATTTACGGGTACGTTCCACCCCGATCTCTGGCGATGGGACTGTCTGGGGAAGGGTGAGGGAACTGGCGGCCCGCGGTCGGCAGGTTCGAATTCAAAATTCAAATGTTTATTCAGGTCAAGCACATACATACAAGGTGTGATACAAACATTGATGGATTTATAGATAGAGCTAGTACATAGAATGTCTAAAGCCACTATTATGCAAAGCGTTTCGGGCAGGTCCCGGACTAACTACAGTAATTTAGTCACTTGCTTCCTCACACTTTCCAAATCCCAATTGTCAATTTTTCAATACTTCTGCGGGTGTGTCACGAATTGACCCAAAATGTTATAATATCAGTAAATTAGATATAAACTTATAATGTTGAGTAAGCACGGAAGGTATTTGATGAATTCTGTTCGGAATAATTTTTGCGGTTTTGATTGGGCGTCACGGCGTGGTGGTGGCCACGGCTGGCGACGTAAGTGGAGTCTCCTTCCACGTAAATTACATAGCTGAGAATGTCAGCAGCTCTCGCCACAAGATTAGAGGAAAACCTGGTCAGTAATTTTAGAGATGGAGAACTGCTGACGTCAGCTACAGGTCCATGACGAATGGGGCGGGAAATTAAACAAAAAAAATTAAATCACTCGTGGGTGATGGATGGGTTTGAAGACTGGTTTCTGTCAATTTTCCGTCCTAGACTCCTTTGCCCCCCATGAAGCGTCAATATTGCGGTCAATATTAACGCCCCTAAACCACCATCATTTTTACGCTGTGGTCACTTGCGTAAAAAAAATGTAGCCCGTTCAGTGCTTTTCGTCGTCCATTGAAGGACAATTTATATATGGTTGTATCTTATGACTCGTTTGTCCTAGCAAATTTAATGATGATTATCTGGTGTAGAGGATGAGAGGAAACAACCTGTGGATTGCCAAAATGCTATCTAATGTGTCTCATTTTTTTACGGGTTAGAAAAACCGTTACAAATTCGACGTATTACCAAAAATTAAAGCACTGTAATATTAACGTTTTTATACATTGGCCTCAATAGGCTAGGTGGATTGATTGCGTTTGTTCGTTACAGGTTAGGAAAATCAGTTGCAATTTTGCACGGAGTTGCAACTCGTAAAGATGGTCTACTATGTGTATTATAAGGCTCAGAAAGAATGGAAGGACGCGGAAAACTGTCTGTCTAAACTGTCACTCAATAGTTACATTTACAAGAACCACTTTTCGAAAACTTGTGTATGTTGCGTCAATATATATTGATGTTTATTGTGGTGGTTTCCTTGGTTTTGTGACAATAATAGTTTGTGATGGTGTGTGGGCTCAAGCTGTAGTGTTGTGATGGTGTGTGGGCTCAAACTGTAGTGCTGTGATGGTGTGTGGGCTCAAGCTGTAGTGTTGTGATGGTGTGTGGCTCAAGCTGTAGTGTTGTGATGGTGTGTGGGCTCAAGCAGTGGTGTTGTGATGGTGTGTGGGCTCAAGCTGTAGTGTTGTGATGGTGTGTGGGCTCAAGCAGTAGTGTTGTGATGGTGTGTGGGCTCAAGCTGTAGTGTTGTGATGGTGTGTGGGCTCAAGCTGTAGTGCTGTGATGGTGTGTGGGCTCAAGCTGTAGTGTTGTGATGGTGTGTGGGCTCAAGCTGTAGTGTTGTGATGGTGTGTGGGCTCAAGCAGTGGTGTTGTGATGGTGTGTGGGCTCAAGCTGTAGTGTTGTGATGGTGTGTGGGCTCAAGCTGTGGTGTTGTGATGGTGTGTGGGCTCAAGCTGTAGTGTTTGATGGTGTGTGGGCTCAAGCTGTAGTGTTGTGATGGTGTGTGGGCTCAAGCAGTGGTGTTTGTGATGGTGTGTGGGCTCAAGCTGTAGTGTTGTGATGGTGTGTGGGCTCAAGCTGTAGTGCTGTGATGGTGTGTGGGCTCAAGCTGTGTGTTGTGATGGTGTGTGGCTCAAGCTGTAGTGTTGTGATGGTGTGGGGGCTCAAGCTGTAGTGTTTGTGATGGTGTGTGGGCTCAAGCAGTGGTGTTGTGATGGTGTGTGGGCTCAAGCTGTAGTGTTGTGATGGTGTGTGGGCTCAAGCAGTGTGTTGTGATGGTGTGGTGGGCTCAAGCTGTAGTGATGTGTGATGGTGTGTGGGCTCAAAGCTGAAGTGTTGTGATGGTGTGTGGGCTCAAGCTGTAGTTCTTGATGGTGTGTGGGCTCAAGCTGTAGTTCTGTGATGGTGTGTGGGCTCAAGCAGTGGTGTTGTGATGGTGTGTGGGCTCAAGCTGTAGTGTTGTGATGGTGTGTGGGCTCAAGCTGTGGTGTTTTGTGATGGTGTGTGGGCTCAAGCAGTGGTGTTGTGATGGTGTGTGGGCTCAAGCTGTAGTGTTGTGTGATGGTGGTGTGGGCTCAAGCAGTGGTGTTGTGATGGTGTGTGGGCTCAAGCTGTAGTGTTGTGATGGTGTGTGGGCTCATGCGAGTCAGCCTCGCATACGCTGCCTGATGATATCCCTTTGATGCTGGGCTTCGGGAGACAGATCCGCTGTGATATCAGCCTAAGACCATTCTCTCTGCCCGTTCCGTGCAAGATTTCATCTCCCATGTATACCTTGTGTCTGGGCCTCCTGCTCCCTCCACCTAGCTTCATTCACTTTTCCTTACTTGAGCTAAACTCTAGTAGACATTTGTGGGTCCATTTCTTCAGTTTTGTTCAGGTTGTCTTGGTAATTCTCCTGTTGCAAGTGAAATATTCATACACCACTGTCGAGCAGTAATCACTAGGCCTCTGCGTCATCCGTCCTTTCAGTATCTATGGTGACATTCCCTCTGGATCAACAGCCTTTGGTAGCCGTGGATAGGATCTGGTGTTCTTCTACTCCCCAAGCC
>WNGS01067218.1:0-11497 GCA_020271785.1 Procambarus virginalis | reverse complement strand
TATGTATGTATGAGTATGTGTACATGTATATATAACATTATTAATTGTATAACTAAGCGTCAAAAGATTGTTATTTGCTTAGCTTACGAACTAGAGGGTTCAGCTCCTGAACCGATTATGTTGCCTCTGTAACCCTTTACACCACCGCCCACGGATGGTATGGGGTGCATAATAAAGCAAAGAAATGAAATGAAAAAAGTGGACAGTGACACTGTAAGGGGGGAAGCCTTGCCACAGCTGTCAATTGTAATAATCAATCATTTGTCAGCGAGAGTGGAGGTCCATGGTCCGTGGCTCAGGAAAGGGGGGGGGGGGGGGTTGACACTGGCCAGAAGTGTCCCGCAGAGTTCCTCAGGAACCACCAGTAGTGAGGTGACCGAATTTGCCAGTGCAGGCTACTAAACATATGGCCCTGTATGACTAACCATCCTGCGAGATGGGGACCTTTATTACCACTGCTGCCTTATTCAATCTTGTGTTGATGATATCCTCAAAATGCATCCGGAGTCTGCCAGTGCAGACTGCTTATTACATGTATGACTAACCATCCTGTGTGATGGGGATTTTTTAGCATCACCTAGTTAGGTCTTTTTTTTCTTCTTTTTTTGACACACTGTACTCCACTTCATATAGTCTAGGGTAGCTGCACTAATGCAGATGTACCTCATTTCTTAATAAAAAAAAAGAGGTCACCGAATGCCCAGTTATGAGACCATTCAGACCCGTTGGCATGGGGTACCTGGACCTTTGGAATTACTTTATTCACTCGTATTCTTCTAGATATTGCACCCAAAATTTGTCAGTGCAGACTACTGAACATATGGCCCTGTATGACTAACCATCCTGTGTGATGGAGATTTTTAGCATCACTTAGCTAACTTTTTGACACACTGTACTCCCCTTCATATAGTCTAGGGCAGCTGCACACATGCAGATGTACCTAATGTATTAATACAAAAAAATGGGTGGAGTGTGTGTGTCCGCCCTCTGGGTGACCTGCTGGCACCTAGGTTTATAACTGTAGGCCTAAGACGGTCTGAGTGCCACTATCCTATAGGGTGAACCAGACTAGCCTCGTGGTGCCTGGAGGCGGGTGGTGCGAGCAACACTGAAGGTGTAGGTGTAGCAGCTAGAGGAGGATAGAGGTACAGAAAGTCCAAACATCATTGGATAAATATTTGAATTCTACAGCTGTCTGTCTATTGTAAGTTAATCTGTTTCCAAGTTCAACTTATCAGTATTCATTCATTTGTCTTATATTGGGATTTATTTAGCAGGAGTGCAAGGGATCTTAATAAGCTGCCACTAACAGACCAGATCGTAGCCTAGCCAAACCAGCCGAGGATAGGAACCTTGCCTCCCAGAACGCGGGTCGTGTTCCAGGGGGAACTAGTATGTTGATGCTTCAGGTCAGTTATGGATAGGGAAAGCTGTAAGTCTGCTTAATACAAGAGTCATAATTCGACTTCTGTGCCCGCCTGTGAAACGCATTATGCCCGAGTGAGACTGAGAGGCGAGGCGTCAGGAGCGGACGCAAATGAAGTGACTGTCGCACCCAGTCACTGAGATATGGTTGAGAGACTGTGCAGCAGGAGCCTTGATCAGTCACATCCCGTGCTTCGTATCCCCAGTGTATAGTAGACACAAGGACAGTATACTGATCTACCTGTGCTGGAGATGTACTGTGGGGGGCCGTGGTGTCCTGGTGTCATGGAGCCAGATTCACGAAAGCACTTACGCAAACACTTACGAACCTGTACATCTTTTCTCAATCTTTGGCAGCTTTGTTTTCAATTATTAAACAGTTAATGAGCTCTGAAGCACCAGGTGGTTGTTTATAACAATAACAAAAATTGATTGGGAAGTTTTCATGCTTGTAAACTGTTTAATAATTGGAAACAAAGCCGCCAAAGATTGAGAAAAGATGTACAGGTTCGTAAGTGCTTTCGTGAATCTGGCCCCTGGTCGTCCTGGTCGTCCTGGTCGTCCTGGTGTCCGGGTCGTCCTGGTGTTCTGATTGTTGGTCGTCCTGGGTGTGGTCGTACCAACACCCTCATTACTCTCTACACCAAGTAACTGTGCAGGGGTCCCGTGTACGCTGTGTAACAAGCGTCTTGTAATAGCTGGCCGGAACACAGCCCCACCATGTCCCTCCTGGTAACAATGTCCTCACTATGCCACACCAGATTATAACAGCTCGATTGATCTAAGTGTTGACTAGGCAACACAACTATCAGGAGAGCGCACTAAGGTTCTACACCAAGCATCAGTACTAGCTACACAAATACTGAGGACGCTGACGTATGCAACACTGAGGGCTGCAACACTGAGGGCTGCAACACTGAGGGCTGCAACACTGAGGTCTGCAACACTGAGGGCTGCAACACTGAGGGCTGCAACACTGACGTCTGCAACACTGAGGGCTGCAACACTGAGGGCTGCAACACTGAGGGCTGCAACACTGAGGGCTGCAACACTGAGGGCTGCAACACTGAGGGCTGCAACACTGAGGTCTGCAACACTGAGGGCTGCAACACTGAGGGCTGCAACACTGCTGTCACCAACCCTCCAGGGTGTTGTCAGTGCCACCGGCAGTGTTCCCGGGGGCAGGAGCCGGGCTGATGGCCTCACCTGGCGGTATACCAAAACATTTACCTCCATGTGCTGTCTATGACTTACAGTATCCAGTATTAATCACTTTATTTCAATTAATTGACGTTAAAAGACGTAATTTGTATATGTTTAACAGCTGGCGAGTTAGGTGTAAACGTGGCAACGCGCCTGTAATTGTTTGTGGACACGTGGCAGCGTGGCAGCTAGTTGTTACAACCATTGATGACCTCTAATTGACGCTTTTCTTATGTCAACATCAATGATGATATCTATTGTATATTATGTGGTAACTATATATACTCTGGTGTATGATAGCGTAACATACACCCTCTGGTGGAGAGAGTATATAGTTAACTGTAGTTCAGTATAATACAGTATAGTTAACTTTAGTTCAGTATAATACAGTATAGTTAATTGTAGTTCAGTATATTACAGTATAGTTAACTTTAGTTCAGTATATTACAGTATAGTTAACTGTAGTTCAGTATAATACAGTATAGTTAACTTTAGTTCAGTATATTACAGTATAGTTAACTTTAGTTCAGTATATTACAGTATAGTTAACTTTAGTTCAGTATATTACAGTATAGTTTACTGTAGTTCAGTGTAATACAGTATACTACATATAGAGTATATACAGTATATATAGTATGACTATGGGGGGAACCCTAGTTCAGTATAGTTAACCATAGTCCAGTATACCATAGTTAACCATAGTCCAGTATACCATAGTTAACCATAGTCCAGTATAGTTAACCATAGTCCAGTATACCATAGTTAACCATAGTCCAGTATACCATAGTTAACCATAGTCCAGTATAGTTAACCATAGTCCAGTATACCATAGTTAACCATAGTCCAGTATAGTTAACCATAGTCCAGAATAGTTAACCATAGTCCAGTATACCATAGTTAACCATAGTCCAGTATAGTTAACCATAGTCCAGTATACCATAGTTAACCATAGTCCAGTATAGTTAACCATAGTCCAGTATACCATAGTTAACCATAGTCCAGTATAACATAGTTACCTGTAGTTCATTACAGTATAGTAACGCGTAGAATAGTTTAGTGTTGAGGGTCACTGTTTTCAGTGCCCCTCAAAGTTTGTTGTGGACCCAACACATTGGTTCAGTTTAAGGCTCTCCCAAGCACGAGAGTTCGATCCCAATGCATGTCCCAGATATCTCCTCACAGATCGTGACGTTGTTGTGACAACACATGTATCCCTGGGACACAGCGAGGCAAGGGAAAAACACTTGACACTATTTGAGCTTTGGTTTTTATTAATACTTCCACTCTCACGTCATCACTATACATATTGTTTATATTTATTTATATATAAATTCATCTTTTTATATGCACATGAATCTTTACACACACACAGGTCTGTGTAGAATAATTATTTACCAAACATGATAACAGGGCGGTGATATTTACAGCTGAAGGGACCGGTCAGTATGTTACAGTGGCTACAGAGGGCTGGGTGATGGGAGGGGGAGGGGGGGTACAGTAGCCTTGGTAGTAGGTACCAGACGAGGTACAGTAGCCCTGGTAGTGGCTACCAAGGAGCTTAGGGCATACAGTAACCCTGGAGTGGCTACCAGAGGGCTTTGGGTTGGAGGTGGGGCTACAGCTGCCCGGGTAGTGGCTACCAAAAGTGGCTTGGGGGATATTGTCGCCTCTGTAGTGACTACCAGATTGCTGGGGGAGGTTACAGGAGTTCTGGTGTAGCCAACCAGAGGGCTGTGGGGAGGGACGTAGCATCAACCTCAGGGGGACAACTTGATATGTTAATAAGAGGGGATACGAGATGTTGAGCTGGCAGGCCGAGAGATACAAGAGGAAGGTGAGAGAGGAGGAAGAGAGAGACATGCATGCAACGCCGTGGCCAAGAGGTTCTCAAGTGGGGACAGAGAGACGAGGGAGAAGGGGAACATGGGAGTGGTGGGGTGGGGGAGAGGGAAGACAAGGATCAGTGACCTGGATGAGCATCACACATCATTGGGACGACGAGCATCGCCTTGCTAAGATTAATCTTAAATCATTCTTGAGACGGCCATTACAGGGAGTTCTGCTGGACATGGCACGGGCCGACACTTGGAGGTCACAGGACCATGTGGTGACGCAATGTCCGGGGCTCGCAAGGTCTGCTCACTGCCCAGGACATTGGAGTGTTCTCTCGTGCAGCAGTATGATGGGAGGATAACTTATCTCTGCAAAGGGCGTCCTCAGCGCGTCACCTGAGCACCAGCCACAAGTGCGTCACCTGAGCACGAGCCACAAGTGCGTCACCTGAGCACCAGCCACAAGTGCGTCACCTGAGCACGAGCCACAAGTGCGTCACCTGAGCACCAGCCACAAGTGCGTCACCTGAGCACCAACCACAAGTGTCACTTTATATAATGTTGAAACCTTCCCAACTTGAGACGCGGATGGCAGCCTTCCTGGCGGGTGTCAGCACCCAGCACTTCTGGTCGAAGTTAACAGTCGCAGTAAGTTGGCTAAGACTTAGGTCTTTATATGAATGTCTTGTTAAGGAGATTTCAGGAGCCTGTATAAGGTCACAGTAATGCTTTCCTTCCACCCATTTTGTGCAGGTTAAACAAAGTTACAAATATCCTAGAATATTGAGCAGGATGAGTTCCTTCACTGTGCACCATTACATTGGATTTCGTCGGTTAACATGCGTCCGTAAGTCCCTATACAAGGTTGAGGGAAGCTAAATGTAACCAGGGAGAAATTCCTTCATTTTAGGGGCTCTCCTGTCCCTCCACCTGAGTATATAGTAACGATATAATGGCAATCTTAATGCATACATGGGGAAGTACGGCGACAACCATTCAACAAGTGTTAGAAGCTTTCAGTCCAAGACCTGAATCATGCATTATAAATGAGTACCTAGAGACGAACACAGACATACAGCATAAGGCCCTGGTGAGGGGCGGCGGTGCGCCACACGAGTAACGGAACAGCTCCAACAAGTACAGAAACCTGAAGCCAGGGGTTAGAGTGGAAACCAGACAAAACAAAGACAGGGAATGGGGGAAGTGTTGGCCCCCGTTGTGGGTGTGGTGGAGGAAGATGGCAGGGCGCTGGAGAACTGGAAGGAGGTAGTGGCCTGTTCTAGGAACTGGAGGCACCTGCTGTTGTTAGGAGGCCTCGGTTGGACAGCAGCTAGCCAGGTGGAGCGCTGTACAAATTTGGCGAGTATGGAAATCACATAATATTCTCAAGAAATATATATATGTATATATGTATGTATATATTTTCACTAAACTGTCCTCAAAGCAGGGTTTCTGTTGAAGTTACTTGACCAGGAGGTGAGGGCTGCTGGCTTAGATGAGAGCACGTTAGCAATGGTGGCTGCTGGTGGGATCCACATTACCAGAGCTCATACTTCATGTTCTGATGTTCTTCATCCTTACTTCATGCCCTTTATTCTACTGTTATTTATGCACATCACGAACACGAAATAAGAAGTACATATCATTAACTGTTTATGGTCATTACGTAACTTACTGCACTCTAAAATTTGTCTATTTGTTTAAGAGGCCCACTGAGTGACGTCCTGGCACAACACATTAAAACTTCTAGTCTGGTAAAGGAAGCTTGTCAGATTGGCCTCATCTGCTGTTGGATTCAGATGTCCAAGCCAGCACCCATACAACTTAGTCCCCAAGGTCAGCACACTTTTTCTTGAGCACGACCTGCCGGCTGCAGGGGGGTCATACAATGGGTTACTGAGGGCGACGCACAAAGGGACACACACATGACGATTCACAAGAGGACACTAGCAATCACACGTGGAGATGCTGGCATGTTATGGCTTATACTGCTGACCATATCACCATCTGAGACGAGAGGACTGAGGCCACTAGTATTACCACAGAGACTGATATAGACCCACATACTCCATGGTCCATGCCTGAGCTGGTGGGCGAGTATGGCACGGCGTGGGTGTTTTGGGGCCGTTTTGGAGGCAGTGGGCGGGTGGGTATGGGCTTGTCTTGGCGGGAGGCAGGAACATGTCTGTCATCGGGGAGAGGGACGAGAAGGTCGTGCTTGTTGTTCAGTGGCGGTTGAATTTCCTGTCCTATGGTTTCTATCAGCAGCTCGTGGGCAGTTGTTAATGGTTTTGGAAGCTCAATCTCTGTGGAGAAGAACATGAATGTTGTAGCCTGACGTTGCATTTGTTCATAACATAGTGATTAATATGGTGTGATTTATATGAATAACGTTAGGTACCCAAGAATGAGAAAGTATACATTAAAAACACCTGGATTGTGTACGAGTACAGACGTCTTACAGTATACATGACTCTTCTTGGATGAACATTACAGGTAATTGTTATGAGAATGCAAATACATTATTTTCGCGTATACAAAGAATGAGAAAACATAGAGTGCTGGGGCTCCCGAGGCCAAATGAGTGTGATAAATGTTGTTCTCAGAGTGGAAGCTGAGTGTTCCATTAGCCAGTTGGGATATGCAATACGCATCACAGCTTAAACTGCCACTTTTTATGTTTTCGGGATAAAAAATGCATTGTATTTAATATCTCACATCAAATAAATGAAGGACAGAATTTTGTTTGTGATAAAATTGGAACAGGTGCAAGTACTTGATGCTGCTGCATGCTGACCAGTGATGCTGCTGCATGCTGACCAGTGATGCTGCTGCATGCTGACCAGTGATGCTGCTGCATGCTGACCAGTGATGCTGCTGCATGCTGACCAGTGATGCTGCTGCATGCTGACCAGTGATGCTGCTGCATGCTGACCAGTGATGCTGCTGCATGCTGACCAGTGATGCTGCTGCGCCGCACAATCTTGTCTCGTGACTCACCGTTGCCTGCCGTGACTCACCGTCGCCTGCCGTGACTCACCGTCGCCTGCCATGACTCACTGTTGCCTGCCGTGACTCACCGTCGCCTGCCGTGACTCACCGTCGCCTGCCATGACTCACTGTTGCCTGCCGTGACTCACCGTCGCCTGCCGTGACTCACCGTCGCCTGCCGTGACTCACTGTTGCCTGCCGTGACTCACCGTCGCCTGCCGTGACTCACCGTCGCCTGCCATGACTCACTGTTGCCTGCCGTGACTCACCGTCGCCTGCCGTGACTCACCGTCGCCTGCCATGACTCACTGTTGCCTGCCGTGACTCATCGTCGCCTGCCGTGACTCACCGTCGCCTGCCGTGACTCACCGTCGCCTGCCGTGACTCACCGTCGCCTGCCATGACTCACTGTTGCCTGCCGTGACTCACCGTCGCCTGCCGTGACTCACCGTCGCCTGCCATGACTCACTGTTGCCTGCCGTGACTCACCGTCGCCTGCCATGACTCACCGTCGCCTGCCATGACTCACTGTTGCCTGCCGTGACTCACCGTCGCCTGCCGTGACTCACCGTCGCCTGCCATGACTCACTGTTGCCTGCCGTGACTCATCGTCGCCTGCCGTGACTCACCGTCGCCTGCCATGACTCACCGTCGCCTGCCGTGACTCACTGTCGCCTGCCATGACTCACCGTCACCTGCCATGACTCACCGTCGCCTGCCGTGACTCACCGTCGCCTGCCATGACTCACCGTCGCCTGCCGTGACTCACCGTCGCCTGACGTGACTCACCGTCGCCTGCCGTGACTCACCGTCGCCTGCAGTAACTCACCGTCGCCTGCCATGACTCACTGTCGCCTGCCATTACTCACCGTCGCCTGCCGTGACTCACCGTCGCCTGCCGTGACTCACCGTCGCCTGCCATGACTCACCGTCGCCTGCCATGACTCACCGTCGCCTGCCGTGACTCACCGTCGCCTGCCGTGACTCACCGTCGCCTGCCGTGACTCACCGTCGCCTGCCGTGACTCACCGTCGTCTGCAGTAACTCACCGTCGCCTGCCATGACTCACTGTCGCCTGCCATGACTCACCGTCGCCTGCAGTAACTCACCGTCGCCTGACATGACTCACCGTAGAGCTTGATGGTGCCCTCGACCTCACCAAGAGAGTTCTTGGCGGTGCACTTGTAGCTGGTGAAGTCATCAGGCTTGAGGTCCCTGATGGTGAGGTGCATCCTGAGGGTGTACTGGTTCACCACCTTCTCCTCGTTCACATACTTCCTGCTGTCAACGATCTGCGGACCTGCACGAGGGAGAACCTCCAGTTACTGGCAATTTAATCACCAATCTCAGTTGTCTGGGTTGACCCTTGTTACGGAGGCCCGCATGTATTCTCCTATTCCCCGCCTATAAGAGTCATACTCCCCTCTCTGTGAATACCCAGAAAAGTACTAGTTTGGTTTTATATCTCTTTAAGGGAGGCAAGATGCTACAATAAGAAGAAATTTTTATTTTAGTTTTATTTGGGAAGAGGCTTGATAGCGGCGCCACGATTAAAATGGCGGTGCGCCTCGGGAGGGAGAAGGTTTCCCGCTCGAGGAGGACCCCCCAGAGGATTGTGGGTAAAGCGTCAGGTGAGGCGTGATTGGTCGGTGGCGGGGACTTGGCCTGGTAAACCAATGGCGAAGTTCCTAGGGTGTGATGTAGCGTGACGTCAGGCGCCCGTCGGTACTGGCGGGAGATCTGCAGTCAGTCGCTGCCAGTGGTGAAGCTGTGCTGAGATGCGTTCCCCAATTTTAGAGAAGAATAGGCTTCCAGAGTGTAATCTCGAACAGCTCTCGTGTATTAACGAAGAGGGGTGCCCCGTCGACTCCCGAAGGAGTACAAACAAGGGCGAGCTGGATGGTGAGAGAAGAGCACCAATAGCTCGATGACTGTAGCGCTCCAAAGTTACTTCAAGAGGTGGGCCTGGAGGCTTGAGGTATAACCAGCAGGCCGTTTCGTACGGTGGAGCTGTTGGAAATTTCCAACACTGATACATCTCTATTGTATCACAATACACTATTGTTGTATATTAACCACAATATCAATTAACCTTACTAACTGTAAGGATAATTTCTTTATCTGCGCATATATTGCTAACCTCACGACATCGAGAGGCAAGATTGCGTCAGATAATGTCTATCTAGACACATTTATTACCAATATGTTAGAGAATTGAATATGGTTCTCTACTTTTATCAGTATACTGTATAATAATTAGTTACTGATAATATAACTCCTAATGATCCAAAAATCGAGTTATTAACTAAGATTATCACTAGGTAACAGTTTATCTGTTACATACGAACGCTATGGAGGAAATATAATTTCTCTCCATTTCTCGATTAACACCATTTAACGAGAATATGATATTATTTAATTCCCTACAATTGCAACCCTGTTCTCATTAACGCATTTACATCAGTAATTACACGGAAAAGAATTCTCCGTTATTATTAAATTCTATTGTGAATGCGTGGGACGGGCTGAGGGAGAGAGGCGTGGAGACGCCATTCTTGCTCTAGCACATGAGCTAGTGACGCCAACAATCACATCGTGCGTCCCGGGAGAGTCGAATTTCCATCAATTCTACGTTAGGCCCTTGCAGTTAATCGGCCTAGGAGCGTGCAATTGCTCCAGTAGCAATCTAGGATTGCTTTGGTGGACAACCAACAGGTTAAGTGCCCTAGTATTATTTATATCATGAGATCTCTATATATATTTTACTGTGCACTGTCCATCGTTACGCCACGTGACCTCCCCAAACAACAAGTACGTCCATAAGGAATTGATTCTATTCCTTCTATGGTATAGTGAGGATACAGGATATTAGGTCTAGACAATTGGTACATTTAGTTGAAATTTCAGCTTGTGTTGAAAGCGGTCATGGTCCTATCATTTTGCCACGCCGCGCTCGGGCACACGAGTTGTAGCAAGTCGCAGACGACGCCATCACACCTCTACCTCTCCGTTCACTATTACAGCTAAGCAGCTGAATCCATTTTCAATTATTTACTTTCATTAGGTGAAACTAATAATTCATTATCAGTCAAGATTTTTGTTTATATGATTTGAGATATCTAGCGTAATTTGATAGCCTCATTAACGTCAAATGAGAATGATTCTTGTTTAACCACCATATAATCTTCTTGCCACTAACCAATTTATTTAATGTGTTTTGCTCTTATTATTGCTCAATATTGCATAATCTTTCAATATATTCATTATTTGAGATATCACATCTTTGAATCTTTATTAGTTTAGATTGGCTATGCTACTAACTCAACAATGAACTGGTGACGAACCACACTGGTTCCTAGATATATATGAACTTCTAGAAATAACCCCCCATGTTGATATTTGAGGCTTTGACTTTAATTAATTAACAATACAGTCTATTCATTATCTTCAAGTGATTGTTAAGTTATTATTGTACATAGGCACTGGTTCTATGGTGTCAATCTAATAATCACTTGTTTGTTTTCCCTCTATTCTCAAAAGTGGGTGGTCCTTCGATTTATGTCAATCATAATAATCAAATAATTTCAATATATGAGTTACAGCCCCAGATAACCAACAGGAGCTGAGCAGAAGAGATTTGGTAGCCGAGTCCTGGTCTGGTACAGTGTGTGACGACCGTTCCCGGGGAGAAGAATTCACACTACATGGCAACAAGCGGTGGGCTAGACCATGAATGGGCATCAGTCTGGAGAGGCCAGGCGACGTCGGCTGCAACCTAACTAGTGAGGAACACTTTGTGGAGTGAGCGTCGGCCGTGTGAGGAGTAAGTAATTTTCAATAGAAGTCTCCAAACCGGGAAGGCTATGTAGCACCATCAAATGTGCGGGATAATCAGTGGGCGCTAAATATCACCAAGGATGCCAATACGAGAACAAAAACGCATAAGGCGAACGATATCAAAAGTATCCGAGTCGCCAAGAATTCTATCGAGGGACAAGCGACCGCGGGGGACGGTCGGAAAACAGACACGCTCGTCCTGGAAGTCA
>WNGS01067217.1:0-17734 GCA_020271785.1 Procambarus virginalis | reverse complement strand
GGCTGAGGGCTTCTTCGAGCATTTCGAAAGGGTCGCTACGTTGAAGAAGTGGCCGAGGGCAGAGTGGGCGGAGCTAGTTCAGGGAAGGCTCACTGGTGAAGCTCGTGAAGCTTACAACATGCTCGATCTCCAGGAATGTACCAACTATGATGCAGTAAAACGGGCCGTGCTCCATTCGTTCAAGCTGACGCCGGAGTGCTATAGGAAAAGGTTTAGAGAATGTACCCGATCGCCAGGAAAATCGTATGCGGAGACGGCGAGGGACATGGAAAGGAAGTTCTTGAAATGGCTGGAGTCAGAAGGAGCAAGATCGGCTGAAGACATCAAGGGGCTGATGGTCATGGAAAAGTTTATGTCCGTGCTCTCTCCTGAGATTAGGGTGAGAGTAAAGGAGGCGGACATCAAGGACCTGAGAGCCGCGGCCGATCGAGCAGACATGCTAGAAGAAGCATTACGTCCACGTCGAGAGGGACAGCACCGACCGCCCGTATTCTCTAGCTATGGGAGAAGTAATAGAAGGTCGGACGGATGGAGGACAGGACCGAGTTCTCCCAAGTCCTACCCCTCGAGTGGAGATAGTAGAGGACAGAAGAGTGCTGTGGAACCGTCGAAGAAGTCCCCGACGGAGAGCTCGGGAGCTGTGGCTGTGACGAAGGGGTCGACAGATGGTGCGAGAAAGACCTTCGGGACGTCGGCCTCAGGAAATGTGGCAAGGGCGAGCGGCGGTGGATGGTCACCAACGAGGAAAGTTCGCTGCTACAATTGCGGAATACCCGGACACGTCGCTCGCGAATGCAGACGTCCTAAACACCGGGGGAATGTAGCCTTCGTGAAGACGGAGGACCAGATGGCTGATTGGGTGCGGGATGGACCCGTACTTAATGGGGAGAAGAGGATTCACCCGTTTGTGTGTGAAGGAACCGTAAGGATGGGGGACGCAGACCCCATCCCAGTGAAGATGTTGAGAGACACTGGGGCAGACTTTACCCTAGTGAGCGAGGCCCTGTTCCCTGAGAACTACGGGGATACCAGTGTGGGAATGGCGAGTGTGACCACTGTGGGAGGCCCAGTGCAGATGCCCCTACACCGGGTAACCCTGAGTTCGGATTATGGATGCCAAACCCTAGTAGTGGGAGTCTGTGCATCGATGCCCAAGATGGAGGCACAGGTCATCTTGGGAAATGACGCGTGTGGAGGACGTGTCCTCCCGAACCTCGTGAAGGACGAGGAGTGCTTGGAGCACTACAGGAAGAAAGGCGGAATGTTCGACGCCTATGGGGACGAGAAAGGAATCGCCATGGAGGCGTTCCCTGTCTGTGCTATGATTCCGAGGCAGTGCGACGGACGAGGAGGGAGTGGATCTGATAAGGCCGACGAGGAGACGTCCGCGGCCTGGGAATGGATCACCTCGTCATGGAACCCGGAGAGCGAGTGGAGGGCGAAGGCAGCCCAGAGGTGAGGTACAGGTGACCCTCACCGGTTCTCCAGGGATGGACCGCACTCGTCTCGAGGAGATGCAGCAGGCAGAATTCCCCAAGTTGATTTGTAAGGCCAAAGGAGGACGTATTGGTCCCGAGAAAGCTACTCACTTTAACAGGCAAGAAGGCATATTAATAAGACAGTGTAAACCTGTAAGGATGGAGGTCGGAAAAGCCTCTCCAGGTACGAGAGATCAAGTAGCGTTGCCAGCCAAGTGCAGAGCGGCAGTGTTGAGTCCGTTGCACGCTGTTGACTCTGCGGGTCGCCTAGGGATGACCACGATGCGACGTCCAACGTCGAGAGAAGTGGCTGGGCAACTACAACATCTTTTCTCTTGGGTGAGGAGGCCCAGGGAAAATCAGGCTGACAGTGGAAATATATTCCGGTCTGAGTGTGTCAGACGAACAATGATAAATTGGGGAGTGATGCAGATTCGGTCGTCGCCCTACCGATCGCAGTCGAAGGGGGCGGTCGGAAGATTCCACTCCACCTCAGAGACAACTCTGAGAATGTTCTGCGTAGAGCAGGAAGACGAGTGGGAAGAGACAGCGGGCCCTGTTTTGTTGGCCATTTGCAAAGCAGTGGCAGAACCGTTAAACTTCTCACAGTTCCAGCTGGTGAACGGACGTGAGGTGTGGAGCCCTCGGTCCGCAATAGGTAAGCAGTGGACGCCCAGGATGACCTTGAAGACGGTCTGCAGACACATGAGGAGTGTCACACATTGGCGGCTGCAATACTGGCTGGAAGCCAAGATTTTCAGTGGAAAGGACAGCGTAGTCGCAGATGCGTTGTCCCGCATGCACTAACCAGACATGACTCTTATTTTAAGGGGAGGGGTATGTGACGGTGTTTCCCCCCTTCTAATTCTCCCACGCCTGCTGTAAGAGTCATGTCCACTATTCCCGAGCGTTCTCTACATTGCAGGCATCAATTGAACATATGTGGGAGAGAACAGTATTCTCGAAGAGCCGAGAAATTTGCGAAAATAGAACATTTTGGCCTGTGGGATAGGCCCTTTAGGGAGCCAATATGGCGCTGGCGAGTCTGTTCTCCCGCCAAAACTGTGTGACGTCAGTGGCGCCAGATTGGTCACCGTCAGCGACGTGGCACTGGGAGCCAATGAAAACCAACTTTGGAAAAGTGACGTCACATAGGCATGGGGGGTCCAGCCGTGTTGGCGCCAGGCGATATCAGTCTTTCACGACACGTCCGAGAGGTAGGACGCGCGATCGGTCATCCTGTCAGAGTGACGGATTTACCGAACTCCGGTGGATTTAAGCGTCTCCAGTTGTTGGCACGCACTCTGTGAGGTCTTCCTGCAACCCAGATGTGGCTCAGATAAGGAATTGACAGAATATTGAGCAACAAGTGCTCAGGGACAGGTGCGTTGCAAGAAGTGGGCCGGGCATCGACGTGTGTCGTCGTTGGCAGTTCACCAGTATAAGAGACAGCTTAGTGGCCGGGCCACCCACCGTGAGTGAACCGGGTTGACAGCCTTGTCAACCAGGTTGAACGTGTGATCGACGATCCTGTCAAGTTTGACAGTAACCCCACCTTCGTGGAACCCTACGAGTCAACAGTTGGATGCAAGCACGTCGAGAAGTCTTCCCAAATACCTAGCGATATATCTAGACGACGAGGGAATTGACAGTGTTGTGAGCTTCAAGTGCTCTGAAGTCGGGTGCTGTGCGTGTGGAGCTTAAGCAGCGTCTGGGACGGCTGATAACTTCACAGTGACTTCGTAGTGGTGAGAGGCAGTTCCTCTGGGAGTACAGTGACAAGGACTAATTGGGAAACGTGCGACGACCGCCGAGACGTAGGCTGGCTGCCGTAGTTGGGAGGAAAGTTGACGGCCAGGAGACCGACTTCAACCCTGCGACGTACTGTAGAGGAAGGAGCACGGACCTGCTGTGTACAGAAGCGGCGAGACGCGACATCCTAAGGCGTGGGCTTGTGTTTCTGGATGGTGAACGAGGCGAGAGCCTGGACCAGGAGCTACAACCCAACTGTCATCCTAGGATAGGTGAAGTAGGTGTTTACAGTTACCCTCCCATTTCCCCTTTAGTTAGCTATATATTTTCTTGTCAGGATATTTTATATGTCGTGAGCAAGTCTCACTTGAGTCTAAGTCACAGAGAGCACAGTATGTGGTGAGCCTGCCCAGAGCGCTCACAGTATCAGTTTACATATATATCTATGTGTGGGTGTGTGCAAGCACCAAGATTCATCAGAGAATTTACTGTGACTATTATTAATTTACAGTGAGTATTATTATTATATATATTGGTAGTAAACCAGATATTGGTGTGTTGATCTCTATAATCTATTGATATAAATGCCTGTGGATTGATCTCTATAATCTATCGATATAAATGCCTGTGTGTTGATCTCTATGATCTATTGATATAAATGCCTGTGTATTGATCTTCATGATGTATATATATATATATGCCTGAAATTTGATTACTGATTTATATATGACATGACTGTGTACTGAATAATATCATATACGTGAAGTGATTGCCAGTGATATCTCTTTAAGAGAAAGTATAGATATAAAGAAAAGTTCAGTGATCAAGTGAGTGCATTCACAGTAAATATTATTAAGAATAGAGTAATCTTTTGGTACGGTGGAAAGTCACTGTGAGAGTATTGTGAACAAGATGTTGATCGTGAGGCCAGTGAAATCATAAGTAAGCCATGTGAATGTTGAATAGTGTTTTGGAAAAAGTTAAATAAACGGGGATCGTGACAGAATTATAAAACAAGTACTAGTCTGTTCCCACGATCGCGAGGGTCCCGGTCAGCTGAGTCTGACAGGTGACGCGTGGCGCTGCCGAATGTTGCCATATTGGTGCGCTCTAGAATATTATGCTATGAATGGAGCAACTGTCATATATTATTCCTGATACATTGATGCATATATATTTCTCGTTGTCTTTTAAGTAAAATACCAAAACTCTTTGGTGTTTGATATCATCCCCTCCATTTATCTTGTGACCGTGTAATGATGTAAAGCAGAGTGACCTGCCTGATACTATATTACTGGAATTTGCTCTTGCCACAATTACACCTGACCACTGCAGTGTTACTGGACACCTAAAAAACCAGTTGGCGACCTTGAAGGCTGTGTAAGAGTTCGGTGTCGGGGCGGGCCACAGATTGAGGGAACGATCTGTGCCCTCACTCATCTTACAATCTAAAGGCCGGTTGTGAGATCGACTGGGGTACTCTCCGAGGCGAGCAGTGGAGCCTAGAGGATTGAGGGAAGACCCGCCGAACGACGGTGAGTAAGGGTTATTGTTGGAGCAACCACCTGGAAAGGAGATCCAGTCTATTGTTGCTTTAACCCTTCTCTAACGAGAACACCGTGAAACCCCGACATATATATATATATATATATATATATATATATATATATATATATATATATATATATATATATATATATATATAGCACAAAATTGCACAACTCTCCACCTGGGAAAGAGAGGGTGCACTCAGTGGGCAGCCAGGCGTCATCATATCTAGGCATGGCACATGTCGCACCTGACACACAGCCTCTTTCCAGCCAAGAAGATGACCACCCAAGAGGAAACTGTCAAGTGTGTGACAGACGGTATCGTCTCAATTCAAATGGAACTGTCCGCTATCATACTGTCAATTCAGGTGGTTGTCTCGGGTCTAGGCGCCTGCCCCGGGGCAGCGACGATGGACAACCTGCTGCAGGAGCGAGGAACAATACCTCCCTCAACTTCATTTCAGCAGATAACCTGCTTGAAGCAGTCAAAGCGACGTCCACCAGGACCTTGCCCCACATCCCCAAGGCTGCCCGTCACCAAGCAGCAGCCAAACTCACCAGTCTGCTGACAAAGGTCAACAATGCTCCCAGAACCTCTGGATCGTGGCCCAATCTCCTTCTATTTGGAAATGCATGCCTAGCATTACCGCCCAGGAGAGACAAGTCATTAGCAACCTCTGTAATCAGGGCACTTAATGAATTCCCCAGAGCAGACAACCTGGTCCGCCTCCCCCCTCATGCCAAGAACACCAGCCGCAGGACGACCAACAATAACTCATCTTAGAACCACAAAATGAGAGCACAGACCACCAGGAAAATAGAAGAGGGCAATACCACAGGGGCCATCAGAATTATGACCAGCGATGACACTATTGCCCCCAGGAACGCCACGAGAGCAGAGGCTCTTCAAGGCAAACACCCACCCAGAGCCCCTTACAGCAGCAGGGATCCCCAGGAAAACAATGCTGGCATAGAACCCTTGACTGTTCGAGAATCTGAGGTGTACAAAGCAGCCATGTCTTTCCCAACAGGTTCAGCAGGGGGCTTTACAGGTCTAAGACCCCAGCACATCAAACAAATGCTGAACCCGGAGCTTGGAGATACTGCAAAGGACCTTCTAGTGGAACTTACCAGATTCTCCAACATGTGTTTGGCTAGCGGCATCCCTGAGGATATCTGGCCTCTCTTTTATGGAGCAGCACTCTTTGCTCTAAAGAAGAAGGATAGGGGTATCAGGCCCATTGCCGTTGGCAACACCCTCCGACGCTTCGTAGCTAAGGCTGCAGTGAGATCTATCAGCCAGGAAGCAGCCACCTTGCTGAAACCTCATCAGCTCGGGTTTGGGATTCCCCTAGGTTGTGAAGCTGCAGCACATGCAGTGCGGGCTTACATTGCTGATCTCCCGAACCAAAAGGTACTAGTAAAGCTTGACTTCAAAAATGCTTTCAATCAAGTCAGACGAGACGCTGTCCTCAGGGCTGTACACAATCATTTCCGTCCCCTTTACCCGTTCATCCGATCTGCTACAGTGGGGACTCTAAGCTTCTTTTTGGGGAGCATGAAATAAACTCCTGTGAAGGTGTCCAACAAGGTGACCCCTTAGCACCCCTCCTTTTTCTGCCTAGCTATCAAAGAGGTCACTGATAGTCTGACAAGCGAGCTAAACATCTGGTACCTGGATGATGGCACTCTCGCTGGAACCCCGAAAACCATTTTGGAGGATATAAGGAAAATCCAGGAGCAGGGAGCAGCGTTAGGCCTCATTCTCAATGCATCCAAGTGTGAAATAATCTCCCGCAACACAGACATCACTGGGCAAATACAAAATGTTCTTCCAGACATTCTCGTTGTCGAGCCACCGGACTGCACTCTCCTGGGTGCCCCCATTGGCACACGAGCAATCGAGGAGGTCCTGGATGCAAAAAAAAACTGATCTAAGGAGAATGCTGGACAGGATTGACAAGATTGATGCCCATGATGCTCTCTTTCTCCTCACAAGATGCCTGTCTCTCCCTAAGTTGACCTACTATCTGAGATGTTCTCCATCCTACCGCAGCCCTAAGTTAAACGTGTATGACACCCTTCTGAGGTCCATGCTGGTGAAAGTCCTGAACCTGCCATTGGACGACTCTCAGTGGGAGCAAGCAACCCTTCCTGTAAGACTCGGCGGCCTTGGTGTCCGCACAGCCTCCCAAATTGCTCTACCAGCCTTCCTTTCCTTCTCCCACGCATCACATGACCTCGTCAGAGATATCTTACCTGCAACCCTGAGAGATTCAGCAGGAATACATTTCACTGAATGTTCAAATCAGTGGGATGTTCTTGCAGCCCCAGCAACCATTATAGAGCCAACAAAACAACAAAAACAGTCCGGCTGGGACCACCCTCTAGTGGAAAAAGTAGCTGATGCCATGCTCAGCGCCGCAACATCAGACAAGGAGAAAGCCCGCCTCAGAGCAGTGCGTGCCCCCCGTGCAGGAGACCTCCTCCTGGCAGTGCCCATGTCAGCAATGGGCACGTGCCTAGATCCAGAATCCCTTCGTGTAGCAGTGCCCTCCGCCTTGGTGCCCCAATTCACACTGAATACAAGTGTATTTGCAACAGGGTGGAAGCAGACCAATACGGACTGCATGGGTTGCATTGTGGAAGCACAAAGGGCTGGCATGCAAGACACAACGAGGTCAATGACATCATCAAGAGAAGCCTCGTCTCAGCTAGGTGCCCAGCGGAGAGAGAACCTCGCATCCTAGGGGTCCAAAACCCGGATTTCCCCGCACTTCGCCCTGATGGCATCACCATATACTCATGGAAGGAGGGTAGACAGTTGGTGTGGGACTACACATGTGTATCCGCCCTGGCTGACACCTATGTACACTTCGGAGCTGATCAAGCAGGTAAGGCGGCCAACCACAGGGAAACAACAAAATCACTCTAATACAGGCGACTGGCACGTCAATACCTCTTTGTTCCCATAGCGTCTGGAACGCATGGCCCCTGGGGCAAGAGTGCCTTGGGATTTCTCAAGGAATTGGGTTCCAAGCTCATTGACGTCACCAGAGACCCAAGGGCTTGCAGTTTTTTGTTTCAGCGCCTCAGTGTGGCGATCCAGAGGGGAAATGCTTGCTGCGTCCTCGGTTCCTGTCCGGAAGCGGAGGAGCTTCAAGAGATCCATAACCTTTAGGCATTTGTCTTGTATGTTTTGTAACCTTTAAATACACAATAAAGCATAAAAAAAAGGAAGGGGGTGGTAGGAGAAAAGCACACAGAAACTGTATTGGAGGGGACCTACATTCCCTCCAATGCGTTATGTGTGATTTCCTCCGAGGCTATGGGTCCCCCTTCTTCCAGCCAGAGGTGGTACTCCCTTCATATCGTAAATTATTATAATATATATATATATATATATATATATATATATATTATATATATAATATATATATATAATATAATCTTATATATTTAGGCAAGTTGGGAATAGCTAGACACAGTGGCTATCCCATATTCAACAGGGACTTGATAAAAAACGTAAAATAAATGTGACCCTCACTGGCTCTAGTGGTCTTGGGAGGTGGTGGTCGTTGGGGTTTGTAGCAATGCCCCAGAATTACATCTCTTTTAGGCTATGAGCTTGGTGCAGTGGGTTAAAAGCGTTACTGTTATGCCTGGAGTTGAAGGCTTCTTTGCTGGCTAGGGTTCGAGTCTCCTGGTGGGAATGTGTTCTAAGTTGAATAACTACTCTGCGGTTTAGGCAAGTTGGCATAAGCATAGAACAGTGTTTTCCATATCAACAGGGACTGATGAAAAACGTAAATTTGACCCTCACTTGCTTAGTGGTCTTGGGAGGTGGTGGTCTTTGGGGTGTTGAAATACCCCAGAATACCATCTCTTTAAGCTCTGAGCGTGGTGCAGTGGGTTACGCGTACCTGTTATGCCTGGAGTTGGAAGGCTTCTGTGCTGGCTAGGGTTCGTATATATATATATATATATATATATATATATATATATATATATATATATATATATATATATATATATATATATATATATGCAGAAAAAAACACAAAGAAATCGAGAAGAGAGATGAACGTTTCGACTTGGAAAGTCGTTGTCAACATCAGACTAGTCTGATGTTGACAACTACTTTCGCGAGTCGAAACGTTCATCTCTCTTCTCCATTTCTTGTGGTTTTTCCGCATACAAATGATCAGTGTTTAGTGATCGTCAATTGCATATATATATATATATGTATGTATTAGTATATTTTGGTAGCAGTCTTTCCTGCAGACATATATTATTAAATATGACTGAAAAAGTAAGATTAATAATTCTGACACGAATTTTCTCAATATTCCTTATGTTTCTTTTCACTGTTGATGGTAATTGAAAAATCAATTCTCCAAAATTCATTTTTATTTCCAGTCTGATGCGACGCTTGAATGCGTTTCGTAATAACTTATTACATTTTCAAAGACTTTTAGTTTACACACACACAACTATAACCTGCAAACACTAAACAGAGTTCTCACTATGCTATGATTTAAACAGCTTTTATTTTCTATTTTATACCCGCATTTGGGTGAGGTGAGATGTTACAACTGTTTTGGATGTGGTGAACAAAACATTCAATACAGGACAGAACACGAAATATTGGGGTATTAATTTTGGTAAATTGAAGGTAAGAACGGAAGAAACTGCAGAGGGCCTATGGCTCATATTTCTTGATTCTTCTATATTGGAGCGGAGTCTTGAAGTGGGTAGAATATAGCTGTGCATTAATTGGCTGTTGATTGCTGGTGTTGACTTCTTGATGTGTAGTGCCTCGCAGATGTCAAGCCGCCTGCTATCGCTGTATCTATCGATGATTTCTGATTTGTTTACTAAGATTTCCCTGGTGATGGTCTGGTTGTGGGAAGAGATTATATGTTCCTTAATGGAGCCCTGTTGCTTATGCATCGTTAATCGCCTGGAAAGAGATGTTGTTGTCTTGTCTATATACTGATTTTTTTAGGCTTACAATCACCAAGTGGGCATTTGAAGGCATAGACGACGTTGGTCTCTTTTAAAGCGTTCTGCTTTGTGTCTGGAGAGTTTCTCATGAGTAGGCTGGCCGTTTTTTTGTTTTATAGTATATCGTCAGTTGTATCTTCTGATTTTTGTCTGTAGGGATAACGTTTCTATTAACAATATCTTTCAGGACCCTTTCCTCCGTTTTATGAGCTGTGGAAAAGAAGTTCCTGTAAAATAGTCTAATAGGGGGTATAGGTGTTGTGTTAGTTGTCTCTTCAGAGGTTGCATGGCGTTTCACCTTCCTTCTTATGATGTCTTTAACGAAACCATTGGAGAAGCCGTTGTTGACTAGGACCTGCCTTACTCTACAGAGTTCTTCATCGACTTGCTTCCATCCTGAGCTGTGGCTGAGAGCACGGTCGACATTAGCGTTAACAACACTCCTCTTGTACCTGTCTGGGCAGTTACTGTTGGCATTTAGGCACATTCCCATGTTTGTTTCCTTAGTGTAGACTGCAGTGTGGAAACCTCCGCTCCTTTCCAAGACTGTTACATCTAGAAAGGGCAGCTTCCCATCCTTCTCCATCTCGTAAGTGAAACGCAACACAGAATTCTGCTCAAATGCCTCCTTCAGCTCCTGCAGATGTCTAACATCAGGTACCTGTGTAAAAATGTCGTCAACATTGTAATAACAGCCTTAATGTGAGCCCCGGTTTGTACAAGTTGGATCCCTATTTAATCCTCAATATAGCACGTCAAAACAATATATCAATCATTTAACACGTATGGCACTTGGAGATATTAATGGGAGCTGCCTCGTATGGTAGCTCCTATTAATATCTATTAATATCTCCTATTAATATCTCCTTTTAATAGCAGCAACTGCCTTCTGCAGTTACCTTCTTTCTTATAATTCCTTTCCTCCACTTATTTTTGGTGGTCAGGTGATCTGCCCAGGCGGATATAAAGGTCTGATCAGCAATGTTTTCTTATCTTCATTCTACTTTGCTCTGATGAAGGCGAATTAGCCGAAAACGCGTTAAGCATTTTCTATTTTTCACATGTGGTTATTCTGCATACTTGGATCAGTGTTTTTGTGATCATTGTTGCATACATGGATACCACGCGCCAATTTCTTCACTTCTCCTCTCTCTTCCCTGCTCTTAAACCTTTTGTTTCTAATTTTCGCTCTGCTTTAGTGAAATCCTATACGTTAAAAATCCGTCTTCGTTTTCTTAGAAAATGTCTCAGTGAACAAGTGCTTCCCCGTTCCCTATCCTCCAACAGTGTGCTTAAATTAGCTGACCGACCGTTTGATGAGATCTCCCGCTTAGTGCTTGGTAAAAATATTGATTTGCTTAAATTAGAAGTACGGGAATGTTTTAAGGTGTTGAACAGCCGTAAGTATTCATTTTCTCAAGCTGTACCTTTGGAATGGAATCGCCCGATGATGGATTATTGTTACACCACCATGAGATCTGCCTGCACGAATGTAAGTACAAAGCTTGATTCAAAATTAAATAGGCTCATTCAACAAAGTGATTGGAACAAACACGCCAACACTGACTTTGGTATTAATCTCTCTAGTAAACAACTTGATAATGATACGATGACTGCTCTTGGTTACGGTCTGAGTTTCTCCATATCAAATAGAGATGTGAATTATGTAAATATTGCCAAAAGTTTTTGCAATTTGGAGAAATCTAGTGAGATTTCAGCTGATGACATCAATATTTGCAAAGGAATGGTGTACGGTTCTTTACTTAAGGGTACTGTGCCTAATTGTCCTGAGAGGTTTATGCGAGCGTTCAAAACCCTCAAAAAAGATAACTCTCTACATATCACTAAAGCTGATAAATCCAATGCTGTTGTCATCATGGACAAAGTAGACTACGTCCAAAAAATGAACCAGTTATTGGAGGACAGAGACACTTACTTACCTGTTAATAGTGACCCTATTGAAAGAGTTATTGCTCATTTCAACAAAACTCTTAAAACCGTACTCAAGAACGATAAAGAATTGATTCCTAAGTTTTTAAGTCGTTCCCCTTCTCTCCCATATCTATATGGGCTTATTAAAACACACAAACCGAATAATCCTGCAAGACCTATTATTAGTTCTGTTGGTTCTGTGGCATATAGACTTTCCAAATGGCTGGTCCAAGTCTTGTCGCCAGTAGTAGGTTCCATTTCCAACTCACACATAACAAACAACTTGGACTTGGTTAACAAGTTGTCTAGTTTGAAATTAAATTATGATTTTAAACTTGTGAGTTTTGATGTAACGTCCCTGTTCACTAGGGTTCCTGTTGATGATCTGTTGTCATTCTTACGGGATCTACTCCCAAGGTATAATTTAACTTTGCCTACTAACACCATTATTGAACTTATAAAATTGTGCATTAAAGATAATTTTTTCAGCTTTAATGATTCATTTTATAAACAAACATTTGGGATGGCAATGGGTAATCCCCTCTCCCGGTTTTGAGCAATCTGTACATGGAATGTTTTGAAACATATATATTTCCCAGGATTTTACCCTCAAATTTGCTTTGGTATAGGTACGCGACGATCTTTTCTGCTCTCTTCCCTGCTCTTAATCCTGTTTTCTTTTCTCAATCAAATAATTCGCTATCCGTTAAAAATTCTTCTTAGAAAATGTCTCAGTGAACAAGTGCTTCCCCGTTCCCTATCCTCCAACAGTGTGCTTAAATTAGCTGACCGACCGTTTGATGAGATCTCCCGCTTAGTGCTTGGTAAAAATATTGATTTGCTTAAATTAGAAGTACGGGAATGTTTTAAGGTGTTGAACAGCCGTAAGTATTCATTTACTCAAGCTGTACCTTTGGAATGGAATCGCCCGATGATGGATTATTGTTACACCGCCATGAGATCTGCCTGCACGAATGTAAGTACAAAGCTTGATTCAAAATTAAATAGGCTCATTCAACAAAGTGATTGGAACAAACACGCCAACACTGACTTTGTTATTAATCTCTCTAGTAAACAACTTGATAATGATACGATGACTGCTCTTGGTTACGGTCTGAGTTTCTCCATATCAAATAGAGATGTGAATTATGTAAATATTGCCAAAAGTTTTTGCAATTTGGAGAAATCTAGTGAGATTTCAGCTGATGACATCAATATTTGCAAAGGAATGGTGTACGGTTCTTTACTTAAGGGTACTGTGCCTAATTGTCCTGAGAGGTTTATGCGAGCGTTCAAAACCCTCAAAAAAGATAACTCTCTACATATCACTAAAGCTGATAAATCCAATGCTGTTGTCATCATGGACAAAGTAGACTACGTCCAAAAAATGAACCAGTTATTGGAGGACAGAGACACTTACTTACCTGTTAATAGTGACCCTATTGAAAGAGTTATTGCTCATTTCAACAAAACTCTTAAAACCGTACTCAAGAACGATAAAGAATTGATTCCTAAGTTTTTAAGTCGTTCCCCTTCTCTCCCATATCTATATGGGCTTATTAAAACACACAAACCGAATAATCCTGCAAGACCTATTATTAGTTCTGTTGGTTCTGTGGCATATAGACTTTCCAAATGGCTGGTCCAAGTCTTGTCGCCAGTAGTAGGTTCCATTTCCAACTCACACATAACAAACAACTTGGACTTGGTTAACAAGTTGTCTAGTTTGAAATTAAATTATGATTTTAAACTTGTGAGTTTTGATGTAACGTCCCTGTTCACTAGGGTTCCTGTTGATGATCTGTTGTCATTCTTACGGGATCTACTCCCAAGGTATAATTTAACTTTGCCTACTAACACCATTATTGAACTTATAAAATTGTGCATTAAAGATAATTTTTTCAGCTTTAATGATTCATTTTATAAACAAACATTTGGGATGGCAATGGGTAATCCCCTCTCCCCGGTTTTGAGCAATCTGTACATGGAATGTTTTGAAACATATATCCTTCCCAGGATTTTACCCTCAAATTTGCTTTGGTATAGGTACGTCGACGATATTTTATGCCTGTGGCCGGTTAATCATGACGAAACTGATTTTCTCAATCAAATTAATTCGCTGGTTCCGTCAATTAAATTCACAATTGAGAACGAAGTGAATGGTGTTCTGCCTTTTTTAGACATCATGATTCATAGAATTGGTAGGAGTTTCAAATTCAATGTGTATAGGAAACCTACCAATGTGTGCTCGTATGTACATTTCTATTCAAATCATCATGTTCAGGTCAAGCGGGCAGTTTTTTCTGGTATGTTTCTCAGAGCACTGAGAGTTTGCAGTCCGGAATTTTTCGATGAAGAAATAGCATATATATTTGAAATTGGGAAGAAGTTAAAATACCCAAAATCGATCTTGGATCTTGCGTTTGGTCAAGCAAAAAGGACTTTCTACAAACAGACTACTAAGTCTAAACCAGAACTGAAAAATTCGTTAGTATTACCATATTCTGAGAGTCTAGTAAATCTTGCCCCAGCCCTGAAGAACCTTAATATTAATCTAGTGTTCAAAAATGATAATACAGTTACGTCCATGTTAATTAAGAACTCGCCCTCGTCTGTAGCAGGTTGTGTGTATTCCATCCCTTGTAATGAGTGTGCATGTGTTTACATCGGCCAGACAGGTAAATCTCTTTCCTCACGTTTAAAACAACATTCATATGCTATTCGTACAGCCCAGCAATCCAGTGCATTGTATTTACATTCCAGTTTATGTAATCATTCTATCGACTTCACAGGGGCAAAATGTATTGTTAAAAGTAAGGATTTTGTCGAACGAAACGTGATCGAATCTGCTCTGATCAAACATTGTAATAACAGCCTTAATGTGAGCCCCGGTATGTACAAGTTGGATCCCTATTTAAGCCTCAATATAGCACGTCAAAACAATATATCAATCATTTAACACGTATGGCACTTGGAGATATTAATGGGAGCTGCCTCGTATGGCAGCTCCTATTAATATCTCCTATTAATATCTCCTTTTAATAGCAGCAACTGCCTTCTGCAGTTACCTTCTTTCTTATAATTCCTTTCCTCCACTTATTTTTGGTGGTCAGGTGATCTGCCCAGGCGGATATAAAGGTCTGATCAGCAATGTTTTCTTATCTTCATTCTACTTTGCTCTGATGAAGGCGAATTAGCCGAAAACGCGTTAAGCATTTTCTATTTTTCACATGTGGTTATTCTGCATACTTGGATCAGTGTTTTTGTGATCATTGTTGCATACATGGATACCACGCGCCAATTTCTTCACTTCTCCTCTCTCTTCCCTGCTCTTAAACCTTTTGTTTCTAATTTTCGCTCTGCTTTAGTGAAATCCTATACGTTAAAAATCCGTCTTCGTTTTCTTAGAAAATGTCTCAGTGAACAAGTGCTTCCCCGTTCCCTATCCTCCAACAGTGTGCTTAAATTAGCTGACCGACCGTTTGATGAGATCTCCCGCTTAGTGCTTGGTAAAAATATTGATTTGCTTAAATTAGAAGTACGGGAATGTTTTAAGGTGTTGAACAGCCGTAAGTATTCATTTTCTCAAGCTGTACCTTTGGAATGGAATCGCCCGATGATGGATTATTGTTACACCACCATGAGATCTGCCTGCACGAATGTAAGTACAAAGCTTGATTCAAAATTAAATAGGCTCATTCAACAAAGTGATTGGAACAAACACGCCAACACTGACTTTGTTATTAATCTCTCTAGTAAACAACTTGATAATGATACGATGACTGCTCTTGGTTACGGTCTGAGTTTCTCCATATCAAATAGAGATGTGAATTATGTAAATATTGCCAAAAGTTTTTGCAATTTGGAGAAATCTAGTGAGATTTCAGCTGATGACATCAATATTTGCAAAGGAATGGTGTACGGTTCTTTACTTAAGGGTACTGTGCCTAATTGTCCTGAGAGGTTTATGCGAGCGTTCAAAACCCTCAAAAAAGATAACTCTCTACATATCACTAAAGCTGATAAATCCAATGCTGTTGTCATCATGGACAAAGTAGACTACGTCCAAAAAATGAACCAGTTATTGGAGGACAGAGACACTTACTTACCTGTTAATAGTGACCCTATTGAAAGAGTTATTGCTCATTTCAACAAAACTCTTAAAACCGTACTCAAGAACGATAAAGAATTGATTCCTAAGTTTTTAAGTCGTTCCCCTTCTCTCCCATATCTATATGGGCTTATTAAAACACACAAACCGAATAATCCTGCAAGACCTATTATTAGTTCTGTTGGTTCTGTGGCATATAGACTTTCCAAATGGCTGGTCCAAGTCTTGTCGCCAGTAGTAGGTTCCATTTCCAACTCACACATAACAAACAACTTGGACTTGGTTAACAAGTTGTCTAGTTTGAAATTAAATTATGATTTTAAACTTGTGAGTTTTGATGTAACGTCCCTGTTCACTAGGGTTCCTGTTGATGATCTGTTGTCATTCTTACGGGATCTACTCCCAAGGTATAATTTAACTTTGCCTACTAACACCATTATTGAACTTATAAAATTGTGCATTAAAGATAATTTTTTCAGCTTTAATGATTCATTTTATAAACAAACATTTGGGATGGCAATGGGTAATCCCCTCTCCCCGGTTTTGAGCAATCTGTACATGGAATGTTTTGAAACATATATCCTTCCCAGGATTTTACCCTCAAATTTGCTTTGGTATAGGTACGTCGACGATATTTTATGCCTGTGGCCGGTTAATCATGACGAAACTGATTTTCTCAATCAAATTAATTCGCTGGTTCCGTCAATTAAATTCACAATTGAGAACGAAGTGAATGGTGTTCTGCCTTTTTTAGACATCATGATTCATAGAATTGGTAGGAGTTTCAAATTCAATGTGTATAGGAAACCTACCAATGTGTGCTCGTATGTACATTTCTATTCAAATCATCATGTTCAGGTCAAGCGGGCAGTTTTTTCTGGTATGTTTCTCAGAGCACTGAGAGTTTGCAGTCCGGAATTTTTCGATGAAGAAATAGCATATATATTTGAAATTGGGAAGAAGTTAAAATACCCAAAATCGATCTTGGATTTTGCGTTTGGTCAAGCAAAAAGGACTTTCTACAAACAGACTACTAAGTCTAAACCAGAACTGAAAAATTCGTTAGTATTACCATATTCTGAGAGTCTAGTAAATCTTGCCCCAGCCCTGAAGAACCTTAATATTAATCTAGTGTTCAAAAATGATAATACAGTTACGTCCATGTTAATTAAGAACTCGCCCTCGTCTGTAGCAGGTTGTGTGTATTCCATCCCTTGTAATGAGTGTGCATGTGTTTACATCGGCCAGACAGGTAAATCTCTTTCCTCACGTTTAAAACAACATTCATATGCTATTCGTACAGCCCAGCAATCCAGTGCATTGTATTTACATTCCAGTTTATGTAATCATTCTATCGACTTCACAGGGGCAAAATGTATTGTTAAAAGTAAGGATTTTGTCGAACGAAACGTGATCGAATCTGCTCTGATCAAACATTGTAATAACAGCCTTAATGTGAGCCCCGGTATGTACAAGTTGGATCCCTATTTAAGCCTCAATATAGCACGTCAAAACAATATATCAATCATTTAACACGTATGGCACTTGGAGATATTAATGGGAGCTGCCTCGTATGGCAGCTCCTATTAATATCTCCTATTAATATTCCTTTTAATAGCAGCAACTGCCTTCTGCAGTTACCTTCTTTCTTATAATTCCTTTCCTCCACTTATTTTTGGTGGTCAGGTGATCTGCCCAGGCGGATATAAAGGTCTGATCAGCAATGTTTTCTTATCTTCATTCTACTTTGCTCTGATGAAGGCGAATTAGCCGAAAACGCGTTAAGCATTTTCTATTTTTCACATGTGGTTATTCTGCATACTTATATCAGTGTTTTTGTGATCATTGTTGCATATATATATATATATATATATATATATAATATATATATATATATATATATA
>WNGS01067214.1:0-11956 GCA_020271785.1 Procambarus virginalis | reverse complement strand
TGGTACATATAGAAGATACTTTTCCCAGGTGAGGTGTTACAACTGTAACGGATTGGGTCACGTGATGCGAGATTGTCGGCAGGGCAAAAGAATTGTGACCCTGGCCATGTGTGACACCCGCAGTAAATATAATAATGTGTTCCAAGACAAACCAAGATGATGAACTTAGTGAACGAGAGGTATAGGCCGTTCATAAGTAAAGGTTGGATCAGTATAGGAGGCCAACCTGAGGTAGAAGTTGGTATCTTAAGAGATACTGGAGCTAATCAGAGCGTGATTGCGAGAGCCTGATTGGGAGTGATCGACAGTTAGCTGGCAGGAGAAAGATGAAAGTATATGGGTTATTGTCTGAGAGTGACATGCCCGTTTGTACTGTCCAGCTAAGGTCAGAATATGTGTCGGCGGAGGTGATGTTGGGAGTGTGCCCGACATACCTGTTCCAGGAGTCCAAATGATCCTGGGGAATGACTTGGGCGGGACAAAGGTGTTGCCAAGAGTCATAGCGGAGACTGTGCCAGAGGAGTGCCCAGAAGGACACGGCATGGGTGGGACACCTGAGAGTGTGAACCTGACTGACATCCGAGGAGATGAGTCAGGAGACCGCCAAGCCATTGAGTACCCTGTCTCGGTAGTGATGAAGACAGAGGCGGCCGACGAAGAAGACGCTGGAGAAGATGAGACAGTGTCTATTCAGCCGTTAGAAGATATCGACGTAGATATAGCGTGGCTGTTTGATGAAGGTCCAGCTCAGGAAGATGAAGTCTCGGTGAGGCCAAAAGTGAAGATGACCCAGCCGAAGAAAAATCATGTGAAGAGAGCGAACCTGAGTAGACCCCAGCCTGCTGAAACTAAGGGTCGGAAGGTGAGTGCAACTGTGCTGAGCAGAAGTGAGGAAGGATGTGGACATACTGAGAACGGGAGTAGAGCGTCAAGTAGTCCACGAGCACAGAGGCATTTGGATAGTAGAGTTAAGTTGTCTGAGATGTCAGGAGTTGACATGTTTCACAGAAAACGTGGAGGAGAGATAGTGAAGAAGAGTAATAGCCGAGAAAAGGGAAGGAGAATAGACAGTATGTGTGGAGAGATGCTTAAGAGCACTCTAGGAGAGGTAAAGCGACATGTACGATCGAGTGCTGTTGGATGTAGTACAGTGCTCGGAGAAACTTCCAGGGAACAAAGAAGAGTTGAAGGAGAAGAAATGGAGTTGTATAGAGGCGAGAAGTGTGGGAAGAGGAGGATGATACAAACATGGAGGAGTAGAGGAAAGCCGAGGACTCGATGGAAGTCAAACAGGATGAGGTCTCAGATAAATGAGGAGACGAGAGGAAGGATCGTCGGTGAAGACGAGGGAGTGAAGTATGATGGCAGGAGACGAAAGTATAATGGCAGTATATGGAAGTATGAAGACGACAGAGGAGGTACAGACAGTAGATGTCTGACTCTGGACGTGAAGAGAAGAAGACAAGGAAACGGAGGGTGGAAACAATAAGTAGAGTTGACCGATGGAGTGCAGGCGTCCAAGGAGGACAGCCTAGCCAAGAGGTGTCAGAGAAGTCAAATCGTTTGTGAGAAGATCATGTTTCGGGCGAGTTGTGAGCCAGATGTTGCAAGGTGCAATGAAGTAGTTGTATACTCTGAAGAGTACGTAAGCGGATCAACCAGTCGAACCAATCGGTTGGAGAACGAGACAATGTAGTGGCGGATGTATTATCCCGAGCTTTGCCACTGGAATAACTCTCAAAAATAAGGGGAGGGGAGTGTTATGATCTCAGCCTGCAGGAGAAACGAGTCTCACCCTTTGAGAGTTATTCAGCAAGCCTGACCTAACTGGAAGGTCCAGAAATTATAGAGGCGATAACACAGATGTAAAATAGTGTGTTGAATTATATAAAAGTTTGAGATTATGGGCAATGAACTAGAAAACAGATAAATGACTTGTTGGAAGATGTGGACAAGTTACTGGAGGCGTGAGGCTCGCTTGTGGAGGGCGATGACCTCACTTGAGGCCAGACATCGCAGGGGAGGAGCCGCGCTTTGACGAGCTCCCGCCAGGAGGGAACCCCTAGTGATATTATCTCCAAGAGAAGAGAAGATGCAGACGTTCCAGCTGTTGAATCGAGCTGAAGACGTTGCGGTCTCAAGTCCTGGACGGCGAGGAGAGAGTATTAAGCCGCCCAGTGACAGTTTTGTGGGCTGTGACAAGCGCCCTGGTCAGACGTTGTCAGAGGGAGAAGCGCCCTCGACCAGATAATCTGTGGTTTGTCCTTTGGGGAAGAAGTTGCTGAGGACTTGGAAGCCAGCACAGAGGGAGTGGTTGATGAGACTCCAAGGCAGGGGAGGAAAGGACCCCGAGCTATGAAGAAGCAGTGAGGAGGAGTGTCACGTGCTTCTGCAGAGGTGGTGAAGTGCCACAGTTATTCGAGGAAACTTTATGGTGCAGCAGCCAGGAGAGCTGTGGATGACCCTAGTAGGAGTAGGGAAGCACCATAATTGTTCAAGGAATCTTCATGGTAGCAGCCTGGAGGAGCTGCAGAGGATTCTGGTGTTTAAGCCCTGAGGAACCTGAAGTTGTCAGGGTAGTGAAGTAGTTCTAACTGATCACTTGTATGGAGGTGAGAGTGTTTGTCATTAGCGTGAACGACGCAGTGAGAGGTGAGTGATCGTTTGCCATTTATGTGCCAAGAAGCGTATATTGAAGTTTAGAGCTACAGACGTAGGCAGGAGTACCCACAGATATATATATGTATTCTAAGACTGATAGAATGGTCGATTGATTCGTTGTGTGGCACGGATCATTTATACTGATATACATATATGTATGTTACTGCTTTCAAATGCTGATTTGCCTTATATGTGTTTATAGGTATATATATGTATACATTCTCTTGATGGTAGTGTAACATTATATTGTGAGACTTAATCTACTTGAGGAGGTTGATAATATTAGGTAATACCAAGAGATAGGATACCACTTAGCAAGCTGAGGATAGAGTTCTGATGGTGTTGGAGTGCAACTGATTATAATAGTACAGAGTATAGGATTCATCATTATTATATGTATGCGTGTATTGTATATGTACTTCGTCCAGTAAATGTATCCTAATTTGCTGGTGTTTGCACTTGTCCCAGTGAGGCTTCCCAGGAAATAGTAAAGAAGGAGAGAGAGAGAGAGCAAGAATCAGGAACCACTGCTGTGGACAGGGTAAGACAGAAGCTAGGAAGACAAAGGGGATTGAGGAGGTCATATTCCAAAAGGAGAGAGTAGGGAGTCACAGCGGCTCGAGTGGGTGTGTGCACGTGACAACAAGGCTGCATGTTGGAGCCGCATCCCTAAACGTGTGACGTTGAGCCCCTCTCCAAGAGCCAGAAGTGCCTAGTGTGATCTCCTAGTGAAATATGAGCATTTGTCGAGTTGTGGGTTGGGTGGTCCATCAGCGGTAACACCACCAAAACCACCACCGCAACATGTAGCTACCAGGTGATTGTAGTGGTGCAGCTACCAGGTGATGGGGAGTGGTGTAGCTACCTCGTGATTGTAGTGGTGTATCTACCTGGTGATGGTAGTGGTTGAGCTACCTGGTGATGGTAGTGGTGTAGCTACCTGGTGATTGTAGTGGTGTACGTAGCTACCTGGTGATTGTAGTGGTGTAGCTACCTGGTGATGGTAGTGGTGTAACTACCTGGTGATGGTAGTGGTGGAGCTACCTGGTGATGATAGTGGTGTAGCTACCTGGTGATTGTAGTGGTGTAGCTACCTGGTGATGGTAGTGGTGTAGCTACCTGGTGATGGTAGTGGTGGAGCTACCTGGTGATTGTAGTGGTGTAGCTACCAGGTGATGGTAGTGGTGTAGCTACCTTGTGATGGTAGTGGTGTAGCTACCAGGTGATGGGGAGTGGTGTAGCTACCTCGTGATTGTAGTGGTGTATCTACCTGGTGATTGTAGTGGTGTAGCTACCTGGTGATTGTAGTGGTGTAGCTACCTGGTGATGGTAGTGGTGTAACTACCTGGTGATGGTAGTGGTGGAGCTACCTGGTGATGGTAGTGTGTAGCTACCTGGTGATGGTAGTGGTGTAGCTACCTGGTGATGGTAGTGGTGGAGCTACCAGGTGATGGTAGTGGTGTAGCTACCTGGTGATTGTAGTGGTGTAGCTACCTGGTGATGGTAGTGGTGTAACTACCTGGTGATGGTAGTGGTGGAGCTACCTGGTGATGGTAGTTGTGTAGCTACCTGGTGATGGTAGTGGTGTAGCTACCTGGTGATGGTAGTGGTGGAGCTACCAGGTGATGGTAGTGGTGTAGCTACCTGGTGATGGTAGTGGTGTAGCTACCTGGTGATGGTAGTGGTGTAGCTACCTGGTGATGGTAGTGGTGGAGCTACCTGGTGATGGTAGTGGTGGAGCTACCTGGTGATGGTAGTGGTGGAGCTACCTGGTGATGGTAGTGGTGTAGCTACCTGGTGATGGTAGTGGTGTAGCTACCTGGTGATGGTAGTGGTGTAGCTACCTGGTGATGGTAGTGGTGGAGCTACCTGGTGATGGTAGTGGTGGAGCTACCTGGTGATGGTAGTGGTGTAGCTACCTGGTGATGGTAGTGGTGTAGCTACCTGGTGATGATAGTGGTGGAGCTACCTGGTGATGGTAGTGGTGGAGCTACCAGGTGATGGTAGTGGTGTAGCTACCTGGTGATGATAGTGGTGTAGCTACCTGGTGATGGTAGTGGTGGAGCTACCTGGTGATGGTAGTGGTGGAGCTACCTGGTGATGGTAGTGGTGGAGCTACCTGGTGATGGTAGTGGTGGAGCTACCTGGTGATGGTAGTGGTGGAGCTACCTGGTGATGGTAGTGGTGTAGCTACCTGGTGATGGTAGTGGTGGAGCTACCTGGTGATGATAGTGGTGGAGCTACCTGGTGATGGTAGTGGTGGAGCTACCTGGTGATGGTAGTGGTGTAGCTACCTGGTGATGGTAGTGATGTAGCTATCTGGTGATGGTAGTGGTGTAGCTACCTGGTGATGGTAGTGGTGGAGCTACCTGGTGATGGTAGTGGTGGAGCTACCAGGTGATGGTAGTGGTGGAGCTACCTGGTGATGGTAGTGGTGGAGCTACCTGGTGATGGTAGTGGTGGAGCTACCAGGTGATGGTAGTGGTGTAGCTACCTGGTGATGGTAGTGGTGTAGCTACCAGGTGATGGTAGTGGTGGAGCTACCTGGTGATGGTAGTGGTGTAGTTACCAGGTGATGGTAGTGGTGGAGCTACCAGGTGATGGTAGTGGTGGAGCTACCTGGTGATGGTAGTGGTTGAGCTACCAGGTGTGACTGTGTTCCCCCCCTTCTAATTCTCCCACGCCTGCTGTAAGAGTCATGTCCACTATTCCCGAGCGTTCTCTACATTGCAGGCATCAATTGAACATATGTGGGAGAGAACAGCATTCTCGATGAGCCGAGAAATTTGCGAAAATAGAACATTTTGGCCTGTGGGATAGGCCCTTTAGGGAGCCAATATGGCGCTGGCGAGTCTGTTCTCCCGCCAAAACTGTGTGACGTCAGTGGCGCCAGATTGGTCACCGTCAGCGACGTGGCACTGGGAGCCAATGAAAACCAACTTTGGAAAAAGTGACGTCACATAGGCATGGGGGTCCGGCCGTGTTGGCGCCGTGGCGATATCAGTCTTTCACGACACGTCCGAGAGGTAGGACGCGCGATCGGTCGTCCTGTCAGAGTGACGGATTTACCGAACTCCGGTGGATATAAGCGTCTCCAGTTGTTGGCGCGCACTCTGTGAGGTCTTCCTGCAACCCAGATGTGGCTCAGATAAGGAATTGACAGAATATTGAGCAACAAGTGCTCAGGGACAGGTGCGTTGCAAGAAGTGGGCCGGGCATCGACGTGTGTCGTCCTTGGCAGTTCACCAGTATAAGAGACAGCTTAGTGGCCGGGCCAACCCACCGTGAGTGAACCGGGTTGACCGCCTTGTCAACCAGGTTGAACGTGTGATCGACGATCCTGTCAAGTTTGACAGTAACCCCACCTTCGTGGAACCCTACGAGTCAACAGTTGGATGCAAGCACGTCGAGAAGTCTTCCCAAATACCTAGCGATATATCTAGACGACGAGGGAATTGACAGTGAAGTGAGCTTCAAGTGCTCTGAAGTCGGGTGCTGTGCGTGTGGAGCTTAAGCAGTATCGTCTGGGACGGCTGATAACTTCACAGTGACTTCGTGGTGGTGAGAGGCAGTTCCTCTGGGAGTACAGTGACAAGAACAAATTGGGAAACGTGCGACGACCGCCGAGACGTAGGCTGGCTGCCGTAGTTGGGAGGAAAGTTGACGGCCAGGAGACCGACTTCAACCCGGCGACGTACTGTAGGGGAAGCACGGACCTGATGTGTACAGAAGCGGCGAGACGCGACATCCTAAGGCGTGGGCTTGTGTTTCTGGATGGTGAACGAGGCGAGAGCCTGGACCAGGAGCTACGACCCATCCTAGGATAGGTGAAGTAGGTGTTTACAGTTACCCTCCCATTTCCCCTTTAGTTAGCTATATATATTCTTGTCAGGATATTTTATATGTCGTGAGCAAGTCTCACCTGAGTTTAAGTCACAGAGAGCACAGTGTGTGGTGAGGCTACCCAGAGCGCTCACAGTATCAGTTTACATATATATCTATGTGTGGGTGTGTGCAAGCACCAGGATTCGTCAAAGAATTTACTGTGACTATTATTAATCTCCTGTGATTATTATTATTATATATATTGGTAGCAAACCAGATATTGGTGTTAGGCTATGAGCCTAGAATTTATTGATATAAATGCCTGTGTATTGATCTCCAAGATTTATTGATATAAATGCCTGTGTATTGATCTCCAAGATTTATTGATATACATGCCTGTGTGTTGATCTCCTGATCTATTGATATAAATGCCTGTGTATTGATCTTCATGATTATATATATATATATATGCCTGTAATTTGATTACTGATTTATATATGACATGCCTGTGTACTGAATAATATCATATACGTGAAGTGATTGCCAGTGATATCTCTTTAAGAGAAAGTATAGATATAAAGAAAAGTTCAGTGATCAAGCGAATGCATTCACAGTAAATATTATTAAGAATAGAGTAATCTTTTGGTACGGTGAAAAGTCACTGTGAGTGCAGTGTGAATAAGATATTGATCGTGAGGCCAGTGAAATCATAAGTATGCCATGTGAATGTTGAATACAGTGTTTTGCGAAAAAGTTAAATAAACGGGGATCGTGACAGAATTAGAAAACAAGTACTAGTCTGTTCTCACGATCGCGAGGGTCCCGGTCAGCTGACATCTGACAGGAGACGCGTGGCGCTGCCGATGTTACCATATCGGTGCGCTCCAGAATATTATGCTATGAATGGAGCAATTATCATATATTATTCCTGATACATTGATGCATATATATTTCTCGTTGTCTTTTAAGTAAAATACCAAAACTCTTTGGTGTTTGATATCATCCCCTCCATTTATCTTGTGACCGTGTAATGAAGTAAAGCAGAGTGACCTGCCTGATACCATATTACTGGAATTTGCTCTTACCACAATTACCACAATTACACCTCACCACTGCAGTGTTACTGGACACCTAAAAACACCAGTTGGTGACCTTAAAGGCTGTGTAAGAGTTCTGTGTCGGGGTGGGCCACAGATTGAGGGAACGATCTGTGCCCCCACTCATCTTGCAATTTAAGGCCGGTTGTGAGATCGACTGGGGTACTCTCCGGGGCTCGCAGTGGAGCCTAGAGGATCGAGGGAAGACCTGCAGAACGACGGTGAGTAAGGGTTATTGTCGGAGCAACCACCTGGAAGGGAGATCCGGTCTACCTTTGCTTTAACCCTTCACTAACGAGAACACCGTGAAACCCCGACATTGGCGACCTTGCCAGGATCACGAGCAAGATCAAGGTGGTAATTGTGGTATTAAATATCAGGCCCAAGTTTTCACTCATTGTCACAAGATGGAGGGTGATAAAGTAGCCAGGTTTATAGACACGAGAGACGAGCAAGTACTATAGGAGTGCACCAAGGCACAGCTGCAGACGATCGCCGACCACTTTGGGATCAAGTTGAGAGCTTCCAAAGTGGGAGAGAGAAGACTTGAGATCATGGCACAGCTCAAGGCTCGTGATGAAGCCTTAGGAGAGGAACGGCCACAAACACCTGCCAGTGGAGGAGAGAACTTGAGTACCGGTGGCAGCAGCCGGAGATCCAGTGGCAGCAGGCGCAGTATCAAGCTAGAAATAATGAAGATGCAGATAGAAGCACAGCTGCGCAGAGAAGAAAGGGAAGCACAGCTGCAACGAGAAGAAAGAGAAGCACAGCTGAGGCGCGAGGAAGCAGAGAGAGAAGCACAGCTGAGGCGCGAGGAAGCAGAGAGAGAAGCACAGCTGAGGTGCGAGGAAGCAGAGAGAGAAGCTCAGCTGAAGCGCGAAGAAGCACAGCTGCGCAGAGAAGAACGAGAGGCACAGCAGCAAAGAGAAGAACGAGAGGCACAGCAGCAAAGAGAAGAACGAGAGGCACAGCTGAAGGAGCGCGAGATAGACGCTAGGACGAAGCTGCAGGAGGTTGAAGCGAACAAGGAGATTGAGCTGAAACGAGCTGAGCTAGGACTAGTTCCAACTGCCCCACCACAACAGCCGGAAGACCGCCGAGTGAGAGAGAGGGATTTGCCCGTCTTCGTGCCTAATGAGGCTGAGGGCTTCTTCGAGCATTTCGAAAGGGTCGCTACATTGAAGAAGTGGCCGAGGGCAGAGTGGGCGGAGCTAGTTCAAGGAAGGCTCACTGGTGAAGCTCGTGAAGCTTACAATATGCTCGACCTCCAGGAATGTACCAACTATGATGCAGTAAAACGGGCCGTGCTCCATTCGTTCAAGCTGACGCCGGAGTGCTATAGGAAAAGGTTTAGAGAATGTACCCGATCGCCAGGAAAATCGTATGCAGAGACGGCGAGGGACATGGAAAGGAAATTCTTGAAATGGCTGGAGTCAGAAGGAGCAAGGTCGGCTGAACAGATCAAGAGGCTAATGGTCATGGAAAAATTCATGTCCGTGCTCTCTCCCGAGATTAGGGTGAGAGTAAAGGAAGCGGACATCAAGGACCCGAGAGCCGCAACCGATCGAGCAGACATGCTAGAAGAAGCGTTACGTCCACGTCGAGAGGGACAGCACCGACCGCCCGTATTCTCTAGCTATGGGAGAAGTAATAGAAGGTCGGACGGATGGAGGACGGGACCGAGTTCTCCCAAGTCCTACCCCTCAAGTGGAGATAGTAGAGGACAGAAAGGTGCTGTGGAACCGTCGAGGAAGTCACCGAGGGAGAGCTCAAGAGATCTTGTTATCGTTACGGCCGGAGATGCTGAGCATGAGTCTTTGGAAGGCGCAAGAGAAGTCCGCGGAAGGAGAAGGATCCGCTGTTTCAACTGCGGGTTAATAGGACACATGGCGCGCGAATGTAGACGTCCTAAGCAGCGGGGTTACGTTGCTTTTGTACGGGTAGAGGACCAGTTAGCTGAAGGAGTGCGGGATGGACCCGTACGTAAGAAGGAGGCTAACCCATTCGTGCGTGAGGGAACTGTAAGGGTGGGGGACGCAGACCCTATCCCGGTAATGATGCTGAGAGATACTGGGGCGGAATTTACCCTGGTGAGCAGAACCCTTTTCCCTGAGTGTCACGAGAATACCTGTGTAGGTGAGGCAAGTGTGACCACTGTGGGAGGCCCAGTGCAGATGCCCCTACACCAGGTAACCCTGAGTTCGGTTTATGGATGCCAAACCCTAGTAGTGGGGGTCTGTGCGACGATGCCCACGAGGGAGGCACAGGTCATTTTGGGAAATGACGCATGTGGAGGACGTGTCCTACCGAACCTCGTGAAGGACGAGGAGTGCTTGGAGCACCTAGAGAAGAAAGGCGAAGTGTTCGACGCCTGTGGGGACGAGAAAGGAATCGCCATGGAGGCGTTCCCTGTCTGTGCTATGATTCCGAGGCAGTGCGAAGGACAAGGAGGACGTGGATCTGATAAGGCCGACGAGGAGACGTCCGACGGCCTGGAAAATGATCACCTCGTCATGGAACCAGGAGAGCGAGTGGAGGGCGAAGGCAGCCCAGATGGTGAGGTACAGGTGACCCTCACCGGTTCTCCTGGGGTGGACCGCACTCGTCTCGAGGAGGTGCAGCAGGCAGAATTCCCCAAGTTGATTTGTAAGGTCAAAGGAGGACGTATTGGTCCCGAGAAAGCTACTCACTTTAACAGGCAAGAAGGCATATTAATAAGACAGTGTAAACCTGTAAGGATGGAGGTCGGAAAAGCCTCTCCAGGTACGAGAGGCCAAGTAGCGTTGCCAGCCAAGTGCAGAGCGGCAGTGTTGAGTCCGTTGCACGCTGTTGACTCTGCGGGTCACCTAGGGGTGACCACGATGCGACGTTCAACGTCGAGAGAAGTGGCTGGGCAACTACAACATCTTTTCTCTTGGGTGAGGAGGCCCAGGGAAAATCAGGCTGACAGTGGAAATATGTTCCGGTCTGAGTGTGTCAGACGAACAGTGATAAATGGGGAGTGATGCAGATTCGGTCGTCGCCCTACCGATCGCAGTCGAAGGGGGCGGTCGGAAGATTCCACTCCACCTCAGAGACAACTCTGAGAATGTTCTGCGTAGAGCAGGAAGACGAGTGGGAAGAGACAGCGGACCCTGTTTTGTTGGCCATTCGCAAAGCAGTGGCAGAACCGTTAAACTTCTCACAGTTCCAGCTGGTGAACGGACACGAGGTGTGGAGCCCTCGGTCCGTAATAGGTAAGCAGTGGACGCCCAGGATGACCTTGAAGACGGTCTGCAGACACATGAGGAGTGTCACACATTGGCGGCTGCAATACTGGCTGGAAGCCAAGATTTTTAGTGGAAAGGACAACGTAGTCGCAGATGCGTTGTCCCGCATGCACTAACCAGACATGACTCTTATTTTAAGGGGAGGGGTATGTGACGGTGTTCCCCCCTTCTAATTCTCCCACGCCTGCTGTAAGAGTCATGTCCACTATTCCCGAGCGTTCTCTACATTGCAGGCATCAATTGAACATATGTGGGAGAGAACAGTATTCTCGATGAGCCGAGAAATTTGCGAAAATAGAACATTTTGGCCTGTGGGATAGGCCCTTTAGGGAGCCAATATGGCGCTGGCGAGTCTGTTCTCCCGCCAAAACTGTGTGACGTCAGTGGCGCCAGATTGGTCACCGTCAGCGACGTGGCACTGGGAGCCAATGAAAACCAACTTTGGAAAAAGTGACGTCACATAGGCATGGGGGTCCGGCCGTGTTGGCGCCGTGGCGATATCAGTCTTTCACGACACGTCCGAGAGGTAGGACGCGCGATCGGTCATCCTGTCAGAGTGACGGATTTACCGAACTCCGGTGGATGTAAGCGTCTCCAGTTGTTGGCGCGCACTCTGTGAGGTCTTCCTGCAACCCAGATGTGGCTCAGATAAGGAATTGACAGAATATTGAGCAACAAGTGCTCAGGGACAGGTGCGTTGCAAGAAGTGGGCCGGGCATCGACGTGTGTCGTCCTTGGCAGTTCACCAGTATAAGAGACAGCTTAGTGGCCGGGCCAACCCACCGTGAGTGAACCGGGTTGACCGCCTTGTCAACCAGGTTGAACGTGTGATCGACGATCCTGTCAAGTTTGACAGTAACCCCACCTTCGTGGAACCCTACGAGTCAACAGTTGGATGCAAGCACGTCGAGAAGTCTTCCCAAATACCTAGCGATATATCTAGACGACGAGGGAATTGACAGTGAAGTGAGCTTCAAGTGCTCTGAAGTCGGGTGCTGTGCGTGTGGAGCTTAAGCAGTATCGTCTGGGATGGCTGATAACTTCACAGTGACTTCGTGGTGTGAGAGGCAGTTCCTCTGGGAGTACAGTGACAAGAACTAATGG
>WNGS01067212.1:0-12373 GCA_020271785.1 Procambarus virginalis | reverse complement strand
AGAGCAATATATCTAACAGGGACTCCAGATAAGCAACCTATCAAGGCATACATCTGTCTGTTCACCTGTGCTACCACCAGGGCAGTACATTTAGAGGTAACACCCGATATGACTGCTCAATCATTTATTCAAGCTTTCCGCAGATTCGCAGCACGCCGATCATGCCCCAAGCTGATGATTTCAGATAACGGAGCAAACTTGGTAGCTGGAGAAGCATGTCTACGGGAAATCTGTCCCATCCTGCAGTTACTTCCACACTGGAACAAGCGTCATTGCAGATGGAAATTTATCCCTCCAGAGCCCCATGGCACGGAGGATTTTATGAACGGTTAATAGGAACTGTCAAAAGATCCTTGAGAAAATCTCTACACCGTCAGAAAATCAATCTTCAAGAACTCCAGACAGTAATCACGGAAATAGAATCAAGGGTGAATAACCGGCCGTTGACTTACTTGTCTGATGATCCTACTCAACATGAGCCATAAGTCCTGCCCACACCTAATGTATGGAAGACTTCTGACTCCAGTACCATCTCTAGTGGATGATGAGATCAGAGATCCCTCATATGTGAGTCAGAGCGAGTTGGTTCAGGGGTATAAGCATCTGTCCAGCATAATCCAAAAATGGAATGATGTTTGGACAAAAGAAAAGAATATCTTACATCTCTACGAGAACATCACTATGGGGCCAATGTCCCACATAATATATCTAATCTCCAACCTGGCGATATTGTCTTGGTAGACAGTGATGGCCCTAGGGCTGACTGGCCATTAGGTAAAGTGTCTCAGTCCATCAAGATAGCCAGGGGATTTTGAGAATAGTCAAGATCCTGTCTAAAGGAACAACTTCCCTGAAGACATTGGACAAACTCATCCACATGGAATCAGTGAGCCAGCTGCAGTTAGATCCTGAGAGACCTCAAGTCATTCTAACTACACATGACCCACAGACTCCTAACAGGCACAATCGTCCACAAAGGACAGCCGCACAAAAGTGCAAGCAAAATTTGCACTGTATTATCATCCGATGGAGAGTAAATAAATACATATGGTTACTACTGTCCTTAGTATAGGACTCTGTGCCAGTTCTCTCCCTCTGGAAGATGGGGAAGTTTTTACCCACCATATCTAATAATCATCTAAGAAATGTATTATTTCTATATCATATCAATATCATATCAAATCATATCTATATCATATCTATATCAAATCTTATATCAATCAGAATCATATCAGAAATCACAATAGATTCATTATATATAGCGATCCTAGATGATGCCACTATGATCACGTACGCCATAGGGCCCTATAGATGCCTACGTGACTTAGTGCATGTTCTCTCAAGGATCCAGAAGCTTCTAGAAGGATTTGTTAATTAAAAATTGTTGGAACACTGACGTCGTATCCGGTAGAGATAAAATCGAATCCGTATTAACAATCAGTGGTATTATCAAGTACTACTTATAATATTTTAAATCCTATATCATATTTTATTATAATCACATCTTATCTCAATCATAAGTCTAGATTGTAAAAATAATATCAATATTCATTCATATCAATCAATATTCAGTACACAGGCTACAATTCACACAAAAACTACCAGAAATATATGCAGAGTATATAAAGACAGCAACGAACTCTGAGCACAACCCAGGGATTGAGAATTTAGAGAGTCAAAGTAGCGATGTAGAAGGACATAGCGTCGAGGTACACAAAAATGAAGGCAATATTGTAGAGCAAACTGGTGATATGAATAAGGAGATAAAAAATGAGACGAATGAGAAAGACGAAAGCAACAAGGCGAAAGATAAGGGTAATACCGAGAATAAATGCAGAAACGAGAAAGTTGGAACAAAAATCACAGAGGTAGCCAAGTCGTACACGGATACAAACAAGAATAATGCAATCACAGATGAAAATATTTGCAGGTATTATGCAAAAGGACAGTGCAGATATGGGCCCAGAGGCACGGAATGCTCATTCATGCACCCACGGAAATGCCGGAACTGGTTAGGGAAAGGCAGATGTCGTTTTGATACTGAGTGTAGATATTTTCACCCTAAGCTATGCAAACTCTCAGTTAATGAGAGGAAATGCTACGATCTTCATTGCCCCGATTTCCACGTCAGAGGTACACAGCGCTATATAAGAGAGGAAGTCCAATATAATAGCCCTGAACATTTTTTAGAGGCAGGCAGAAACAGAGGGAGAAACAGACAGGCAGAAACGTGGCAGGAGTACGGATGGAGAGGGGGAAATGCCCGAGACTGGACTACATTTCGTCATCAAGCCCACACATACTACACCCCCCAACTACACAGAGACTACCACACTCCCCAATATCACTTCCAAAACTGGACAAACCATTGCCACAACAACACACCCTGGGTCAGGGTAGAGAGGAGGGAGAACCACCAAAACCTTCCAGAAGTGACACACAATATGGACAATCATTCATTTTTGCAAACATTCAAGGTCTAAAGCCAAAGTCAAGAAATAAAGTCAAGTTCATAAATGGTCTCCTATTAGAGTCAAACTCCATATTTGGGGCATTCACGGAAACTCATACAAAAGATTACATGGATGGTGAAATCTGGATTCCAAATTATAATTTATACAGATGTGATAGAAAAACTAGGTCAAATGGGGGAGTAGGTCTGTATATTAAAGAGGACCTGGTATGCACAGAACTACTAAACTCAACTAATGAGGTGGTAGAGGTACTTGGAATTAAGGTAGAGAAACTAAACCTAATTATTATTTTATATATAAACCGCCAGATACAACGGTTGAGGAATTCACAGAGCAGATGCACAAAATAGAGAACATACTTGATGACCTAGCAAACCCAGCTCCAGATATTATCTTCCTTGGAGATTTCAATTTACCGAGTCTAAGATGGAGAATGGCAAACACAAATATCATAGCAGGGAATGACCCGGGAAATAACCAGCCACAGGTCAGAGAACTTTTGAGATTCTGTGACAAATTCTCGCTCAATCAACAGATTACAGAACCAACTAGGAACGAAAACACACTAGACTTGTTATTCACAAACAATGATGAACTAATCAGAGACATAACAATCTCAGATACTTCATACTCAGACCATAAGCTCATTGAAGTGCGAACTAGCATAAATAACGGTAGTAGATCTAAGAGACCCAACAAGCGAGAAGGAATATTCAATCAATTCAATTTCAACAATAAGAGGATTGACTGGGAAAAAATAAATGTAGACCTTTCAACCATTCAATGGGAGACGGTCTTAAGCGACAAAACTCCCACACAGGGAATAGCTCAACTGACAGCTGAAGCTTACAAGGTCTGCTTGAAGCACGTGCCGGTGAGGAGGGGCAGAAAGAGGAACACTCTAGAAAGAGAACGCAGACGACTGTACAGGAGAAGGAAAAAAATTACGGAAATGCTTCGGCAGACACAACTATCACAAGCAAGGAAAATAAGCCTAAGCAGGGAGATCGAAGAAATCGAACAAACGTTGAAGCGATCATATGAGTCTGAGGAAATGGAATTGGAACAGAGAGCTATACAAGAGATAAGGAAAAATCCGAAATATTTTTCACATACGCTAAATCAAAATCCAAAACCTCGACCAGTATTGGACCGTTAATTACAAATGAAGGTACGTACACAGAGGACAACAAAGAGATTAGTGAAATTCTAAGAAGCCAGTATGAGGCTATGTTTAGCACACCAATTAACAACATGAAAGTTGATGACCCAGACAGCTTCTTTATGAATGACATTCAAGCTGCAGATAATATAACGGATATTACCACAAACTCGGAAGACTTTGAAAGAGAAATTGACAATATGCCCATGCACTCAGCCCTGGGCCTGACTCATGGAATTCAATATTCATAAAGAAATGTAAAGTACCAGTAGCGAGAGCACTCAGCGTAATATGGAGAAAGAGCCTGGATACAGGGGAGATACCAGCAGCACTTAAATCTGCAGATATAGCTCCGTTGCACAAGGGGGGGAGTAAAGCCTTGGCAAAAAATTATAGGCCAGTTGCACTAACATCACACATAATAAAAGTGTTTGAAAGAGTGATTAGGAATCAAATTTCTAGTTTTATGGAAAACAATGAATTGCACAATCCAGGACAACATGGATTTAGAGCGGGAAGATCCTGTCTGTCACAGTTACTCAACCACTATGACAAAATCACAGAAGCCCTAGAAGAAAAGCAAAATGCAGATGTTGTATACACAGACTTTGCAAAGGCTTTCGACAAATGTGACCATGGGGTGATAGCTCACAAAATGAGGTCAATGGGAATAACTGGAAAAGTAGGACGCTGGATACTCAATTTCCTGTCGAACAGAACACAAAGAGTAACAGTCAATCAGATAAAATCGAGTCCAAGCGATGTTAAAAGCTCTGTACCTCAAGGTACAGTCCTTGCACCGCTACTGTTCCTTATTCTCATATCTGATATAGACAAAAATACACGTCACAGCTTCGTGTCATCCTTCGCAGATGACACAAAAATCAGCATGAAAATTACCTCTGCTGAAGACATTGAAAAACTACAAACAGATGTCAACAAAGTTTTCGATTGGGCAGCAGAAAATAATATGATGTTTAACAGTGATAAATTTCAGGTACTCAGGTACGGCAAAAATGAGGATCTGAAACATAATACAGGGTACAAAACACAATCAAATCTTCCCATAGTAGAAAAACAGCATGTCAAGGATTTGGGAATAATGATGTCCGACGATCTAACGTTTAGGGAGCATAACCAAGCAAATATCGCATCAGCCAGAAAAATGATCGGATGGATTACGAGAACTTTCAAATCCAGGGATCCCATCACAATGGTTGTACTCTTCAAGTCACTTGTGTTGTCCCGTCTCGAATACTGCTCAGTACTCACTTCCCCCTTCAGAGCAGGAGAGATTGCTGAAATAGAGGGAATACAGAGAACATATACGGCACGCATAGACGAGATAAAACACCTAAATTATTGGGATCGTCTCAAAGCTCTCCAAATGTACTCTCTAGAAAGGAGACGAGAGAGATACCAAATAATATACACGTGGAAAATACTGGAGGGCCAGGTCCCAAATCTACACAGTAAAATAACAACGTACTGGAGTGAACGATATGGAAGAAAATGCAAGATTGAACCAGTGAAGAGCAGAGGTGCCATAGGCACAATCAGAGAACACTGTATAAACATCAGAGGTCCGCGGTTGTTCAACGTCCTCCCAGCGACTATAAGAAATATTGCCGGAACAACCGTGGACATCTTCAAGAGAAAACTGGACTGTTTCCTAAGAGAAGTCCCGGATCAGCCGGGCTGTGGTGGGTATGTGGCTCTGCGGGCCGCTCCAAGCAACAGCCTGGTGGATCAAACTCTCACAAGTCGAGCCTGGCCTCGGGCCGGGCTTGGGGAGTAGAAGAACTCCCAGAACCCCATCAACCAGGTATCAACCAGGTATCAACAGTACCCCTTTCAACGGGGATGTGGGTGGCATCTCGGGAGAGAAGCGCCCACCACAGCCGCGGGCAGAACGCGTATGTTTACACAACAGTGTACACGTGACGGTCCCTTAGCGAACATTTTTGGCTGAGGACACCTTATCTAATATCATTATCACCAGTGAACACTCTCTAGAACTGGGGGAGTACCTGGACAATATATCAACAAGGAAAATCCTAGAACATTTATGTAAAATAAGAGTGAAGTGGAGCATTTAGTGACGCGGTCTCCACCTTCATCCCTAATCTCATCCCTAATCTTCATTGTTATCTTCTGCAACGCAGTCCAATATCCGTAGCGACGCTACTAGATCATACAGCAACGCTGTTTTATAAAATATCGTGCCTAAACTCGCCAAGAGAGTTTATTCAGTCTGGCACACTTGTCAGACAGGCACCCGACTGGCAGAGAAGTATATTGAATGTTATTTTGGTATATGATTGGCCAATTGTATGCTTGTGACTTTAATATTCTATAAATCTGTCTTTCGGTAATAAGGCGAGGCAACGCCTCATATTTCTGTGAGTTTATTATTAATATTGTGGTACAGCAGAATCTTATCCAAGCTCTGAACCTCATGAGTGTCCAGTGTCAGAAAAGATTGTCACAATAAGTAAACAAATACTCATGAGTGTCCAGAGTGTAGGAAGAGATTCAACAAGCTGACTGTATTGAATCATATACATTGATCATATACATTGCATATACTTGAATATATAAATTAAGTTAACAATTGCTTGCTTAGTTATTTTTTAAGTAATCATAAGTTCATTTAATTGAATATAATTTTAGTACTCAGTAACAGTACTTAGACCATATTTAGGTCATTTATCATACTTTACAATTTACAATTTAAGTTGTTTAAAGTATAAGTGTATTGGCTGTTAATTGCTAAGGTGCTAGGCTAGACTGTGTATGTTTAAATCTCTGATTTAAACAGAGCCAGTGTTCAGTCAAATAACTGAATTTATAAAATCTTATCCTTGTATAAAATACAAGCTGATGTGAGATACCTGTTGGCAGGTGGACGTGGAACTGCAATCAACCTATCAACTAATTCACTCACCCCACCTGCCCCTTACAGCCCATTATCTGTCATTAGGAAAAGAGGAGCTAGGATTTACGACCCTAGCTAGAGATTTTAGTTGAATTAATTTGCATACAGTAATTTTTTAATTTAGTTCAGTACAAGTCTCTGGTAGTCTCCTCTTATATCAATCACAGCAGGTTTTTCCCACAGATGTGAGGTTGTAGGCTGCACCCGCACACACATATGAGCGCCCTCATGGGACCCATAACTGAATAGCGCAGCGCCCCATTGTTCTGAGCCCGACATATTCCACTAACAAACAGCACAGGTCACACTAACAACAGCCTAAGTAAGAGCTCTTGTTTGGACAGTTATGGAATTAATCCTCACAAGGTTTATTCCCGTAGCCCCTGATACTGTCCCCCGCTGGAGTTCAACGATGAACATCAGTTCATTAAAGGCCAACGTGCTGTCCGCACACGTTCACATGAACTGCTTGAAGGCAAATCGATAACTGGTGTAACGGGGCGTATATTACTTTAGGGGATGAAGTTGAACAATATTGTTCATGCAGTATTAATTTAACATGTCTTTATCACCATTCATTTAATTTAAAGGTTTAAAGTTTTTTTTCATCTATTTTGATTACTTGATTGTTTTATGTTTTTCAGAGTAAATTACAGGTATGAAAGAATAGGTATGATTCATCTTATTGCAAAATAATACCCTTATTTAACTATCAATAATCTTTTATATATTTCGGATATTGTACAATATAAATTACATATATAAGAAAGACCATATAAAAAAGTGCATTTTTTATGCCTTAAAAAGGCATTCACGATTGTTTTAAAACCTGTGGAAGCTTATGATGAATGATGGGGGACCCCCTTGAATAGAGCCCCTTGAGCTCCATTCAAGGGGCTTTATTATGAATTAAGATTTAGCGCATTACCTATTAAAGCTCGGTAGAATTGTTAAGGATCGTGATTCAACAAACATTGATTTATGAAACGTGTACTACTTTCCTCAATCATGACGGCTTGGTTTGCACTTATGGGAGAGCTTATGAACGGGCTCCGAGGATGTCTTACAAAAGATAATACCCTTGAGCAGAGAGCGACCTCGCATTTAAGATGTACAGGCTTCGTAAGTGATCTCGTTAACATTTGACGAATTCTGACCAAGGTTACTACTTGAATGCTAAAGAGTTGTTGCTTGACACTGCTGAGTGGTGGTTCACTGTTGGAGGTGTGATGCGCCTGCAGCCGGAGTTCCAGCTGGCGGTGGCTGGTAGCGGCAGTATTCGCCGTGTGGATACTATTCTGGTGGGTTTTTCTGCTTCAGTGGATTGGCCCATTGTGGAGATTGCTCTCCTTCACGTGCGTCGTCGTGGACGTCTCTAATCTCTTGGACTGGAGAAGCTATCGCCTACCCGTGTGGCGATGTCGTTTGCTACGTCCCTTGTTTACTGGGAGTTTGTGGCACGCTGGGATGTATGGTCACTACTCCTCCTGATTTGGCTGTGACTGTGGAGATCTCAGATTCCTGGGGGGTCCATGACTTTTGTGAGTGTTCACAGTGTGCCGGTGACCTTCCCTGAGGCAGAGCTCGTGTCCTTGTTTACGAGGTTTGGTGCAGTGGTGAAGCACTGGTTTACCACTTTGAGTGCTGGCCGGCTGAAGGGGATCCGTCTGGTGCTCGTATGCTTCTCATGAGGGTCATAGCCCTATTCCTTCTCGGGTTTCGTTTTGTGGGCTCTCTCTGCAGATGTTCTGTCAGGATCAGACGCTCACTTGTTTTCGGTGTGGAGCGGAAAGCCTCGTCGCGGCTGGCTGCAATGCTCCTCATGCTGAGGCCCCTGCTGTTTTTCTGGGGGATGATTTTCCTGCTTGTCTGTGTGTGAGGATTCCCCGTTGGGTCCATGCTTTATGGTAGTGCCTGGTGTGGTTCCGGCGGCGGTTGTAGCTGTCGCTCCATCTGGCTCTGATCCGTCTGCCTTACCGGAAGCCCTGCAGACCTGGGGGCCCCTGCTTCGGTTATGGAGCCTCCTACTGAGCTCGGCCTGGTACCCCATGTGGTTGAGGATGCTGCTGTTCTGCGGACAGCGTCGGTTCGCCCGGCTTGTGGTACACGTGATCGACAGAGCCGGTCGACATTCGGCTCTGATGATTTGCGGCCGGAACCCAAGCATTCTCGGTGTTCTTCTTCTGCCTGGGCTGATGTGGGAGATTTCAATGACTGTGGATCTTCCGGCTACGGCGGGGTTGTTCCAGTTGCGTCGTATTCTACGGTGATGGCGGAGGTGCGTGTGCCTGCGGTTGCCGATGTCAGTGTCTCGGACTTCCCTTCTGGTGTGGTGCCTGTGGATCTTGTTTCGGGTGCATCGGATGGTTCCGGTTCTTCATGGGTGTAAGTCTCCTCTGATGCGGTTCGTCCTCCCCAGCCGCGTTATGCGACCTGTGTCGCCCAGCTTCGGGAGCGGCCGTTTCCGCCTGATTTGGTGATTCCTGAGTTTATGCTGGCCCCGCAGGTGCAGGGGGATCGTTCCCCTACCAACATGGAGTATTTGACATGGGAGGCCTATAAGAGGAAGTATCCTTGGGGTGCTTTCCCTGAGAAGTATTTGCCCTCCTCTAAGTAACATCTTCTTATCCCGTGTTTTTTTGTTTGCTGTGTGTTGTGGCGTTTTTTTACGTGTGCGTGGATGTGGAGTGGGGGTTGTGTGCGCGTGGGTAAGCGGGGTTATTTTCCGGTTCCTTCGTGCTCCGGTTTGTGGCTGTGGGTTTATTTTTATGGTGAGGGTTTGGGTGCTATGTATTGTACTGTTGCCATTTCTGTACTGTATTACATTGTATTTGGGCTTATTGTTGTTGTTTTTGTTGTAGGCCCTTCCGGCCGGTATTTTGTAATTTTGTACTTTTGTGCTTTGCTTGTTTGTTCTAGTTTTACACCCTTATGTTGTGGGTGGTGGTTGTCTTTGTTAATTTTAGTTATAATTACTTATGTCTTATCTATGTTGTTATTGTCTGTTTTCAATGTCATATGCTGTTTGTAGTTCTGTATTGCTTGCATATTGTATGCTTTCCTCTGCCTCCTTGTATGTGCATTATGTATGTTTCATGGTTTTTTTGTAGTATTGTTTCATGTGTTGGCACGATTGTTTGTATCCATATTTTGTTCATTCCTTGTTGACTGCTTTGTACATTGTTTTTTATCAATAAACAAAAAAAACTTGAATGCTTAACGGGCTGTGAGAGTCAAGTGAAGCTGCTCAGTAGTGAACACAGGTGTTGGATTAAGCTGGAGAACTTTGGGAATTTTAATGGTAGAATAAGTGTAGTAATAAAGCTGAATTTCCATCTCGATATCGGGGCTCAATTGCCGATATCCAGACAGATAGCAATGACAGTGTTAACAACCTTACAAACATCGGATTATAAATGGGCAGTCAATATCACTGGGCAGTTGCCAGTATCATGGACCACCAGTCTTACGGTACCTGTACCGAAGCCTGGCCAACCTGATGCTTTCCGTCCCATCTCACTGACCAGTTGCATGTGCAAAACTTTGAGAGAATGGTGCTTAATAGATTATTGTATAGAGTTAAAGAGCACATGTCACCTGATATCAATGGTTTCACACATGGTAAAAGTGTACACAATTGTATCACAACCTTCTCACTGTTCATGGAGATAAAAGGCACAAGTACACAACATTTCTTGATTTAAAAAATGCCTTTGATATTGCTAATAGGGAAGTGATTATGTACGAATTAGCGAGAATGGATATAGGGGGACATTTATTACAATGGATACGAGGCTATCTTACCAACCGGAAGTCCTCTGCACTGTTCCAAGGCTACAAGAGTGAAACTAAAGTAATGCAACTAGGCACCCACAAGGAGGAGTACTCAGTCCTACCTTGTTTAATGTTCTAATTAATGCTTTACTAAAATCAATTCCAGCTAGTCCGGCAAACATCACTATCAGCTATGCAGATGACATCCTTGTACATACTAAAACCCACCGTGAAATGCAAACAGTCTTAAATTGTATACATACAGCTTGTGAGAGCCTTGGTCTTGTAATCAACGCTGCTAAAACTAAGGTATTTAACAGACAAATTGGCAACCGCAAAAGTGGACCACGAAAACTCAAGATAGATAATATACCAATAGACTATGTCTCTTCTTTCAAATACCTTGGAGTCTATGTCCCTTGTACCTCAACTGCAGTCAATAAGTTACATCAACAATGTAGAGACAGACTCAAGGCTCTCAGAACTGTAGTGGGGTACAGCCCGAAATATGGTGTTAATATTAGAATAGCAAGAATGATGTATTTAGCGTATATAAGGTCTCTGATAGACTATCATGCACCAGCTTTGGTCCTGCAAAATGGCAAAAGTATTGATAGACTTGAAAAAATGCAAAATGAAGCACTCAGAATTATACTTGGCTGTCCAATAACTACCAAAGTTCTCAACATGCGGAAAGAATTAAATATACTTAGCATTAGAGATAGAATATTTGAAATTAATCTTATGATGGGACTAAAGCTTCTGCGTGATAACAAAACAACATTGTGTCAGTTGCTCTGTTAGAACACATACGAAATGGAACTAGCGAGTCTAAGTGGATTCAAAGAACAGCCACTCATATTAAAATGATGGGACTGCATGATGTATATACAGATGAAAGAGTTCAGCACTTCCTTCCACCCTGGCAGATAGTACCTTTTGACATCCTGACCCCTGCATACCCCACCAAGAAACTAATCACAAACAACCCTCATGCTCAGCTTGCTGCTAAATTAAGCACCATAGAACACATTCACAATATACAAGCTGAAAACAACATTGCACAGACCATATACACTGACGGATCACTCAATACAGCTACAGGGAGGGCAGGAAGTGCTGTTATTGCTCATCAGCCCGATGGCAGCACAATTGAAAGGAATATCCGAATTAGTAACTGGGCGTCCACTATGCAAGCCGAGTTGGTAGCGATACTGGTAGCACTCGAAATTATTGACAACACTGAAGTAGACAGCTTAATTATTTCTGACTCCCTTTCCTCACTACGAGCAATAAACAGTTTGCAATCAAGTAATAACGTGCTTGTCTTGGAAGCTAGACGTAGATATATAAGAATACTTAGCAAGAGGGTAAATATAAAATGTTGTGGATTCCTTCTCACATTGGCCTGCAGGAACATGACAAAGTTGACGCCCTTGCTAAGGCTGCAGTAAATAAAGACAGTGTTGAACGGAATCTTGAGTTATCAAATAGGTCCCTTAAAAGTGTCATTAGACGAGAACTCCTGGATGGATTTGAAGAAAGTAGAACTGTGCAAACTGGAATTAGCAGGTCCATTGTTCATCACATGAAATGTGTGAAGTAAAACATGTGTATGGGGCAAGTAACAAAGTCAGTAGACTAACAGATGTTGTCACAGCTCGTATAGACTTGGGCTAATCATCTCGGGATCTAGATGAAGTTCGGTGTATAGGGTCTGAGAAGTAAAGTGTAAAGTGGTGGACAAAGACAGGGACACACACTTGAAACACTATATCTTGGATTGTAGTAAAATTGAGCCATTTAGAGATAGATCTAAGCTCACTCTGTATGATATGGCAACCTATCTTATTACCATGGGAAAATTACCTGAAATCTTGCACTGTATCCACATTTCGCTTCCAGTAGATGAACGACATATGAGATTCAGAAACAAGTAGTGTATTTTTGAAGACTAACAAGAAACAGAAGCTCCCTATGACTCTGTAATGTCCCCATTGGTCAAACTATTATGTATTAGCGATA
>WNGS01067191.1:27500-40000 GCA_020271785.1 Procambarus virginalis | reverse complement strand
ATGTGGTCCTCAGGTGATAGTTTTCTATCTAGAACCACCCCTAGATCTCTTTCTTTATCAGAATTCTTTGAAGATTTCTCACATAATATATAGGTTGTTTGAGGTCTATGTTCTCCTATTCCACATTCCATAACATGGCATTTATTAACATTAAATTCCATTTGCCAAGTTGTGCTCCATATACTTATTTTGTCCAGGTCACCTTGAAGGGCATGACAATCATCTAAGTTGCTTGTCCTTCCTATTATCTTATCATCATCAGCAAACATGTTCATATAATTCTGTATACCAACTGGTAGATCATTTATGTAGACAATAAACATCACTGGTACAAGAACTGAACCCTGTGGTACTCCACTTGTGACATTTCTCCAGTCCGATACATTGCCTCTGATCACTGCCCTCATTTTTCTATCAGAAAATTTTTCATCCATGTTAGAAGCTTACCTGTCACCGCTCCAATAGTTTCCAGTTTCCAGAACAACCTCTTAAGTGGAACTCAGTGTGTGTGTGTGTGTGTGTGGTGTACTCAACTAATTGTACTTACCTAATTGTGCTTGCGGGGGATGAGCTTTGTCTCTTTGGATCCTTGTTACTTTTTTCTCTCTCTTTCTCTTTTCGCCCTCCTCTCTCCTTCCCTAGGTGGTGGTTTGCCTAGGCTGACTGGCGCCTCTTTACTCTCTGTGCTACTATTTCCGACCTCTCTGTTCTGCCTCTCCCTCGCGCCCTCCTTATTTATCATGACACTGTCTTTGACGCTTCCCTCCACTCTATTCCTCACTCTTCCTCTCGGGGAACGCGGAAGTACGTTCCATGGTGGAATGAGGACTGTGCTCGGGCTGTAAGCGTGCAGCCTGGAAGAGACATCGCCGCCGGCAGACGGTTGAGTCTTTTCTATCGTTTCGGAAGGCGAGTGCGGTGGCCTGTAGGATCATCCGTGCCGCTAAACGTGCTTGCTGGGCGTCTTATGTCTCCACCGTTACTTCCGAAACTCCTCTCCCACTGGTCTGGAAGCGTATTCGCAAGATTGCGGGTAAGTTCGTTCCCGATGTCTTACCGGTCCTTCGCCTCCATGGTGCTCTTGTGGCGGACCCGTTGCAGGTCGCAACCGAACTGGGTTCCCATTTTTCCTCTGTTAGTTCTGGTTCTCATCTTCCCCAGTCCTTCCTTCTTCGTAAGCCTGTTCTTGAATCTCATCCTTTAAATTTCTGTACTCCTCTATCTTCTGTAGGGAAGAAGGTGTATCTTCACCTTCCCTATAATGATCCCTTCTCTCTCTCTGAGCTGCGGTCTGCCCTAGCCCTTTGCGGTTCTACTGCACCGGGCTCCGATGGCATTCATTATGAAATGCTTCGCCATCTCCCTCCGTGCACGTCTCAGTATTTACTGAGTCTGTACAATCGGGTCTGGGAGTCGTCATCAGTCCCTGACGACTGGCTCGATGCTGTTGTCCTCCCTGTTCAGAAACCAGGGTCTCTCGGGTCATCCCCCAAGGACTTCCGCCCTATTGCCCTCACGAGTTGTCTGAAAGCTCTTTGAACGTATGGTTAACGTTCGTTTGATGTGGTTCTTAGAACACTATCACCACCTCTCCCCTTCTCAATTTGGTTTTCGTAAGTGCCGCAGCACAACGGATGTCCTGGTGAACTTGGAGGTCTATATTCGTACTGCTTTTACTGCGAAGACCTCCGTTGTTGCCGTCCTTTTTGACCTGGAAAAGGCTTACGACACTACCTGGCGGTATCATATTCTGTCTCAACTTCATTCTTTTGGCCTTCGTGGGAACCTCCCTCTCCTCCTCCAGAGCTTCCTCTCTCGTCGTTCCTTTCATGTGCGGCTTGGTACTGCTCTCTCTGTCCCTTTTCGGCAGTATGAGGGTGTACCCCAGGGTTGTGTTCTGAGCACTATTCTTTTTCTGGTTGCCCTCAATGGTCTTCTTTCCTCTCTTCCTTCAGGCGTCTTCTCCGCTCTCTATGTTGATGATCTTACCCTTTGCTGTCAGGGTGATGATTCGCCTCTCCTTCAACGGCTGCTTCAACTTGCGATTGATGCCGTGTCGTCTTGGGCCACCGATCATGACTTCAAGTTCTCTGCGTCTAAGACTTGTGCTATGACTTTTACTCGGAAGCATGTCGTTCTTCGTCCCTCTTTGTCGCTTTATGGTCATCCCATTGTGTACAGGGATTCTGCAAAGCATTTGGGGGTTAGTTTTTGACACTCGTTTGTCTTGGTCGCCCCATATCTCTTACCTCCGAGTTGAATGCTCTAAGGCCCTTACCCTCCTTAAGGTTTTGTCCCATACTTCTTGGGGAGCGGATAGGCGCACGCTCCTCTATTTGCACTCCTCTCTCGTCCTGTCTAAACTCGATTATGGTTGCCCTGCTTACTCTTCTGCTTCTACTCTTCGCCGTCTTGATGCTTTGCACCATACTGGGTTGCGTCTCAGCTCTGGTACCTTTCGTTCGACTCCCGCCCTCAGTTTTTAAGTTGACACTGGCTTTCTCTCTCTTCAGGACCGCCGTGATCGCTACTGTCTTCGCTGTCTTGCGCGGTCTTTACAACATCCTTCCTCTCGCCTCTGTCGTGCTTTGACTTTTCCTCCTCCTGTAGCTCCTGTTCCTCTTCGTTGTCTCCCTCTTTCAATCCGGTTATCTCGCTTACAGGATTCTCTTTCTGTTCATGTTTCTAATGTTTCTCCTCATATTGTTCCTTGTCTCCGTGGAGAGTTCCCCTTCCCAGGTTTTGTACGTCCTTGACTTGTATTACTAAAGCCTTTACCCCTCCTAGAATTCTGAAAAGCCTCTTCCTGGAGCACTTTTCTTCGCACTCCAACTCTATTTCCATCTTCACCGATGGGTCTAAGTCTGCGGACGGTGTGGGCTACTCTGTTGTTTTTCCTGACCATACTTATATGTGTCGCTTCCCTTTGGAGGCTAGCGTCTTTACGGCAGAGCTTTATGCTATTCTCTATGCTCTCCATCTCTTGCATTCTCATTATCATTCCTCCTTTGTGGTTGTAGTTGACTCTCGTAGTGCCCTCATGGCTCTAGGGTCGTTTAATCCTGTCCATCCGGTGGTCATCGAGATTCAACATTGGTTGTTTCTTATTTCTAGTAAGTTTAAATCAGTAGTTTTGCTGGATTCCCAGCCATATTGGTGTCTCTTTGAATGAGCGTGCGGATGCTGCCGCTAAGGAAGCTATCCGTTCTTGTCCCATCTCCCGTAAAGGTATTCCTTATTCAGACTTTTATTCTGTTATTCATTCCTCCATCCTTGCCCGTTGGCAGGATTGTTGGTCCTCTGTGGTTAGTAACAAGCTGCGTACTCTCAAACGTCGTGTGTCCCCGTGGCCTTTCTCCTACCACCGTAACCGGCGGTGGGAAACTGCTTTGGCACGGCTGCGGGTTGGCCATACTCGCTTAACCCACTGTCACTTAATGGAGCGCCGCCCTGCTCCTTATTGTCCGAATTGCGTTGTCCCTCTTACAGTTGTACATATCCTTGTTGAATGTCCTGACTTCCAGGACGAGCGTGTGTCTTGCTTTCTGACCGTCCCTCGCGGTCACTTGTCCCTCGATAGAATTCTAGGTGAATCGGATACTTTTGATATCGTTCGCCTTATGCGTTTTTGTTCTCATATTGGCATTGTTGGTGATATTTAGCGCCCTCTGATTATTTTGCACTTTGGTGGTGCTACATAGCCTTCCCGGTTTGGTGCCTTCTTCTGATAATTACCTTACCTTTGTCTTTTTGGTCCCGCCTCTCAACTGTCAATAAGTGGTGTACAGATTCCTGAGCCTACTGGGCTCTATCATATCTACATTTGAAACTGTGTATGGAGTCTGCCTCCACCACATCACTTCCTAGTGCATTCCATTTATTAACTACTCTGACACTGAAAAAATTCTTTCTAACGTCTCTGTGGCTCATCTGGGTACTAAGTTTCCACCTGTGTCCCCTTGTTCGTGTCCCACCCGTGCTGAAGAGTTGTCTTTGTCCACCCTGTCAATTCCCCTGAGAATTTTGTAGGTGGTTATCATGTTTCCCCTTACTCTTCTGTTTTCCAGGGATGTGAGGTTCTGCTCCCTTAGCCTTTCCTCGTAGCTCAATCCTCTCAGTTCCGGGACGAGCCTGGTGGCATACCGCTGAATCTTCTCTAACTTTGTCTTGTGTTTAACTAGGTATGGACTCCAGGCTGGAGCTGCATACTCCAGGATTGGTCTTACATAAGTGGTATACAGGGTTCTGAAAGATTCCTTACACAAGTTTCCAAAGGCAGTTCTTATGTTGGCCAGTCTAGCATATGCCGCTGATGATATTCTTTTGATGTGGGCCTCTGGGGACAGGTTCGGTGTGATAACAACCCCCAGATCTTTCTCTCTATTTGACTCTTGCAGGATTTCACCTCCCAGATGATACCTTGTGTTCAGCCTCCTGCTCCCTTCACCTAATTTCATCACCTTACACTTTCCCGAGTTGAACTTTAGCAGCCATTTTCTAGACCATTCCTCCAGTTTATCCAGGTCATCCTGTAATCTCTGTCTATCTTCATCCGTCTTGATTCTTCTCATAATTTTTGCATCATCAGCAAACATTGAGAGGAATGAGTCTATACCCTCCGGAAGATCGTTCACATATATTAGAAACAGGATGGGTCCAAGTACTGAGCCTTGTGGGACTCCACTGGTGACATCTCGCCACTCTGATGTCTCCCCCTCACCGATACTCGCTATTTCCTGTTGCTTAAGTACTCCCTTATCCACTGGAGCACCTTCCCTTTTACTCCTGCCTGTTGCTCCAACTTTTTTAACAACTTGTGTGTGTGTGTATACTCACCTAGTTGTACTCACCTAGTTGTGCTTGCGGGGGTTGAGCTCTGGCTCTTTGGTCCCGCCTCTCAACCGTCAATCAACTGGTGTTCAGATTCCTGAGCCTATTGGGCTCTATCATATCTACATTTAAAACTGTGTATGGAGTCAGCCTCCACCACATTACTGCCTAAAGCATTCCATTTGTTAACTACTCTGACACTGAAAAAATGCTTTCTAACGTCCCTATGGCTCATCTGAGTACTAAGTTTTCACCTGTGTCCCCTTGTTCGTGTCCCACTCGTGCTGAAGTGTTGCTTAGAGTGTGTGTGTGTGTGTTTTTGCGTGCGTGCATGCACACGCAGTTCTGGGCTGCTACCACCAAGGACTACGCTGGTGTTGAATGTTGCCCTGGGCTATTGTACCAATCTTCGTGAACATTATAGATAATAAAGAAGTGTACAGACTGTGGCAGGCCGTCCTCCACAAACGCCTCAGAGAGATACTGCTGTAAACTCTCTCACTTTGTTTTCATTGTATTACACAGTTTTTGTGATTCAAAATCTTACAAGAAACATGTATTTTATAACCAGCCATAACACTGCCTCTTGACCCCAACGGAGCCTCGTTTATCACACTCAACGACGCTCGTTTTAATATGCATGATTTACATGTTTTAAAAGAGCTTGCATGTTGAGTTTTATAGTGAGATTGGTATTTAAATGCTGTAATGGGATTCTCCGTATTCTGATTGGTCGTGTGGCTATTGTGGATTCTCTCTCTGAGTGTATACGGGATGATCGGAGTGGGGTTAGGACCCACTGGTCTGGTGGGAGTGGGGTTAGGACCCCGCTGGTCTGGTGGGAGGGGGTTAGGACCCGATGGTCTGGTGGGAGTGGGGTTAGGACCCAGGGTCTGGTGGGAGTGGGGTTAGGACCCGCTGGTCTGGTGGGAGTGGGGTTAGGACCCACTGGTCTGGTGGGAGTGGGTTAGGACCCACTGAGCTGTGTTTGGTAAAGATCTAGTGAAGATAGCATTACGGTGAGTGTGTTGTTGGTGGCATATATGGCATGCTCTGAGATATATATATATATAGATATATATTATTATAATATATTATATATATATAGATATATATAAAAATATCCCATAAATATATTATATATATATAAAATATATATTAAGATATATAGATATATAGAGAGGAGAGAGAGAGAGGAGGAGAGAGAGAGAGAGAGAGAGAGAGAGAGAGAGAGGAGAGAGAGAGAGAGAGACCGACGACCGACCGACCGACCGACCGGACCGACCGACCGACCGACCGACCGACCGACGACCGACCGACCGACCGACCGACCGACCGAACCCGGGAACAGCCGGGTCATCAGAAAGACCAGGCCATGGCAAGCGTTACCAAAACCTGACGACACTGGATCAGGTTGTCACAGGAGCAGAATGGTCAAAATTCCCAACATGTGGGAGTATGTGGTCACACTGACAGTGTCGGGAGTGAAGGTTCACAAGTAGCATGACAATAAAGGCAGACATTTAGCTGTCATGTATCAGGGTAATGTGGCAGCGATGCTCACCAGTTTAGAGCTGACTTGAGTGTTGCTGCAGCAGTTTGGTGTCATACTTACGGAATGCTTGCTGTAATTAATGCCAGTTTAGATGTTCATTTAACAGTAATTATGAGTGAGGAAACCTGCGTGGCCTCATGCCACTGATCCCCTCGCATGCTCACAGACAATGTCGGGCAGCGTGGCTACATTTCCAACTAAAATAACATAATTTATAAACACATCAGCTTGGCTGGTAGAGGACTGATTGTCCACTATATAACGTGTGGGAGAGCGCTCGGTTCCTCACAGCCCCGCTCCTGTACCAGGTAATTCCACGGCGGCTCACTATAGCCAGTGCTACTTTGGAACTTTTGTTCCGAGTTGCTGAATCTTAAACAACAACAACAACTCTATTCCACACTCCAGCCCCGGGTCACACTCCAGCCCCGGGTCCCACTCCAGCCCCGGGTCACACTCCAGCCCCGGGTCACACTCCAGCCCCGGGTCACACTCCAGCCCCGGGTCACACTCCAGCCCCGGGTCACACTCCAGCCCCGGGTCCCACTCCAGCCCCGGGTCAACTCCAGCCCGGGTCCCACTCCAGCCCCGGGTCCCACTCCAGCCCCGGGTCCCACTCCAGCCCCGGGTCCCACTCCAGCCCCGGGTCCCACTCCAGCCCCGGGTCCCACTCCAGCCCGGGTCCCACTCCAGCCCCGGGTCCCACTCCAGCCCGGGTCCCACTCCAGCCCCGGGTCCCACTCCAGCCCGGGTCCCACTCAGCCCCGGGTCCCACTCCAGCCCCGGGTCCCACTCCAGCCCCGGGTCACACTCCAGCCCCAGGTCACACTCCAGCCCGGGTCACACTCCAGCCCCAGGTCACACTCCAGCCGGGTCACACTCAGCCCCGGGTCACACTCCAGCCCCAGGTCACACTCCAGCCGGGTCACACTCCAGCCCCGGGTCCCACTCCAGCCCCGGGTCCCACTCCAGCCCGGGTCCCACTCCAGCCCGGGTCCCACTCCAGCCCCGGGTCCCACTCCAGCCCGGGTCACACTCCAGCCCCAGGTCACACTCCAGCCCGGGTCACACTCCAGCCCCGGGTCCCACTCCAGCCCCGGGTCCCACTCCAGCCCCGGGTCACACTCCAGCCCCGGGTCACACTCCAGCCCCAGGTCACACTCCAGCCCGGGTCACACTCCAGCCCCGGGTCACACTCTAGCCCGGGGTCACACTCCAGCCCAGGGTCACACTCCATCCCCGGTCACACTCCAGCCCAGGGTCACACTCCAGCCCCAGGTCACACTCCAGCCCAGGGTCACACTCCATCCCGGGTCACACTCCAGCCCCAGGTCACACTCCAGCCCCGGGTCACACTCCAGCCCCAGGTCACACTCCAGACCAGGGTCACACTCCAGCCCCAGGTCACACTCCAGCCCAGGGTCACACTCCATCCCGGGTCACACTCCAGCCCCAGGTCACACTCCAGCCCAGGGTCACACTCCAGCCCGGGTCACACTCCAGCCCGGGTCACACTCTAGCCCCGGGTCACACTCCAGCCCGGGTCCCACTCCAGCCCGGGTCCTTCAAGAGACTGCCGCTCCCAGGACGCCAGAGATGACGGTAAAAGTCATATATGTCACCTTGAGGTAAAATAAGGGCAGCATCGAGACGCCTCTCTGAATATTTTTCCTTCTCCTGATTCAATTTAAATTTACTTCATAATATTCATTGAAATTCTGGCGTAGAATGTGAAGCGATTTGTCTGATGATTTTGAATAGGGAATATTAGCAGCCCACAGCCAGGTGGGGGGTGGGGGGGAGGGGGGCCAGGGAGGAGAGGACAGGAAGAATGAGGGCACACGAGGGGGGGGGGAGTGGTGGCACTTAGCGTCAGTGCGTGTCTTGGGGAGCAGCGGTGTGGCTTGAGGCCAGCCAGGCCAGCACACACACCTGGGGATTTACTCCCGGGGAAGTGAAGGTGAAGGCCAATCACGGGGTATTGATGGGACGGTGATGGTGATCCCCGGGAAGTGTGCGTCCGGAGAGGGAGGAGTGAGGAAGATGCAGTGAGGAACAGGAGAGGGGGAAGAAGGGTGAGGTAAAATAAAGATGAGTAGAGAAGTGGGAGGAGGTATGACAGGGGGGGGGGGAGCTGCTTGTTAAGACACCGTCCCAGTTGCCTGCGGTTTATGATAATATTTTCCTAATATTACTTAGGTCGGAAATGTTTTGAGCGAGTAGACTCATTGTGAGACTAAACCAATGTGGTGTGGAGCGGCGAGAAGCCTCGGCTTCTCGCCCTCAGTATCGTGTAAATAGTTCCCAAGAGTAATTAGTCACTGAGAATGCTCAACATATATTTTTCATAAGTTGAAAATCTTTGAGAAGTGCTACACACCGACCTGTCTTAACGGTCAGTCTTGGTGTGCATCGCTCTCTGACGCCAGCCTCACTATCACCATCATCACAAACCCCAGCTTCTCCTCCACGGAACTTTTGAGTTGCAGCTTCTTGGGTTATATCACGTGTCTAGTGTCTTTCTCCTGTTGGTCACTTCAAGAATTTTAAGGCACTTACGAATATTTTTTGGCATAGACTCCAGCTTTCTTAACTGTGTATCCTTCTTGGCTTGTTTTCTTTTGTCAGATACACACACAAACTCTGCTCCGGATCCGAGTGTTTGTGTGTGTAGTGTTATGGCCCCATGTTGCCTGGGTGGAACGAGTCTACCTTTCTAATAATCTGCCTTCCTAACCTATTTGAGAGGTCAGAGGAAAAATGTATTCATTAAATAATTAAATAGACGTCAGTAAGTAATCTCAGGATACTAGCAGAGGATGGGTGTTGGTAATAAGTGACATGAAATGAGATGTCGATACTTTGGGGCCGTGAAGTGACGCTAGCAGGAGGTCGTGACCTCACTTGAGTCGTGACTGTCGTCAGAGGTGGTTGTACTTCGTTGATTCTCCCGGAATAAGGAAGAATATAGTTCCCTGTGTTAGTGCTGGAGTGAAGACTACTTGTCTGCAAGTGTGAGGAAGCTGTTGGGGATTTAGTACACTATTTCTCTGTGATTTTGGTAAATTAGAGACGGCCTGGAAGTGAGCGTTGGTCGCGCCTTGGTGAAACTAATTGTTGTGCCTTCAAGAGGAAGGAAACAACCAGGCGTTTCTGTTGTGGAGCCTGCCAGGCGACGTTGTGAACTCAAGTCGTGGACTGGAGGAAACCTCATGAGGAAGTCCTGAAGCATTTTTGTGGGTGGCCTGTGTGAGCGCCATGTTTGAGCTCCAGTGAATGAGCGTCCTCACATCAGAGATTTCGGCGGTTTGTTTGGGAAGGAGTTCGTGGAGAAACTTCGAAGTTAGAGGAGACGTTGATGAAGGAACTGCGAGGCTGGAGAAGAAGTGTGTGCTGAACTCTGTGGTAGAGCAGAACTCCATAGTGAGGAGTCGACTTCAAGCAGTGTAGAGGAGCTACACGTGTCTCTGTGGAGTCAGTGGTGAAGCGTCACTGATGTTGGACTAGGACTTCGTTGTGCAGCAGATTGGGAGAACTGCAGAAGTGCCTTTCCTGATATTTTGGAGGACCAAGAGATATGTATTGGTGGTGAGCCTGTAGGAGCAGCACAGTGGTTCATGGTGGACACACATAATGTATAAGGGAAGTGCTGGAATGATTATTGGCATGAAAGATACAGTGTGAGGTGAGAGATTGGTTTCTTCTTTTGTTGGTGGATACTTATGTAGATGTTTCTGGTGCTTCAGCCCCGAGCTGAGTGTCATATACTTTTAGGGCTGAGGATACAGTACTGTTGTGACAGGATTTCAGCCCCATTTAGTGAGGGAGTAGTAAGTGGTAAGCCAAGAGTTGGGCAGCCACTTGATATGGACAGTTGGTGAAGCCAGGATATGATGTAGGAATGTTACCGGGTTGTAGCAGGTTAGAGTGTTGTATGATAATGTTATATTTTATATGTTACGAAGTATGTATGTTTTCTTTGTATATTAAATGCATATGCTAGCTGGCTTTTGCTCTTGTCCTGGTGAGGTTTACCAGAAAGCGGGGGGAGAGAGAGAGAGAGTCATAGCTGAGGACAGGGTGGCAGAAGATACCAATTCTCTAAAGGAGGATTTAGGAGATCATTCCAAACAAGGAGGGAGTGGGGAGTCAGAGCGGCTCGAGTAGGGTGTGTGCACAACACAGCGAGGCCAGTGTTGGAGCCCACCTCTAAATATGTGATGCTGAACCGCTCTCCAAGATCAAGAGGCGTACCGGGTGATCTAGGTAAATTACAAGCACTCCAGTGTCCATTGCTGGTCGACTGACGGCAGCAGGAGTGTGGCTGCCGAGGTCGGTTCTTTGTTCGGTCAGGGAGTGGTTGGGGACGTTATCCACCTGTACGCAAACAACAGTCTGGTGCAATAACTAGAACTTTCTTTGGAGGTTTAAGTTCCAAAATCTCCATCCCCCTCAGGGCAGAACAGAACCTTGTTATGGTAAAATGACTAATAGAGCAGTGGCTATTAAGGCAGATGGAATGCCATGCACATTAAACAAAAAAAATAAAAACAAAGTAAATAAAACTGCTATGTTGATCTTTTCACGGTGTAGTAGCTGTAGGATAAAGTACAAAGAATAAATAATATTTAAATACTTTACTGTGTCAAAAAATAACTTTAACAATTTACAATAAAAAAAATAGTTCCTCTATGATTTGGCTTAATATTACAGTGCAAAAATATAAAAACAAACAGACAAGTGAACGTTACGTCAAGATAAAAATTAAATTGTGCTGGAATACTATGTACAAGACTGCATAAATCTACCACCACACAGGGTAGTGTGGAAGCAGGTGTCGCAGGTATGAGCAATGAGAGTATTCTGCTTGGTGGTGGCTGGCTGGCTTCTATATGTACGCGGGCTTGACCGTGCAGGTGGCGCTGTGTGTCGATAATTGCCAGCCGGCAGACGCGAACTAGCAAGATGCTTGTTGACCGGCGTGTGGCGCGGGCCTCAATGCAGACGCCAGGTGTCCTGGGGTCTGGGGCACTAGGGTGTAGAGAGAGGTGGAATCTTTGTCTAAACGTATTCAGTTCTTGTTGCTCTTGCTGTTAATTCGTTCTTGAACATGCAGACATGTTATGGTTGAACATGCGATGAAGGAATAGGCTCAATCTCTTTTCCTAGAGAGATTCTTGTGACAATCTAAAAATATATATATTTTTATCAACAAATATTAAGTAAACAGTATTACCACTGTGCTAAGGTTATCAGTTCTGCAAAACTCGTCTAATATTTCTAAATGGTTTATAAAAAACAGTAAAATTAGCATCAACTTCATTTTGGTGATTATATAACACTCGGGGCGGCAGATAATGAATCTCTGTTAATTGCCAAAAAATTACTATATACACACAAGCAGTGACGCTCCCTCTGCTTTGTCAGTTTTAGCTAATGACATTAAAGAGGTCGTGCTGGTGGTCGTGCTGGTGGTCGTGCTGGTGGTCGTGCTGGTGGTGTGCTGGTGGTTGTGCTGGTGGTCGTGCTGGTGGTCGTGCTGGTGGTCGTGCTGGTGGTTGTGCTGGTGTTTGTGCTGGTGTCGTGCTGGTGGTCGTGCTGGTGGTCGTGCTGGTGGTCGTGCTGGTGGTCGTGCTGGTGTCGTGCTGGTGGTCGTGCTGGTGATCGTGCTGGTGGTCGTGCTGGTGGTCGTGCTGGTGGTCGTGCTGGTGCTGTGCTGGTGGTCGTGCTGGTGCCGTGCTGGTGGTCGTGCTGGTGGTCGCGCTGGTGGTCGTGCTGGTGGTCGTGCTGGTGCCGTGCTGGTGGTCGTGCTGGGGACCATGCTGGTGGTCGTGCTGGTGGTCGTGCTGGTGCCGTGCTGGTGGTCGTGCTGGTGGTCGTGCTGGGGACCGTGCTGGTGGCCGTGCTGGTGGTCGTGCTGGTGGTCGTGCTGGAGGTCGTGCTGGGGACCGTGCTGGTGGTCGTGCTGGTGGTCGTGCTGGTGGTCGTGCTGGGGACCGTGCTGGTGGTCGTGCTGGGGACCGTGCTGGAGGTCGTGCTGGGGACCGTGCTGGTGTCGTGCTGGTGTCGTGCTGGGGACCGTGCTGGAAATGTGGTGAGAGGACCACACCCGTAC
>WNGS01067191.1:0-22500 GCA_020271785.1 Procambarus virginalis | reverse complement strand
CCTTTGCGGTTCTACGGCACCGGGCTCCGATGGCGTTCATTATGAAATGCTTCGCCATCTCCCTCCGTGCACGTCTCAGTATTTACTGAGCCTGTACAATCGGGTCTGGGAGTCGTCATCAGTCCCTGACGACTGGCTCGATGCTGTTGTCCTCCCTGTTCAGAAACCAGGGTCTCTCGGGTCATCCCCCAAGGACTTCCGCCCTATTGCCCTCACGAGTTGTCTGAAAGCTCTTTGAACGTATGGTTAACGTTCGTTTGATGTGGTTCTTGGAACACCATCACCACCTCTCCCCTTCTCAATTTGGTTTTCGTAAGTGCCGCAGCACAACGGATGTCCTGGTGAACTTGGTCTATATTCGTACTGCTTTTACTGCGAAGACCTCCGTTGTTGCCGTCCTTTTTGACCTGGAAAAGGCTTACGACACTACCTGGCGGTATCATATTCTGTCTCAACTTCATTCTTTTGGCCTTCGTGGGAACCTCCCTCTCCTCCTCCAGAGCTTCCTCTCTCGTCGTTCCTTTCATGTGCGGCTTGGTACTGCTCTCTCTGTTCCTTTTCGGCAGTATGAGGGTGTACCCCAGGGTTGTGTTCTGAGCACTATTCTTTTTCTGGTTGCCCTCAATGGTCTTCTTTCCTCTCTTCCTTCAGGCGTCTTCTCCGCTCTCTATGTTGATGATCTTACCCTTTGCTGTCAGGGTGATGATTCGCCTCTCCTTCAACGGCTGCTTCAACTTGCGATTGATGCCGTGTCGTCTTGGGCCACCGATCATGACTTCAAGTTCTCTGCGTCTAAGACTTGTGCTATCCCTGGAAACACAAACTGAAACTGTCTCTATTTTCCGCTAGTTACAACTTGTAATAAAGTTGTTAAATTTTGGCTTAACGTGTTTATGACGTATTAGAACGTTGTTACAACTTGCTATATTGGGTGTTATAACTGGTTAGGAGGTGTTAAAACTTGTTCGAACGTTGTACCAACGTCGTATTTTCGGTGTGTGTTTGGCGGGATGACTTTTACTCGGAAGCATGTCGTTCTTCGTCCCTCTTTGTCGCTTTATGGTCATCCCATTGTGTACAGGGATTCTGCAAAGCATTTGGGGGTTAGTTTTTGACACTCGTTTGTCTTGGTCGCCCCATATCTCTTACCTCCGAGTTGAATGCTCTAAGGCCCTTACCCTCCTTAAGGTTTTGTCCCATACTTCTTGGGGAGCGGATAGGCGCACGCTCCTCTATTTGCACTCCTCTCTCGTCCTGTCTAAACTCGATTATGGTTGCCCTGCTTACTCTTCTGCTTCTACTCTTCGCCGTCTTGATGCTTTGCACCATACTGGGTTGCGTCTCAGCTCTGGTACCTTTCGTTCGACTCCCGCCCTCAGTTTTTAAGTTGACACTGGCTTTCTCTCTCTTCAGGACCGCCGTGATCGCTACTGTCTTCGCTGTCTTGCGCGGTCCTTACAACATCCTTCCTCTCGCCTCTGTCGTGCTTTGACTTTTCCTCCTCCTGTAGCTCCTGTTCCTCTTCGTTGTCTCCCTCTTTCAGTCCGGTTATCTCGCTTACAGGATTCTCTTTCTGTTCATGTTTCTAATGTTTCTCCTCATATTGTTCCTTGTCTCCGTGGAGAGTTCCCCTTCCCAGGTTTTGTACGTCCTTGACTTGTATTACTAAAGCCTTTACCCCTCCTATGATTCTGAAAAGCCTCTTCCTGGAGCACTTTTCTTCGCACTCCCACTCTATTTTCATCTTCACCGATGGGTCTAAGTCTGCGGACGGTGTGGGCTACTCTGTTGTTTTTCCTGACTATACTTATATGTGTCGCTTCCCTTTGGAGGCTAGCGTCTTTACGGCAGAGCTTTATGCTATTCTCTATGCTCTCCATCTCTTGCATTCTCATTATCATTCCTCCTCTGTGGTTGTAGTTGGCTCTCGTAGTGCCCTCATGGCTCTAGGGTCGTTTAATCCTGTCCATCCGGTGGTCATCGAGATTCAACATTGGTTGTTTCTTATTTCTAGTAAGTTTAAATCAGTAGTTTTGCTGGGTTCCCAGCCATATTGGTGTTTCTTTGAATGAGCGTGCGGATGCTGCCGCTAAGGAAGCTATCCGTTCTTGTCCCATCTCCCGTAAAGGTATTCCTTATTCAGACTTTTATCCTGTTATTCATTCCTCCATCCTTGCCCATTGGCAGGGTTGCTGGTCCTCTGTGGTTCGTAACAAGCTGCGTACTCTCAAACGTAGTGTGTCTCCGTGGCCTTCCTCCTACCACCGTAACCGGCGGTGGGAAACTGCTTTGGCACGGCTGTGGGTTGGCCATACTCGCTTAACCCACGGTCACTTAATGGAGCGCCGCCCTGCTCCTTATTGTCCGAATTGCGTTGTCCCTCTTACAGTTGTGCATATCCTTGTTGAATGTCCTGACTTCCAGGACGAGCGTGTGTCTTGCTTTCTGACCGTCCCTCGCGGTCACTTGTCCCTCGATAGAATTCTTGGTGAATCGGATACTTTTGATATCGTTCGCCTTATGCGTTTTTGTTCTCGTATTGGCATTCTTGGTAATATTTAGCGCCCTCTGATTATTTCGCACTTTGATGGTGCTACATAGCCTTCCCGGTTTGGTGCCTTCTTTTGATAATTACCTTACCTTTGACTCTTTGGTCCCGCCTCTCAACTGTTAATCATCTGGTGTACAGATTCCTGAGCCTACTGGGCTCTATCATATCTACATTTGAAACTGCCTCCACCACATCACTTCCTAGTGCATTCCATTTATTAACTACTCTGACACTGAAAAAATTCTTTCTAACGTCTCTGTGGCTCATCTGGGTATCAAGTTTCCACCTGTGTCACCTTGTTCGTGTCCCACCCGTGCTGAAGAGTTTGTCTTTGTCCACCCTGTCAATTCCCCTGAGAATTTTGTAGGTGGTTATCATGTCTCCCCTTACTCTTCTGTTTTCCAGGGACGTGAGGTTCAGTGACGTGAGGTTTAGGTGTGTGTGTGTGTGGGGGGGGGGGTGTACTCACCTATTTGTGCTTGCGGGAGTTGAGTTTTGGCTCTTTGGTTCCGCCTCTCAACTGTCAATCAACTGGTGTACAGATTCCTGAGCCTACTGGGCTCTATCATATCTATATTTGAAACTGTGTATGGAGTCAGCCTCCTCCACATCACTGCCTAATGCATTCTATCTGTTAACCACTCTGACACTGAAAGTTTTTTCTAACGTCTCTGTGGCTCATGTGGGTACTCAGTTTCCACCTGTGTCCCCTTGTTCGCGTCCCACCAGTGTTGAATAGTTTATCCTTGTTTACCCGGTCGATTCCCCTGAGGATTTTGTAGGTTGTGATCATGTCTCCCCTTACTCTTCTGTCTATCAGTGTCGTAAGGTGCATTTCCCGTAGACTTTCCTCGTAACTCATGCCTCTTAGTTCTGGGTCTCGAATTTCCTTTGTATGGATACCTTCACACATAAATATAACCCATCATAATGAAACAGACATTGCAGCCAAATTAGCGTGTAACAAGTTTGAAGTTGACTTAGATCTAGGTATCCCCATCTCTGCTGTCAAAACTGTATTGATCCAAACATTCAGATCTGATAGGAAAGAACTTACTGACTCCCAACGACCTGAAAGTACTAGTATAAAAAGCTATGATTTGTTCAGATCTGAAACCTACATCTATGGGCAGCACAAAACGTCCACTAGACTGTGCGACACAGTGGTTGCAAGGATCAGGTTGGGTTACCGTTACCTGTGGCAGGTGGCTGCATGTGACGGATCTCCCAATCCTGAGCACTCCAGTTGCAAACTCTGTGAGCAGGAACTACGGCACGATCTCCCGCACTACATCACTGAATGCCCAGTTATTAGACCTTTCAGACCAGTTGGCATGAGGTACCTGGAGCTTTGCAATTACTTTATTCACTCTCGTATTCTTGAAGATATCCTCACAATGTACCCAAAATTTGCCAGTGCAGGCTACTAAACATATGGCCCTGTATGACTAACCATCCTGCGAGATGGAGACCTTTATTACCACTGCTACCTTATTCAATCTTGTGTTGATGATATCCTCAAAATGCATCCGGAATCTGCCAGTGCAGACTGCTTATCACATGCCTCTGTATGACTAACCATCCTGTGTGATGGGGATTTTCTAGCATCAACTAGTTAGCTTTTTTTTTGACACACTGTACTCCACTTCATATAGTCTAGGGTAGCTGCACTAATGCAGATGTACCTAAGGAATTAATAAAAAAAAATAAAAAAAAATAAAAATTAGTTCTGGGACTAGTCTAGTGGCATACCTTTGAACTTTTTCTGGCTTCGTCTTGTGCTTGACAAGGTACGGGCTCCATGCTGGGGCCGCATACTCCAGGATTGGTCTTACATATGTGGTGTACAAGATTCTGAATGATTCCTTACACAGGTTCCTGAACGGTGTTCTGATGTTAGCCAGCCTCGCATATGCCGCAGACATTATTCTTTTTATGTGGGCTTCAGGAGACAGGTTTGGTGTGATATCAACTTGTAGATCTTTTTCTCTGTCCGTTTCATCAAGTACTTCATCTCCTATTCTGTATCCTGTGTCTGGCCTCCTATTTCCACTGCCTAGTTTCATTACTTTGCATTTACTCGGGTTCAACTTGACCAGCCATTTGTTGGACCATTCATTCAGTCTGTCTAGGTCATCTTGTAGCTTCCTACTATCATCCTCTGTTTCAATCCTCCTCATAATTTTTACATCATCAGCAAACATTGAGAGAAACGAGTCTATACCCTCTGGGAGATCATTTACATATATTAGAAACAGTATAGGTCCAAGGACTGATCCCTGCAGGACTCCAATTTTGTCGTCTCGCCAATTTGAGACCTCACCCCTCACAGTGACTCGTTGTCTTCTGTTGCTTAGGTACTCCCGTATCCAATGGAGTACCTTCCCTTTCACTCCAGCCTGCATCTCCAGCTTTTTCACTAGCCTCTTGTGTGGCACTGTATCAAAGGCTTTCTGGCATTCCAAAAATATGCAGTCTGCCCACCCTTCTCTTTCTTGCCTAATTTTTGTTGCTTGGTCATAGAATTCTATGAAACCTGTGAAGCACGATTTACCATCTTTGAACCCATGCTGGTGGTGTGCTTGAAGCTATTTCCCTCCAGATGCTCGACGAGCCTTTTCCTCACGATCTTCTCCATCACCTTGCATGGTATACAAGTTAGGGAAACTGGCCTGTAGTTCAGTGCCTCTTGCCTGTCACCCTTTTGTATATTGGGACTACATTAGCAGTCTTCCAGCTTTCCGGTAGGTCTCCTGTTTCCAGTGACATGTCATAAACTATAGAGTGGCACACTTAGTGCTTCTGCATCTTCTTTTAGTGTCCACGGTGAGATTCTGTCAGGCCCAACAGCCTTTGTCAAGTTCGGCTCCAACAGATTCCTTTTGACCTCATCACTGGTGAGGTCAAAATCATCCAAGGTTGCTTGGTTTGCCTCTCCATTCATTTAGTGCAGGGGCTTCTTGTTCTATTGTGAAGACCTCCTGGAATCTCTTGTTGAGTTCTTCACACACCTCCTTGTCATTCTCTGTGTATCTGTTCTCCCCTTTTCTCAGTTTCATCACTTGTTCCTGCACTGCTGTATTCTCCTGTGGCTGTGGAGCACTTTTGGTTGGGTCTTGGCTTTACTCGCGATGTCATTTTCATACTGTCTCTCTGCTCCTCTCCTCACTCTGTGGTACTTATTCCTGGCCCTCTGGTATCTCTCCCTGCTCTCTGGGGGTCTGTTATTCCTGTAGTTTCTCCACGTTTTGTACTCAATTGCTTTGCAACCTTACATTTTTGAGTGAACCATGGATTCTTTTGTTGCTTTTCATTTTTCTCCTTTTGAGCCGGGATAAACTTACCTGCAGCTTCCTGGCACTTCTGGGTGACATAATCCATCATATCCTGTACGGTCTTTTCTCTGAGTTCTGTTTCCCATTCCCTTTAGGAAGTTCCTCATCTCGTTATACTTTCCTCTTCGGTAATTTAACCTTTTCCCTTCCAATCCCATCCTTGGATAGGTTATCCCTACCTCTGCCAGATAGTCAAATGTCAATACATTATGGTCACGCATTACTATGGGGGCTTCAAATTTTACTTCCCTTATTCCTGACTCATTCAGGTGAAAATCAGGTCGAGTCTAGCTGGTTTGTCATTGTCTCTCATTCTTGTGGATCCCTTGACATGTTGGCTCAGAAAGTTCCTTGTACTCCTGGTTGATACCTGGTTGATACCTGGTTGATGGGGTTCTGGGAGTTCTTCTACTCCCCAAGCCCGGCCCGAGGCCAGGCTCGACTTGTGAGAGTTTGATCCACCAGGCTGTTGCTTGGAGCGGCCCGCAGAGCCACATACCCACCACAGCCCGGCTGATCCGGGACTTCTCTTAGGAAACAGTCCAGTTTTCTCTTGAAGATGTCCACGGTTGTTCCGGCAATATTTCTTATGCTTGCTGGGAGGACGTTGAACAACCGCGGACCTCTGATGTTTATACAGTGTTCTCTGATTGTGCCTATGGCACCTCTGCTCTTCACTGGTTCAATCTTGCATTTTCTTCCATATCGTTCACTCCAGTACGTTGTTATTTTACTGTGTAGATTTGGGACCTGGCCCTCCAGTATTTTCCACGTGTATATTATTTGGTATCTCTCTCGTCTCCTTTCTAGAGAGTACATTTGGAGAGCTTTGAGACGATCCCAATAATTTAGGTGTTTTATCTCGTCTATGCGTGCCGTATATGTTCTCTGTATTCCCTCTATTTCAGCAATCTCTCCTGCTCTGAAGGGGGAAGTGAGTACTGAGCAGTATTCGAGACGGGACAACACAAGTGACTTGAAGAGTACAACCATTGTGATGGGATCCCTGGATTTGAAAGTTCTCGTAATCCATCCGATCATTTTTCTGGCTGATGCGATATTTGCTTGGTTATGCTCCCTAAACGTTAGATCGTCGGACATCATTATTCCCAAATCCTTGACATGCTGTTTTTCTACTATGGGAAGATTTGATTGTGTTTTGTACCCTGTATTATGTTTCAGATCCTCATTTTTGCCGTACCTGAGTACCTGAAATTTATCACTGTTAAACATCATATTATTTTCTGCTGCCCAATCGAAAACTTTGTTGACATCTGTTTGTAGTTTTTCAATGTCTTCAGCAGAGGTAATTTTCATGCTGATTTTTGTGTCATCTGCGAAGGATGACACGAAGCTGTGACGTGTATTTTTGTCTATATCAGATATGAGAATAAGGAACAGTAGCGGTGCAAGGACTGTACCTTGAGGTACAGAGCTTTTAACATCGCTTGGACTCGATTTTATCTGATTGACTGTTACTCTTTGTGTTCTGTTCGACAGGAAATTGAGTATCCAGCGTCCTACTTTTCCAGTTATTCCCATTGACCTCATTTTGTGAGCTATCACCCCATGGTCACATTTGTCGAAAGCCTTTGCAAAGTCTGTGTATACAACATCTGCATTTTGCTTTTCTTCTAGGGCTTCTAGGACTCACTTCTAAAAGTTTAGATCTCCATGTATCTTTACCTCCATGTGGGCCCCCATTCTCCCAGTCTATCTTTGGTTGAAACCGCGCATGATTAAGAGTCTGGATACATTCCTGCAGGCAACTGTGTGTGTGTGTGTGTGTATACTCATCTAGTTGTACTTTCCTAATTGTGCTTGCGGGGGTTGAGATTTGGCTCTTTGATCCCGCCTCTCAACCGTCAATCAACTGGTGTTCAGATTCCTGAGCCTATTGGGCTCTATCATATCTACATTTGAAAGTGTGTATGGAGTCAGCCTCCACCACATCACTGCCTAATGCATTTAATTTATTAACTACGCTGACACTTAAAAAATGTTTTCTAACGTCCCTGTGGCTCATCTGGGTACTAAGTTTTCACCTGTGTCCCCTTGTTCGTGTTCAACTTGTGCTAAAGTGTTGCTTAGAGTGTGTGTGTGTGTGTGTTTTTGCGTGCGTGCATGCACACGCAGTTCTGGGCTGCTACCACCAAGGACTACGCTGGTGTTGAATGTTGCCCTGGGCTATTGTACCAATCTTCGTGAACATTATAGATGATAAAGAAGTGTACAGACTGTGGCAGGCCGTCCTCCACAAACGCCTCAGAAAGATACTGCTGTAAACTCGCTCATTTTGTTTTCATTGTATTACACAGTTTTTGTGATTCAAAGTCTTACAAGAAACATGTATTTTATAACCAGCCATAACACTGCCTCTTGACCCTAACGGAGCCTCGTTTATCACACTCAACGACGCTCGTTTTAATATGCATGATTTACATGTTTTAAAAGAGCTTGCATGTTGAGTTTTATAGTGAGATTGGTATTTAAATGCTGTAATGGGATTCTCCGTATTCTGATTGGTCGTGTGGCTATTGTGGATTCTCTCTCTGAGTGTATACGGGATGATCGGAGTGGGGTTAGGACCCACTGGTCTGGTGGGAGTGGGGTTAGGACCCGCTGGTCTGGTGGGAGTGGGGTTAGGACCCGCTGGTCTGGTGGGAGTGGGGTTAGGACCCACTGGTCTGGTGGGAGTGGGGTTAGGACCCACTGGTCTGGTGGGAGTGGGGTTAGGACCCACTGGTCTGGTGGGAGTGGGGTTAGGACCCGCTGGTCTGGTGAGAGTGGGGTTAGGACCCGCTGGTCTGGTGGGAGTGGGGTTAGGACCCACTGGTCTGGTGGGAGTGGGGTTAGGACCCGCTGGTCTGGTGGGAGTGGGGTTAGGACCCGCTGGTCTGGTGGGAGTGGGGTTAGGACCCACTGGTCTGGTGGGAGTGGGGTTAGGACCCGCTGGTCTGGTGGGAGTGGGGTTAGGACCCACTGGTCTGGTGGGAGTGGGGTTAGGACCCGCTGGTCTGGTGGGAGTGGGGTTAGGACCCGCTGGTCTGGTGAGAGTGGGGTTAGGACCCGCTGGTCTTGTGGGAGTGGGGTTAGGACCCGCTGGTCTGGTGGGAGTGGGGTTAGGACCCGCTGGTCTGGTGGGAGTGGGGTTAGGACCCGCTGGTCTGGTGGGAGTGGGGTTAGGACCCGCTGGTCTGGTGGGAGTGGGGTTAGGACCCACTGAGCTGTGTTTGGTAAAGATCTAGTGAAGATAGCATTACGGTGATGTGTGTTGGTGGCATATATGGCATGCTCTGAGATATATATATATATAGAGAGAGAGAGAGAAAGAGAGAGACCCGGGAACAGCCGGGTCATCAGAACAGACCAGGCCATGGCAAGCGTTACCAAACCTGACGACACTGGATCAGGTTGTCACAGGAGCAGAATGGTCAAAATTCCCAACATGTGGGAGTATGTGGTCACACTTGACAGTGTCGGGAGTGAAGGTTCACAAGTAGCATGACAATAAAGGCAGACATTTAGCTGTCATGTATCAGGGTAATGTGGCAGCGATGTTCACCAGTTTAGAGCTGACTTAAGTGTTGCTGCAGCAGTTTGGTGTCATACTTACGGAATGCTTGCTGTAATTAATGCCAGTTTAGAGGTTCATTTTACAGTAATTATGAGTGAGGAAACCTGCGTGGCCTCATGCCACTGATCCCCTCGCATGCTCACAGACAATGTCGGGCAGCGTGACAACATTTCCAACTAAAATAACATAATTTATAAACACATCAGCTTGGCTGGTAGAGGGACTGATTGTCCACTATATAACGTGTGGGAGAGCGCTCGGTTCCTCACAGCCCCGCTCCTGTGCCAGGTAATTCCACGGCGGCTCACTATAGCCAGTGCTACTTTGGAACTTTTGTTCCGAGTTGCTGAATCTTAAACAACAACAACTCTATTCCACACTCCATCCCCAGGTCACACTCCAGCCCCGGGGCTGGAGTGTGACCCAGGGCTGGAGTGTGACCCGGGGCTGGAGTGTGACCCGGGGCTGGAGTGTGACCCGAGTGGGTCACACTCCAGCCCCGGGTCACACTCCAGCCCGGGTCCTTCAAGAGACTGCCGCTCCCAGGACGCCAGAGATGACGGTAAAAGTCATATATGTCACCTTGAGGTAAAATAAGGGCAGCATCGAGACGCCTCTCTGAATATTTTTCCTTCTCCTGATTCAATTTAAATTTACTTCATAATATTCATTGAAATTCGGGCGTAGAATGTGAAGCGATTTGTCTGATGATTTTTGAATAGGGAATATTAGCAGCCCACAGCCAGGTGGGGGGTGGGGGGGCCAGGGAGGAGAGGACAGGAAGAATGAGGGCACACGAGGGGGGGGGGGAGTGGTGGCACTTAGCGTCAGTGCGTGTCTTGGGGAGCAGCGGTGTGGCTTGAGGCCAGCCAGGCCAGCACACACACCTGGGGATTTACTCCCCGGGGAAGTGAAGGTGAGGGCCAATCACGGGGTATTGATGGGACGGTGATGGTGATCCCCGGGAAGTGTGCGTCCGGAGAGGGAGGAGTGAGGAAGATGCAGTGAGGAACAGGAGAGGGGGAAGAAGGGTGAGGTAAAATAAAGATGAGTAGAGAAGTGGGAGGAGGTATGACAGGGGGGGGGGAGCTGCTTGTTAAGACACCGTCCCAGTTGCCTGCGGTTAATGATAATATTTTCCTAATATTACTTAGGTCGGAAATATTTTGAGCGAGTAGACTCATTGTGAGACTAAACCAATGTGGTGTGGAGCGGCGAGAAGCCTCGGCTTCTCACCCTCGGTTCACGTGTAAATAGTTCCCAAGAGTAATTAGTCACTCAGAATGCTCAACATATATTTTTCATAAGTTAAAAATCTTTGAGAGGTGCTACACACCGACGTGTCTTAACGGTCAGTCTTGGCGTGCATCGCTCTCTGACGCCAGCCTCACTATCACCATCATCACACACCCCAGCTTCTCCTCCACGGATCTTTTGAGTTGCAGCTTCTTGGGTTATATCACGTGTCTAGTGTCTTTCTCCTGTTGGTCACTTCAAGAATTTTAAGGCACTTACGAATATTCTTTGGCATAGACTCCAGCTTTCTTAACTGTGTATCCTTCTTGGCTTGTTTTCTTTTGTCAGATACACACACAAACTCGGCTCCGGATCCGAGTGTTTGTGTGTGTGTAGTGTTATGGCCCCATGTTGCCTGGGTGGAACGAGTCTACCTTTCTAATAATCTGCCTTCCTAACCTATTTGAGAGGTCAGAGGAAAAATGTATACATTAAATAATTAAATAGACGTCAGTAAGTAATCTCAGGACACTAGCAGAGGATGGGCGTTGGTAATAAGTGACTTGAAATGAGATGTCGATAATTTGGGGTCGTGAAGTGATGCTAGCAGGAGGTCGTGACCTCACTTGAGTCGTGACTGTCGTCAGAGGTGGTTGTACTTCGTTGATTCTCCCGGAATAAGGAAGAATATAGTTCCCTGTGTTAGTGCTGGAGTGAAGACTACTTGTCTGCAAGTGTGAGGAAGCTGTTGGGGACTTAGTACACCATTTCTCTGTGATTTTGGTAAATTAGAGACGGCCTGGAAGTGAGCGTTGGTCGCGCCTTGGTGAAACTAATTGTTGTGCCTTCAAGAGGAAAGAAACAACCAGGCGTTTCTGTTGTGGAGCCTGCCAGGCGACGTTGTGAACTCAAGTCGTGGACTGGAGGAAACCGTATGAGGAAGTCCTGAAGCATTTTTGTGGGTGGCCTGTGTGAGCGCCATGTTTGAGCTCCAGTGAATGAGCGTCCTCACATCAGAGATTTCGGCGGTTTGTTTGGGAAGGAGTTCGTGGAGAAACTTCGAAGTTAGAGGAGACGTTGATGAAGGAACTGCGAGGCTGGAGAGGAAGTGTATGCTGAACTCTGTGGTAGAGCAGAACTCCATAGTGAGGAGTTGACTTCAAGCAGTGTAGAGGAGCTACACGTGTCTCTGTGGAGTCAGTGGTGAAGCGTCACTGATGTTGGACTAGGACTTCGTTGTGCAGCAGATTGGGAGAACTGCAGAAGTGCCTTTCCTGATATTTTGGAGGACCAAGAGATATGTATTGGTGGTGAGCCTGTAGGAGCAGAAGAGTGGTTCATGGTGGACACACATAATGTATAAGGGAAGTGCTGGAATAATTATTGGCATGAAAGACCCAGTGTGAGGTGAGAGATTGGTTTCTTCTTTTGTTGGTGGATACTTATGTAGATGTTTCTGGTGCTTCAGCCCCGAGCTGTGTGTCATATACTTTTAGGGCTGAGGATACAGTACTGTTGTGACAGGATTTCAGCCCCATTTAGTGAGGGAGTAGTAAGTGGTAAGCCAAGAGTTGGGCAGCCACTTGATATGGACACTTGGTGAAGCCAGGATATGATGTAGGAATGTTACCGGGTTGTAGCAGGTTAGAGTGTTGTATGATAATGTTATATTTTATATGTTACGTAGTATGTATGTTTTCTTTGTATATTAAATGCATATGCTAGCTGGCTTTTGCTCTTGTCCTGGTGAGGTTTACCAGAAAGCGGGGGGAGAGAGAGAGAGAGTCATAGCTGAGGACAGGGTGGCAGAAGATACCAATTCTCTAAAGGAGGATTTAGGAGATCATTCCAAACAAGGAGGGAGTGGGGAGTCAGAGCGGCTCGAGTAGGGTGTGTGCACAACACAGCGAGGCCAGTGTTGGAGCCGCACCTCTAAATATGTGATGCTGAACCGCTCTCCAAGATCAAGAGGCGTACCGGGTGATCTAGGTAAATTACAAGCACCCCAGTGTCCATTGCTGGTCGACTGACGGTAGCGGGAGTGTGGCTGCCGAGGTCGGTTGTTTGTTCGGTCAGGGAGTGGTTGGGGACGTTATCCACCTGTACGCAAATAACAGTCTGGTGCAATAACTAGAACTTTCTTTGGAGGTTTAAGTTCCAAAATCCCCATCCCCCTCAGGGCAGAACAGAACCTTGTTATGGTAAAATGACTAATAGAGCAGTGGCTATTAAGGCAGATGGAATGCCATGCACATTAAACAAAAAAAATAAAAACAAAGTAAATAAAACTGCTATGTTGATCTCTTCACGGTGTAGTAGCTGTAGGATAAAGTACAAAGAATAAATAACATTTAAATACTTTACTATGTCAAAAAATAACTTTAACAATTTACAATAAAAAAAATAGTTCCTCTATGATTTGGCTTAATATCACAGTGCAAAAATATAAAAACAAACAGACAAGTGAACGTTACGTCAAGATATGAGCAATGAGAGTATTCTGCTTGGTGGTGGCTGCCTGGCTTCTATATGTACGCGGGCTTGACCGTGCAGGTGGCGCTGGTGTGTCGATAATTGCCAGCCGGCAGACGCGAACTAGCAAGATGCTTGTTGACCGGCGTGTGGCGCGGGCCTCAATGCAGACGCCAGGTGTCCTGGGGTCTGGGGCACTAGGGTGTAGAGAGAGGTGGAATCTTTGTCTAAACGTATTCAGTTCTTGTTGCTCTTGCTGTTAATTCTTTATTCTGGAGCATGCAGACATGTTATGGTTGAACATGCGATGAAGGAATAGGCTCAACCTCTTTTCCTAGAGAGATTCTTGTGACAATCTAAAAATATATATATATTTTTATCAACAAATATTAAGTAAACAGTATTACCACTGTGCTAAGGTTATCAGTTCTGCAAAACTCGTCTAATATTTCTAAATGGTTTATAAAAAACAGTAAAATTAGCATCAACTTCATTTTGGTGATTATATAACACTCGGGGCGGCAGATAATGAATCTCTGTTAATTGACAAAAAATTACTATATACACACAAGCAGTGACGCTCCCTCTGCTTTGTCAGTTTTAGCTAATGACATTAAAGAGGTCGTGCTGGTGTCATGCTGGTGGTCGTGCTGGTGGTCGTGCTGGTGGTCGTGCTGGTGGTCGTGCTGGGGACCGTGCTGGTGGTCGTGCTGGTGGTCGTGCTGGTATTCGTGCTGGGGACCGTGCTGGTGGTCGTGCTGGTGGTCGTGCTGGTGGTCGTGCTGGGGACCGTGCTGGTGGTCGTGCTGGTGGTCGTGCTGGGGACCGTGCTGGTGGTCGTGCTGGTGGTCGTGCTGGTGTCGTGCTGGTGTCGTGCTGGTGGTCGTGCTGGTGGTCGTGCTGGTGGTCGTGCTGGTGTCGTGCTGGTGGTCGTGCTGGGGTCCGTGCTGGTGGTCGTGCTGGTGGTCGTGCTGGTGGTCGTGCTGGTATTCGTGCTGGTGGTCGTGCTGGGGACCGTGCTGGTGGTCGTGCTGGTGGTCGTGCTGGGGACCGTGCTGGTGGTCGTGCTGGTGGTCGTGCTGGGGACCGTGCTGGTGGTCGTGCTGGTGGTCGTGCTGGGGACCGTGCTGGTGGTCGTGCTGGTGGTCGTGCTGGTGGTCGTGCTGGTGTCGTGCAGGAAATGTGGTGAGAGGACCACACCCGTACCCAGGTGAGAGGGGCAGGTGGCTTGCCATCACAGAGCAGCAAGGGTACCTGTGAGGCAGGACCATCAAGGGTACCTGTGAGGCAGGACCATCAAGGGTACCTGTGAGGCAGGACCATCAAGGGCACCTGTGAGGCAGGACCATCAAGGGTACCTGTGAGGCAGGACCATCAAGGGTACCTGTGAGGCAGGACCATCAAGGGTACCTGTGAGGCAGGACCATCAAGGGCACCTGTGAGGCAGGACCATCAAGGGTACCTGTGAGGCAGGACCATCAAGGGTACCTGTGAGGCAGGACCATCAAGGGTACCTGTGAGGCAGGACCATCAAGGGTACCTGTGAGGCAGGACCATCAAGGGTACCTGTGAGGCAGGACCATCAAGGGCACCTGTGAGGCAGGACCATCAAGGGTACCTGTGAGGCAGGACCATCAAGGGTACCTGTGAGGCAGGACCATCAAGGGCACCTGTGAGGCAGGACCATCAAGGGTACCTGTGAGGCAGGACCATCAAGGGTACCTGTGAGGCAGGACCATCAAGGGTACCTGTGAGGCAGGACCATCAAGGGTACCTGTGAGGCAGGACCATCAAGGGCACCTGTGAGGCAGGACCATCAAGGGCACCTGTGAGGCAGGACCATCAAGGGTACCTGTGAGGCAGGACCATCAAGGGCACCTGTGAGGCAGGACCATCAAGGGCACCTGTGAGGCAGGACCATCAAGGGTACCTGTGAGGCAGGACCATCAATGGTACCTGTGAGGCAGGACCATCAAGGGTACCTGTGAGGCAGGACCATCAAGGTACCTGTGAGGCAGGACCATCAAGGGTACCTGTGATGCAGGACCAGCAAGGCTGTGCCCCCTCCGGACAAGATCACTAACATTAACAAGCTGAGAGATGTCAGCAACCGCTGCTCCCTGGACCAGGGAAGTACCCTCACCACAGATTAAGAGAAGTGAAGCTACCAAGATTAGTACATATGGAAGAGTGAGAAGAGACGTACTATGAACATAATGATATAAGAAGAGATATTAGGAGATAGATTACAATAATCAACAACAGAACAGAGGACACAAGAAAATAAGGAAGTAGTAGAAATATAATAGGAAGTTTGTGGGAAAGGATTCTTAATATGTAATTCTCCACAGGATCACAGGTCAATGCAAAAACCTCAGGAAATTCAGAGTCAAATTTAAGATATCTAAAAAAACGGTGATCACAGTATAACTTTGTTCTATACTATGTTGAAGTAATTAAGTCGCACACACTGATCATATTGTTTTAGCAGGCCAAGTACAGTAGTGTGTCATGGTCTTTAATACACTAAGGAACTACAAGGTCGCAAGTCGCTGCTTTCGGCAACCGATAATTTAAGGTCAGCCAGGAGCTCCACCCTACACCCTGCACATTTTGGGGTGGGTGTGTGTATCACCTAGTTGTACTCACTAGTTGTGCTTGCGGGTGTTGATCTCTGACTCTTTGGTCCCGCCTCTCGACGTCAAGCAACTGGTGTACATATTCTTGCGCCTACTGAGATCTATCATATCTATAATATGAAACTGTGTATGAGTCTGCCTTTGTCCCCTTGTCCCAACCACTTGGGCTGGACGGTGAGCGATGTTTCGCCACATGCAGGTCGCACGTTCAGTCCCCGACTATCCAAGAGCTTTGGCACCATTCCTTCCCCGTCCCTCCCAAATCCTTATCCTCACCTATATCCTGCACCCCTGCTATATAGTCGAATGGCTTGGCGCTTTCCCCGGACAGTTCCCTAAACCATCCCACGCTTGTCATCCCCCGAGAATTTTGTAGGTGGTTATCATGTCCTCCCCTTACTCTTCTGTTCCCCCCTCCCCGCTCGGCCCGTTGAGCCGTGAGGGGGGCTTAGTGGGCGGCTGCCGGAGTGTGATGCTCCTTGGGACAGTCCTCTGTCCTTTTCTAGCCTTGTGCTCCTGCTGCCGTCCTCTCCAATTGTGCCGAGCATCTTTTCCTTTTCCTTCTGTTTCGTTTTTCTCCCCCTCTTCTCCTATCTGCTTGTCGTTTCCTGCCGACCTTTGCTTGTTTTGGATCTTTCTTTGGACTTCTTCTATTTTGACGCCCGGGTGCTTGAGGAGGCATACTCTTGCACCCGTAGAACTGTAGTACCCAACGTCTCGATCGAGCGAGGAACCTTTTATTGTCAATCCCCCTTTCGTCGCTGAACCCGATCTCGACGGACTGACGGTTCTTAAGGTGGCGTTTGTGGGGCGTATACTCACGACGCACCCCTAGGGGCCCCGGCATGATCGGCGATAGCTTCCTGTTGGGTGTCCTGCCTCTAATTGTGGCTCCATGGTGGGTATGGGGGCACATTCGTGGATGAATTTTTTCTCTCGTCTTTATGTCGTTGAATGTTTCTGTTGTACCCTCTCAGGCTCGTGGGGTGGGGACCAAGCCCCCGAGTCGGCCTGTATTGGAAGACCAGGCTCTGTAGCTCCCGCTGCGTTGGGCCCCGACCTTGCTCCTCCTTTGACCGTCCTGACTTCTTCCCCCAGCTCCCCTCCCTCCTCTGTGGTTGGGTCGAGCCTCCAGCCCCCAGTGGTGACCACTTCGTCCCCTGGTGCGGCTAAGTCTCTCGTTGACTACTGCGCCTTTTGTACCCTCTCTTGTGACTACTGCGCCTTTTGGTCCCCTCTCTCTCGGGGTTCTCACCCCGTCGCGCCACGGCCGCATTCTCGCTCGTTTCCTTCCTCTACTGATGCGTATCAGGCCTTGTTTGGTCCTGCTTCATGGGCCAAATACTTTGATCTCCTCCCTCTTGATTCCGCGCCTCCTGACGATTTCTCCCTCCATCGGCATCTCGTTGATTCCGTGGATGCGTCTGTCACCTTCAACCCCACTCGTCTCGGTACACGTGTCGTTGCTGCTCCTTCTCAGGATGCAGCTTCCCGCTTGGCTGCCTTATCCTGCCTTGGTGAGATCCCTGTTCGGGTCTCTAAGAACACTCGGTTGAATGCCAGTGTTGGCACTATTCTCCTCCCGCCCCATGTTGCAACCGGTGTTCGGAATCTGCAGGACTGCCACGATGACATTCGGCATATCCTTGATGCCCAAGCCATTCTGTCCTCCAGGTTGACTCGTTTACTCGTCCCCCTCGTGGTCGTCGCCGTCAACCCCTTCGAGTTGTGAAGGTCACCTTTGATGGTAGGACCCTTCCATCCTCTGTCATTCTCGCTGGTGCCAGGTGCTCTGTCCAGGAGTATTCCTTCTCCTCGACTTTGTAACAAGTGCTGGAGGTTTGGGCATGGTGCCCTCCGCTGCTCTGGGACTGTCTCTCTCTGTCCTTTGTGTGGGGGTGAAGGTCACTCTAAGTCGGAGTGCACTTCTCCCCAAGCTCGCTGCCTCAACTGTGGTGAGGCCCATCCTACCTTCTCCCGTGCCTGTATCCATTACAAGCTTGAGGCAGCCGTCCTCAACTTGAAGCACCGGGAGCGTTTATCTTTTCCTGAGGCGAGGCGCCAGGTTCGCCGGCTCCCGCCTTATGCTAACGTCTCTTATGCTCGCGTGTTGCGCTCTTCCTCTCCTCGTCCTTCCCACCTTCCTCAGACTCACAACCGTTTCCGGGCCTTGGACCCTGATACGCCCACTGCTCCTCCTCTGTTCCTTTGAGTTCTGTCCCGAAGGGTCCCCCTCCTGGTCCTCTGTCTGGGGTTCCCTTCTTTCTACCCGTCTGTCGTGTCTCCTGTGTTCCCTCGTCTCCCTCCGATCCTCCTTCCCATCCTCTCCTCCATCTATTGCTCTCTCCCGCCGCCTGTCGGTGCAGGCGGATGTCCATCGCTCTCCTAACGGCCGTCGTGTGTGCTCTCGTTCAGCTTCTCCTGTTGAGACACTGGAATCCGTTGCCCGTATGTAGTTGCTGGGACACGTCGGTCTCTTTAAGTCAGAAGCGTAAGCCTGGCTCCTCTCCTTCCTCCTCCCCGGCGGGTAAGAAGGCTTCGCTTTCTTCCTCGACCCCTACTACTGGCTCTATTGCTCCTTCCCCTCCCATTTCAGTGGTTGCGCCCCTGTTCCTGCTATGGAGGTTTCTTTGGCCCCTGCTTCCCTTTCGGTTGCTGCCCTTGCTGAGGTGCGCTCCCTCTTTCTACTACTCTCCCCTCTCTTCCTGCTGCTGTCCTTGACTGCTCCTCTCCGTTGTCTCCTCCTCTTCCTCCTCCGACCCCGCCCGCCCACCTCTGGTCTGTTCTCCCGCTTCCTTCCCTCCGTCTTTGCTCAGTTTACCCATGCCCCCTAACCCTGACTTTGCTGACCCTGATCCCGACCCTGATATTCTTTAACGTGCTGTGTTGCTCTTTCGCCTTTGTTTCTTCCTTGTTTTCTGTTGTTGTCCTTTCTCTTCTCGTCGATGTCTATTCTTCAATGGAACGTTCGAGGTTATTACGCCAATTTCCTCGAACTCCAACTTCTAATTTCGCGGTTTTCGCCCCTTTGTGTCTGTCTCCAGGAGCCGATGCTTGGTGCTCGTCCTGGTCGTTTTCGTGGCTATTCCTTTCTCTCCCCCCCCCCCAGCCGTTGCTGGGCTCCTAATTCTTCTGCTCTCTTGATTCGCGCTGATGTTCCCTTTGTTCCTTACTTTTTCCTTTGCCCCTCCATTGTTCTGCTGCTCGTATCTTTGTGGGAAATGGTACACAGTTTGTTCCATTTATCTCCCCCCGAGTGTCCCGCTTTCTCTTCCTGATTTGAAACACCTCTTGGACTCCTTGCCGGAGCCTGTGCTCCTGCTGGGTGACTTCAATTGTCGTCATTCTCTTTGGGGTGACGTTTTGACGAATACCCGGGGTCGCCTTCTTGAGCCGTTTCTCCTCTCTTCTTCCCTGTCTCTTCTGAATTCTGGTGAGCCCACTCATTTGGACTCTCGGACTCGCACCCTTTCCTGTCTTGATCTTTCTCTCTGCTCTTCTTCTCTTTACTTAGATTTCACGTGGCAGGTTCTTGATGACCTCCATGGTAGTGATCATTTCCCATCCTTGTTTCCTTTTTCTCTTTTCGCCCTTCCCTCTCTTTCCTAGGTGGCAGTTTGCTAAAGCGGACTGGAACCTATTTACCCTCAGTGCTGCTCTCTCTGACCTCTCCCTTCTGCCTCTCCCTCGCGCTCTCCTCCTTTTTCATGACACTGTCTTCAACGCTGCCCTCCGCTCTATTCCTCGCTCTTCCTCTCGGGGTCCACGGAAGTGCGTTCCCTGGTGGAATGCGGACTGTGCTCGGGCTGTCCGCTGTAAGCGTGCAGCCTGGAAGAGGCACCGCCGTCGGCAGACAACCGATTCTTTTTTTCTTTCGGAAAGCGAGTGCGGTGGCCCGTAGGGCCATCCGTACTGCTAAACGTGAATGTTGGACTTCTTATGTCTCCACAATTACGTCCGAAACTCCCCTGCCACAGATATGGAAGCGTATCCGCAAGATAGCGGGTAAGTTCGTTCCCGATGTTTCCCCGGTCCTTCACCTCCGTGGTACTCTTGTGGCGGACCCGTTGCAGGTCGCTACCGAACTGGGTTCCCACTTTTCTTCTGTTAGCTCTGGTCTTCATCTTCCCCAATCTTTCCTTCTTCGTAAACCTGTTCTTGAGTCTCGTCCTTTAGATTTCTGCACTCGTCTTCGACTTTCCTATAACGATCCCTTCTCTCTCTCTGAACTTCGTTCTGCCCTGGCCCTCTGCGGTTCTACGGCGGCGGGCTCCGATGGTATTCATTATGAGATGCTTCGCCATCTCCCTCCGTGCACGTCTCAGTATTTACTGAGTCTGTATAATCGGATCTGGGAGTCGTCGTCAGTCCCTGAGGACTGGCTCGATGCCGTTGTCCTCCCTGTTCGCAAACCAGGGTCTCTGGGAACTTCCCCTAAGGACTTTCGCCCTATTGCCCTCACAAGTTGTGTCTGCAAACTCTTTGAACGTATGGTTAACGTTCGTCTGATGTGGTTCCTGGAACACCATCACCTCCTCTCCCCTTCTCAATTGGTTTCCGCAAGTGCCGCAGCACGACAGATGTCCTGGTGAACTTGGAGGTCTATATTCGTACTGCTTTTGCTGCGAAGACCTCCGTTGTTGCCGTCCTTTTTGACCTGGAAAAGGCTTACGACACCACTTGGCGTTATCATATTCTATCCCAGCTTCATTCTTTTGGCCTTCGTGGTCATCTCCCTCTCTTTCTCCGCAGCTTCCTCTCTCGTCGTTCCTTTCGGGTGCGCCTTGGTACCGCTCTCTCTGCCTCTTTTCAGCAATACGAAGGTGTGCCCCAGGGTAGTGTTCTGAGCACTACTCTTTTTCTGGTTGCCCTCAATGGTCTTCTTTCCTCTCTTCCTTCAGGTGTCTTCTCGCTCTCTATGTCGATGATCTTACCCTTTGCTGTCAGGGATGATTCGCCTCTCCTTCAGCGCCGGCTTCAACTTGCGATTGATGCCGTGTCGTCTTGGGCCACTGATCATGGCTTCAAGTTCTCTACTTCTAAGACTTGTGCCATGTCTTTTACTCGGAAACGGGTCGTTCTTCGTCCCTCTTTGTCACTTTATGGTCATCCCTTGAGTACAAAGATTCCGCGAAGCTTTTGGGGTTATTCCTTGACACTCGTTTGTCTTGGTCTCCCCATATCTCTTACCTCCGTGTTGAGTGCTCTAAGGCCCTTACCCTCCTTCGAGTATTGTCCCATACTTCTTGGGGAGCGGATAGGCGCACTCTCCTTGCTTTGCATTCCTCTCTCGTCCTGTCTAAGCTCGATTATGGTTGCCCTGCTTACTCTTCTGCTTCTCCTTCTGCTCTTCGCCGTCTTGATGCTTTGCACCATACTGGGCTGCGCCTCAGTTCTGGTGCCTTTCGTTCGACTCCCGTCCTTAGCTTGTATGTTGACACTGGCTTCCTATCTCTCCAGGACCGCCGTGATCGCTACTGTCTTCGCTATCTTGCGCGGTCCTTGCAACATCCTTCCTCTCGCCTCTGTCGTGCTTTAACTTTTACCCCTCCTGCGGTTCCTGTTCCTCTTCACCACCTCCCTCTTTCTGTCCGGTTATCTCGCTTACAGGATTCTCTTTCCGTTCGTTGTTTCTAATGTTTCTCCTCGTGTTGTTCCTTCTTTGCCCCCGTGGAGAGTCCCCCTTCCGCAGTTTTGTACGTCCTTGACCCGCGTCACTAAAGCTTTTACCCCTCCTACGGTTCTAAAACGCCTTTTCCTTGAGCACTTTTCTTCTCACTCCCGCTCCGTTTCTGTCTTCACCGATGGGTCTAAGTCTGCGGACGGTGTTGGCTACTCTGTTGTTTTTCCTGATCGCACTTATATGTGTCGCTTACCTCCGGAGACTAGCATCTTTACAGCGGAGCTTTATGCTATTCTCTATGCTCTTCGTCTCCTGCTTTCTCGTTGTCAGTCTTCTTTTGTGGTTGTTGTTGACTCTCGTAGTGCCCTCATGGCTCTCGGGTCCTTTAATCCGGTTCATCCAGTAGTTGTCGAGATCCAGCATTGGCTGTTTCTTGTTCACAGTAAGTTTAAGTCGTTGAGTTTTGTGGGTTCCCAGCCATATTGGTGTGTCTTTAAATGAGCGTGCGGATGCTGCCGCCAAGAAGCTGTCCGCTCTTGTCCCATCTCTCGTAAAGGTATTCCTTATTCCGACTTTTACCCGGTTATCCATTCCTCCATCCTTACCCGTTGGCAGGCTTCTTGGTCGTCTGTTACTGGTAACAAACTCCGTACTCTTAAATGTTGTGTTTCCTCGTGGCCATCCTCCTACCACCGTAACCGGCGGTGGGAAACTGCTCTGGCGAGGTTGCGTATTGGCCATACTCGCTTAACCCATGGTCACTTGATGGAGCGCCGCCCTGCTCCTTATTGTCCTAATTGCATTGTCCCTCTTACGGTCGTGCATGTCCTTCTTGAATGTCCTGACTTCCGGACGAGCGTATGTCTTGCTTTCCGACCGCCCTCGCGGTCACTTGTCCCTCATAGAATTCTTGGTGACTCGGATACTTTTGATATCGTTCGCCTTATGCGTTTTTGTTCTCGTATTGGCATCCTTGGTGATATTTAGCGCCCTCTGATTATTCCGCACATTTGATGGTGCTACATAGCCTTCCCGGTTTGGTGCCTTCTTTTGATAATTACTTACTT